>JAODAL010000055.1:0-496094 GCA_025379985.1 Phyllomedusa bahiana
GGGTGCTTCCTTTTTTTTTTTCTGTCCCCGCCCACTCTCAGGCTTCATAAAAAGGGCGCTTGCAGGTTGGGGGTTTTTTATTTTTCTTTGAATAAGGAGGTCGGTTGACCCAGTGAGAGGCCAGATTGGCTCGATTGAGAGGTAAAGATAGCATAGGACTGCCCAATTTTGAGATCACGTTGAAAGTCGTGGGCAGCTTAAACATCTTTTGATCAAAATATGTGAACCGAGAGTCTCAAAGTTTTTTCATGTATGATAGATAGCATAAATGCTTCTTTAGGGATTTCCACGTAGTGTATTGCCCTTTTTGCCAGTAGTGTGCCGCTGGCGGCGGTCTGTGTGTGTACATGTATAATTACATGTGTGCCACAGCCCTCCCAGTGGCACCCAGGTTTGCATACGTTTTTTCAGAAATGTTTTGTGTGCAGAAACATACGTTCTACTTGGTGTACATTGATTTTAACCTATATGGGAAGGAAGGGGTGCTTCCATTTTGGGTTTCTGTCCCCGCCCACTCTCACAGGCTGTCATAAGAAGGGCAGCTTGCAGGTTGGGTGTTTTTTATTTTTTCTCTCTGAATAATGGAGGTCGGTTGACCAGTGAGAGGCCTGATTGGCTCGATTGAGAGGTAAAGATAGCATAGGACTGCCCGATTTTGAGATCACGTTGAAAGTCGTGGGCAGCTTAAACATCTTTTGATCAAAATATGTGAACCGAGAGTCTCAAAGTTTTATCACCCTCTTATACCATGTCACCAGAAGGATGCTTATACAGAGTGGCCTGTGGATTAACAGACTCACAATTTATCTGTGGGCATCAGTTGATTTGTGAGGCATGAAGTTTAGACCTTAAAATTCAAATCATAGATCCATTTGTAAAACATAAAACATGCATAACTGAAACCATCTTATTATACATATATGCCTTGCAAAATTTGACACATTACAGGAAGCCCTCTGGTTATAAACAAAATAGGCTCTGTAGATTTGTTCTTCAAGAGATTTTATCACCATGCTGTTTCACAGAGTCATAGCCAGCTTTAGACTTATGCTTCCTGTTCTGGGCTGGTCTATACCAGTGATTGATCAGTTCTGCTCTCTCTAGCTGAGCCTGTTGCACTGAAGTAACTGCAGGAGATGTAAAATCTGTAGTACATGAGACTAAGGAGCTCTAAGGAGGGAAAACGTGTCCTTATCTTAAACAAACAAAACTCCATTCATAGAGATTACACAGAGCAGGGAGTGACATCACCATGGATGGACAGCAGCTTCCAGCTAATCAAATAGAAAAGAGTGATGGTTAGTAACCAAGAGAAATTTTTGTGCACTCAGAAGAAATAAAATCTCTGTTATCTCCTCAATAAAGCTAAATAAAAATGAATGTATCTGATAATAGTCTTCATTTACTTTTCCCTACATGTTTAAAGCTAATCATTGTTGTGAGAAAACGCCTTTAAAGGGAACCTGTCACATAGATTATGCCCCCCTTGCTGAGGGCAGCACAAGCCAGTGTCAGACCTGCTTTTCCTAGCACTGTGCCCCTTATTCTGTAAGGTGTAGCAGTTTTAGAGCATTTACATGAGTAAATTCATGAGTAACTGTTAGTTCCGCCCACCAAAGGCTAGCTCCGCCCACTGACAGTTATTCACATGTTTCTACCTATTCAAAGTAATAGGTTTATCAGTTGAGGTGGGCGGGGTTAGCCTCAGGTGGGCGGGGTTTGAAAAAAATGACTCTTCGAATGACTCTTCTGGCTGAAAACTGCAGATTTGAGCATTAAATACACAAAAACTACAGCATCTTACAGAATAAGGGGCACAGCGCTGGAAACAGCAGGTCTGACACTAGCTTGTGCTGTCCTCAGCCGGGGGACAAAAACTTTGTGACAGGTTCTCTTTAAGTTGAATTTTTATGTCAGTAATCTTTTTAAGTGTAAGTGTTCAGTAAATTCACAGCACATCTCAAATTCATGTAATGTATATGTTTTTTTATTGCAATCATGTAGATTAACAGGTATAGTAAGTACAGTAATTCTCCATGGTGCAACAATCAAGTGAGATACCTCAAATGGCAATGTTATAAGTCCAGATATATGAGAGATGTCTCTGCCTTGGTCTCTTCTGGAGGCAGAGAGTCTGGTGGCACATGTGTAGGCGGCTGCAGTGCGTAGCATGCAATGTCACTAACGGGAGTGTGGAAGAGGCAGGTGTCTTTGGCTAAAGCAAATGGGGTGTGACTCGTGCTCTGCCATCGCCCTCTGAGTCACACCCAACAATTGTCTCCGTTCATAAGTATGAGTTCTACGTAAGCCAGATGTTTGTAACTTGGCTAGTGCCTGTACTAAGTACAATCACATTTGTCTACGTATACTACATATTTCTACAATAATTCCCACTACCACAATACACTTTTTGTGTGTGTCTTTTTACTTTACTTTTATCAACTATCCTCATAAAGAACAATATTCATACATTCATAATTATCCATACATTAATTGATACATTTGATAATATTAAAAATACCCAAGAACTGGAAGGCAAATGCTAAGGGCAGAAACTTCAAGGGCTTATTCTAGATTGTCCCTGCCTCATACAGTTCAATTAATAAAGGGCAGTGGAAATAGAATCTGCAGAACACTGTTAATCACTTGTAAACTATATTATAACAATAAATCCTATACCGTAAACTGCAGTAACTGCATCCTAATGTCTCTAAAGTCATAATAATAAAGAACGGTCAAGACGTAAAGTAGGCTCAATTATATATTGACCTGGAGATTAATCAGTTTCAAAATCTCCCTATACCTCAGAATGAGTTTTATAGTTCATATCATTGTTTAGTATGAGCCTGGTTTCCACCACGCACAGACATTATACATGGCTTACTTAAGGGATCAGCAAAGTATTAATTTCCCATTGGTGCGGCTACTCAATACACTAAGCTTAGCCCCTATGCCACAGTGTCTTTAAAGAAGACCTGTGGCATCTCCTGATATGTCTGTTTTATATCCTTGTGTTCCCTGTGAAATAAGTTCTTCTCTTATAACTCTGTGTTGGGCTTATTCCTTCTAGAAATGTGCTGCTGAATCTGTCAGATGGGTGTTGCCAGTTGGGGGTTTGTCTCCGTAAATTGTCCAATCAGGGCTCACAGTGTCAGTACGTGCAGGGACACACCCCTTTGAAAATTGTATTGGTGACACCCATCTGGCAGATTCAGTAATACATTTCTAGAAGGAATAACAGACGAACAGCACAACACAGAGTTATAAAAGAGGATGTTCCAGAATTATTTCACAGGGAGCACAAGGATTTACTAAAACATACATGTTATGAGATGTTACAAATCCTCTTAAAGGGGTTGTCTCACTACCCTGTTTCCCCAAAAATAAGACAGTGTCTTATATTAATTTTTGCTCCTAAAGACGAGCTAAGACTTATTTTTAGGGGCTGTTTTTTTTTTCTATGAACAATAATTCACATTTATTGTTCAACAAAACATCCACATGTATTAATATACTGCAGTGATTTCATCACAAACATCATCATAAACAGCCAAACTCTGAATTACATAACTAAAAATGTGCTATGTCTTATTTTTGGGGGTGTCTTATTTTTGGGGAAACAGGGTACAAGGATTGCTTTTTATGTTAAAGATCTTGCAAAAACCAGTCACTTTGCAATATGTGTCCATTAACAGTGTCCTACCTATCCTGAGATATCCCCTCTTGTATGGACTGCATCAGCTCATCAGGTCGCTATAGCTACAGACCTGTTCAGTCTCTCCTGATAGGCTGCCAGTGCTGGTCACCATAACCATAACCTGGCTTCTACTGCAGCCTAATAGAAGCCAGTACACACGCCCCTGAATTCAAAATGAAACCAAGAAAACAGGACTGAGGTAAGATGAATCAATGTAGTGAGACAACCCCTTTAAAGAATGGGAACACTATTACATTTTCCTTGCTTCTTGACATATAGTAGGAATGTACTATGCTATACACTGATGTGCATCACTGCATAATATAAGAAAACTAAACAATAAGAATGAAAAGTATTATCATATAAAATATACTTTGACACCTCTTCATATAACAGAATTTTAAAACAATCCTGAAATCAGCTGTCCCTTTGTCATTTAAAAAACCAGTAAATTAAAATACATGCATGTCCTGGAATTTTACAGGCCTTAAAAAAGCAACTTTATTTCTCCTTTTATTTATTCAGTCTCCAACTCGAACATACTCGCAGTGAAAGAATGAGCCAGTGTTATATGTCACATAAGTCAGTTATGTGCTTTTCTCATTTCATGGGTGGCTTTTTGCAGCCCATGTACACAACTATTAAGTTTGTTATTAATGAGAACTCTGCTTACGTGCAAGTAGAGCACTTTAAATCATTACAATCCCTACAGTTGTATTTGTCATTAAGCTATTATGCCACGACTTGTTAAGGGTCTTTGAGGACAGACTTTAAAATCTGCAGAGTTCCCTTCAAGGAGCAAAGGGGCCTTTAAGCATCTGTGCCAGACCTAATTGAAATGCAACCTGAAATTGAAACACATAAAACAGGTCAGTTGCCACATTACAAATTGCCCCCTTTGTGTCCATTGGTCATTCTTCGATCCTTGAAACATTTTTAGGGAAAAAAATATATACAACACTATTTTAACAATATTCCGTTCTATTATATGATTGGATTGAAGAGTACAAAGCATAGAGGTTCAAAATAAAACATTCATTTGAAAAAAGTCATTAAATGTAAAAAATACATTAGAAATAGTTTGATATAGATTGGTAATTATAAACATCTTGTAGGTGGCAAAGTTTGAAGTCCATCATGTAGTCCTTGAAAAAGATTAGGAAGATCTGTGTTAAAATATAGTTAGGGTGGAGTCACACCAGCATTGTAAAATCCGTCCTTCCATTTCCAATTTGAGACTCTAAAAACGGACCTGAAACGGAAGGTCTCCCATTGATTTCAATGGGTTTTTAAAATCATAACTTCAGTTCAGTTGTGTTCTTTTCCATTTGAAATCCATTGTATAGACAGTGAAAATAGGCTGTTAGGCTATTGTGTCTGTAAAAAAAAATGGATTTGTGACAGAATAGAGCATTCAGGGTTTTTTGCATTTAAAGGGTTTTCTCACTACAATGATTACCTTTCAGCATGTAGAGAAAGGTAAATGAAGACTAAATACATTGTTCTTTTGATATTGCCCTGGTCAGGAGATTTTATCTGCCCTGAGTACATACAAGTGTCTCTAGGTTACCGTCCATATCTTTCTTTCTGATTAGAGAGAGAGAGCAGGGAGTGATGTCACATTGGTCAGACAAGATCAGATTGTTTACCTTTGAATGCACTTGTATTCACTCCTTGGAGCTCTGTAGCTTTTGTTTAGTACAGATTAAATCTCCTGAACTCATGTCACTGTAATGCTCAGCTAGCTATAGCGGAGTTTAATATGCTAATCACTACTGTAGAACCACCCACAGCCTGAGTGGGAGTCTGAAGCTGCCTATGACTTTGTGAAACAGCATGGTGAGAAAAACCCTCTTAGTTCAATGTAAAACTGATATAAAAGGATGATCATATGTTTGTATTAGCTTTTTTATCCATTTAAAAGATCTGTTTTCAATTTCTGTAAAAAAAAATAAAATTTTAAACTGCTGAAAAATGGAGACAAATTGATTGTAAGGGTAGGTTTATACTATGTTAAGGACTATGTTGGGGTGTCCATCAGGATACGCTTATCTTGCAGTGTCTACTACACTCTTGAGTGCCAAGAGAAATGCGTATGCCTCCGTAAAATAGAGCAAACGTAGCCCATGCAGAGCTACATCTGCTCTATTATTCTCTAGGTGGCTGTCGTGGCTGTGTCACGGTATCTTCCAGGATACTTTTCCACTGTAAGCTGATGGATACCTTGAACCTAGTCCTTAACGTTGTGTGAACCCACCCTTAAAGGGGTTGTCTCACTACAAGGATTGCTTTTTATGTTAAAGATCTTGCAAAAACAAGCCACTTTGCAATATGTCCATTAACAGTGTCCTACCTATTCCTAGATATCCCCTATTGTATGGGCTGCATCAGCTCCTCAGGTCGCTATAGCTACAGATCATTGATCAATCCTGATAGGCTGCCAGCACTGGTTGCTATAGGTACAGACCAGGCTTCTACTGCAGCCTAGTGGAAGCCAGTACACATGCCCCTGAATTCAAAATGAAACCAAGAAAACAGGAATGAGGTAAGATGACTCAATGTAGTGAGACAACCCCTTTAACTATTGTCAAAGTATAAGTTTTTTTTTATTGGATAACTGTGAAGGATCAGTTGAAAAAACAATTACTATAGTTCAATTGGTCTCTGTTGTCTGTTTTTTTCTCTTAAACATCCATTTTTATAAAAGATTTCAAAACCCAGGAGTGAATTCACCTTATTTCTTCATAGAATATTTTCAGACTTGCTTACTGTTTAGGAGAGGAAGATAAATACACATATGCAGTAGCCTTCTGCCATCACGTATGAGCAATCCTGTACACTGAGTGCCCTGCCCAGACATAAGGTTATGTTGACTGTTTATTTTTGTATAAAAAAAATATGGTGCTGTGGAATTGGCATCAGAAATCCATAGTGTACCATCAGATTTTACTTTGTATTGTTGTAGACGGTGCAATGGTTTTAGACACATATTAGCCCTACTCAACAGGGCTATTTAGCTTCCTGGCTACTTGACATATTTTCTGTGCAGAATAGACTTAGAAAATGCATTAATAAGTGACGTCATTTTTGTATTACAATTTAAAACTGGCATTGGAAAAATGTTCCATAGTTTACACAGAAAAAACAATGTGGCACGTATCACAACACCAAAAATGTACTCCATGTGAAAATAGCTACTCTGTTTTGACTTTTCCTTTCTTTTAGGAACATTGTGGATTTTTTTTGCCGTATTAACACATTTTTAGACATAGTCAGAATTGTATAAAGATCGGCGTGTCGAATCGCCTTTTTTCACGTTTTTTTTTCCGTGAAAACTGCGCCTGATGTATGTCGGCGCCGAAGTGCGCTCATACATGCGGGGCAAACTTCGACGCCTCCGACAGACAGACCACATTGAAATAGGTCTGCCTGTCGGAGCTTTAATGCGCCTCACTTTGCCGACCGGCATTCATTCATGCGTCGGAGATTTCGAATGTGGTACGTCCCGCCCCAGAACGCGCACAGAACGCATACGAAAGTGGCGAAGCTTGCGCCTAACAGTGCATTCCCGCGTCCGACAGCAGAGCCGGCACAGTAAGGCGCATTATACGCCTGAAAACAGGCGGAAAGCCCAATCATACATGTTGCCCTTCAAACGTAAAACCTGCATGTACTGTATCCTGTTTGAGAACTGCATACTAATTTAGGTTATTTATGTACTATACATAAAAATGTATTTTACTTGTTTTAGAATCCCTGGAACCTACATACCAGCAGCTTCAGAAGATGAAACTGGACAAGAGCCCCTTTGTGGTGGTTTCGGTGATTGGTCAAGAACTTCTGACAGCAGGGCATCATGGTGCTTCAGTGGTTGTATTAGAAGCTGCACTGAAAATTGGGACTTGCAGTCTCAAATTGAGGGGCTCAGTATTCTCTGCTCTGAGCAGCGCTTATTGGTCTCTTGGGAACACAGAAAAAAGTACTGGATATATGCAACAAGATTTGGACGTGGCAAAGACTCTAGGTACAGCCTGCAATTGTGTGTTTGTCCTTGTCTATTTGGATAGCAATTTCTAAAGCTAAATTCATTAACATCTGTCACAAGTTGCCTAGCTGGAGACTAGCAAAAATGCATTTGGACAGTATTGATTAATTGCTGTATTAAGGGCATGTTCACACGCAGCAGAAATTTCTGCTACAGAAATGGCCTAGAATCTCTGAAAGTTCACAGGTTATGGCTGGGTTCTAGATGCTGCAAAATATGCACATATTTCATGAGAAAAAAACACAAGATTTCAGAAATTTTTATGTGCAGTTTTCCTTTCATGCCTATTTTCATATGTTTTTGCAAGAGTTTTTGGTTAGTTTTTTACCTTTTTTTTAAAGCATATTTGAATGCATTTTTCAGTACAGTCAGCTTAATTTTATATGTCTTTTGTGATATGCTACGCATTAAAATATACACCCCTTTACATGTCAACAAAATACACAAGTAATTTGGTTCTTTTTTTGAAATCCACATAGAATCTTCATTGCAAAATTACATGCGTAAAATGTGTTAATGCACCAATAATTGATATGCTCTTGAGTGTTTTTTATTTTTTTTTTAAATTGTCTTTATTTGGACCAACAAGTAAAAATACAAAGCGTTATGACATCTTTCACAATCCACATACAGGGATAACATCAAGTATGTCATAAAATAACAAATTCCAAACGTGTGCCTTTGCTTTTAACATATAAATATGTAGTCGTGCAAATCTGTGGTCCCTTTTTTCACTTTTCTTACTAAGTAAACTGTTAAACATGTAAACCTTTACCCCTTTAATATGTTTAAAAGATTGGTGTACAAAACATCGTATATGATTGCAAAGCAGTCTCCTACCCGCCCTGCCCCCACCCCCCTATCCAGTCTCGTCCGGGTCCCCCCCTCCGCACGCGCCCGCCCGCCCCTCCCATAGATCCAGTGTATCTGGATCTGTTGGGATATGCCTCGTCATCAGATACAGACCAATAGGGTGACCTCGCCTCAAGTGTCACTCCATGGATATGCGTTTATACTCCCTGTCATCTTCATAGAGTAAGAATTAGAAAATCCAGCAGGGGTGCTAAACCATCCCTTGCTATGGGTTCCCCATCAATTGCCCACATACGCCCACCGTGAGGGGTTCCGCGCCCGCAAGCCGCTGCCCCAAGTACCAAGATGTCATTCCATAACAGGAATATAATTTCTGCCTAACCCCGTGTGGCATGGTCTCCATAAATTTCCCCCAGAGGCGGAAAAACTTTCCTACTCGTTTCTCCTTGTGTTGCATAGCCTCCACCCAATCCATTCTCAATAGAAAAGTACATTTCTCCATAAATTGCATGAAAGTCGGACTTCTTGAGTGTTTTTACACATTGTGTAGTGCATCAAACTATGCACCATGTGCACCAATGGTACATAATCCCAAAGAAAACAATGGGACACTATTGATGCACATTTTAGTGCATAGCGTGCACTTAAAATTAGCATTTTATGAATCAAAATTTGTGAAAAAAATTGTGAACCCAGCCTATAAATGAATTTTGCAGCAAAATTTTCTGCAGATTCTTTTTTTTTATTTGCTAAAGTATTCTGAATATTTTGAGGAAATCCAGTTTCCAAATCTGCAGCTTGCCCTTAAAAGGGTTGTCTCACTACAGACAAATTGATAGGATATCACTGCTCAGAAGTACTTGACTGTATTCTGCAGTTCAGTATGATTCCGGTGATAACAAATATGAAGAGTATTTTTATATTTTAGTACTTTTAAATAAAGAAAAACATTCTCTGTTTTTTTAACCTTTCTACAGCCAAAAACTTTCTTGTATTTCCACTTATGGACTTGAATGAGGGCTCATTTTTGCGGGCTAAGTTGCAGTTTTTATCGATAAAATTTTGGAATACATGCGAGTTTTTTATAATTTTTTATTCCAATTTTTGGTGACATGCAAAGACCAAAAAAAGAGTAATTTAGGCGTTAGGAGTTTTTTTTCTTCTGCAGTGGTTATTGTACAGGATAAATGATGTCATATTATATTAGATCGGACTTCTGTAGACGTGGCAGTATCAATTATGTTTAACGGTTTAAGTTTTTTAATTTATTTTTAAAATGGAAAAATAAGTTTGTTTAATATTTTGTATTGTTTTTTATATTTGTAAAAAAAAAAAATGTATACTTCTACATGTAGTCCCCTTAGGGTACTTGACCACTAAGGGGTGCAATGACTTGTACACTGTCCTGCATTATATGGGTAATAGGCAGAAAGTAGTAGCAGCAGTAACCAGGCAGCTACAGAAACCTTCATTAGGTTTCCAGCTGCCATAGCCACCACACAGCAGCCCATGATTTTGTTGCATGGGTGCTGATCGGGGAGAGGAATGGTGCCCAACATGACAGTCACAGCTTCTAAAGGGTTAGACAGCAGGCATCGGAGCTACTTCTGATCCCTGCTGGTTGCAGCAGGTGCTAGCTGTAATTAATAACTGGCACTTGCTGCCTATGGACTGGGCTCAGCAACTGAGCTGGCCTTATAACAATATGTCCTTTGTTGATAAAGGATTAAATCCATGCTGATTCTATTTAGCAGCCTACAAATGAGGTACTGCCGCTGGGTTTGAAGCTGTAAGAGAGAGAAAATGTGAAAATGCCTTTGAAAGCCTGCACTGAGAAAACCCCTTTAAGGATTTCTGGATGTAGATTTTACAGTGTTTTTGAAAATGAATTAGCACCGTTCAGTGGGGCTCTTACACGACCTTGCTCCTAATGCTTTTAAAGCTGGTAACTTGTGCAAAAAGTGATTTTATTTATGTCACAGAATCCATATTGGTAAAAATATGCTCCACAGTTTCTAATATAAACTACATTGCGTATTCCCATTAAAGGGAATGTGTCATCACAAATGACTTATTTAACTCACATTTTTATGTTAAACACATTTTTTAGAAATGTTTGGTAATTTTTTTTTTCATTTTCCAGATCACTTTCAGTATTTTTTTAATAATTCTTAAGTCCTGCAGTTTTCCCTTTGGCCACTAGGCCTAATAATCGTCTGACACTTCCTGTTCTGTTTAGAGAGCTTTTCAGCAATGTGCTCATTATCAGTAAAAGCAGGTTCAAACTGAAAGGAGACACCATTGTGTACAGATAACACAGAATCCACCAGTCACAAGAGGAGATGTCACAGCTCCCCCTCTCTCCTCCCTTCACAGTGAAAACTATCCTATAGATGTCTATGGGACAGAAACTGTCTTAAGAATCCTATGGGCATGAAGCTGCTGTAAAGTATCTCTCTGACTGCTGTTACAGCAGTGCAAGCAAGAATGTCTTCCCCACAATCATATATAGACAGCCGAATAGAGAAATCTATAATCAGGAAATAAAAACGACTGAGAGGAAAAGAATATGGATCAGGGTCTTGGTTTAATAAGTAAAAAAAAATTGACGACAGATTCCCTTTAAATATGTGGTATGTGACATACATGCATTTTTTCACTTGTATTCTGACATTCAATATCCATATGAATATGCGCAACAATTACAGTGTGCGAACCTAGCCTAATTTATCTATATCTACCCTATAAGAATTGTACTTTACATTTAACAAATACATTACATGTAAATAGGGCTGGGATGATGGATAGGCAAAGCTAGGCAGCCACCTAGGGCTCCACTTCATTCCAGGCAGAAAAGGGGGCACAGGGAGGTATGTATAATGTAGTGGACTGAATTTTCCATTGGGGACTCTAAATGCCTTATTTGCCTATGGCGCCAGAATAAATTGTCCCAGTCCTGCATGTGAGCTTAGCCTAAAACATAAACCATTATGAATTATAAGTTATAAATCTAGTTTGGAGGTAAACATGGCCATAAATTAGGGAATTGTGAAAATATATACACTTTCATTAACAGGAATGTGTCATCAAAAATGAGTCATTGTTTAAGTCCCATTTTTATGTTAAACACATTTTTTAGGAATTATTAAAAGAGAACCCCTTACAGCCTGACTAGGAAGTGAGAGCCTGAAACTGCCAGTTATTAACATATTTAGTTTCTTTCCCTTGGCTCTGTGAAAAAGCTTGGTGAGACAACCCCTATAAGCAGCATGACATTTTGTGAAAGCATGTAAAACAGCTGGAAAAATGCTACAGAATAAAAAAACACCATAATTGTAAAAAATGACATGAAAAACACTGACGAAGCATGGCATTTTTTTTACAAGCATTTAAAACTAACGGGCAAGTGGTACAAAATAACCCCCCCACCAATAACACTTGTAAAAAACGACATGAAAAACACTTAAAAAGATGACTTTTTTTTTACAAGCATTTAAAACTACTGGAAAAATCATTTACGTGTAATGGATGATTTTTTCCTATGTTTATTGTACAGGATGCCAACAACAGCAAAAAGATTTTCTTAATGTCTCAATATTGCTTTACGCTCATAGTGTGCAGAGAACAAGGAGACAATGTTTCCATTGAAGCAGCAGATTGATTTACAACATTGATTTTATTACTATACACATAGTCAGATGATGGCGCACACTGATCATAGTGGTCGAACTCTATGTATATGGCAGAGGTAGATGAGATTTGGGAATGAAGTAGAAGGTTATTACGCCTGAGGCTTGACCTCGCAGCTAATGGTCCAAATAGTTTTATTGATAATAATCCAATTTAAGATGATGATGACCGTGATAATAATGATATTACTGACTTGTTATTACCACCAAGTTAAAGAGAATAGTGTAATATTCTATATTGAGTCTGATGTAGACGGACCGTTGTATATTAAAATGGCAATAAAAAATATCTTTTTCCTGTCCTGCAAATAGCAACATCATTAAATCACAGGCGCAGCCCTGTCATTTCACAGATTCTTCATTTTAAGGTGGTCTTTTACCACCATTTAGTAACCTCATTCATCCCACCTTTCTGCTGTGTGGTTATGTAAATAGGTTTTACAAGCCATGTATTACAAACTTGCATGGCGGAGATGTCAACCTCCAGTGACCCAAGTCAGTGCAATTTGGCTGTTTGTAGCCATTAAATGGCAATTTAATGGGTTAGTGCTGACGTCTGTCACAGAGACACGTCTGGAGTCTATAAAACCGCTCATGCTAAAACCAGCAAGAGACACTTCAAGTCCTGAAAGCTTCTAGCCCTGCTCTCCATATAGAGAAAGTGAGTCATGTCAGCATTGTTAGTTTTTTTCCTGCCAGATCTACACATCTGAAGGTTTGTAATAACTTAATATAAGAAACAGAGAAATTCCCCCAGAGCTTGTGTCTGTTAAAGGTTCTTTGGCAAATAAAGCCATGAAAAGGATGACTTTGGCCTCGGTGGCCACTAATAGCACGAGGCAAAGGGTAAATACTGTGTCTGCATCTGACTGCAAAATAGCAATTGCCGTAATTTAGAGTTACTCAGATATTTACATATTAACCCACAGGCTTAAAGTTGTTTTCCCACTATGCAGTATCATGGTCACAGGCAGCTTTTCTTTCATTCTACTCTCATCAAACTGTGGGTGGTTCTATAGGAGTTATTACCATATTTAGTCTCTTTCCCTATCAGACATTACAAACAGCAATGCAGGAGATCTATTCTGTAAGTAAACAATGCTACACATACCGTGAGGAGTGAAAGCAAAGGATTACCAGTAAAACAACAGCTAATCTTGTTAGAGATCATTCGCTTTTCTCTGGAGCTCAGTCCATCCATCAATCCCTCTTCTCTGCTCAAATCAGATAACAGACTACAGTCTGGTATGCAGGTTACCATAGAAACCGGTGTGCACGCAAGAGCACATAAAAACGCTCTTATCCCTTGAGTAAAGTAAAATCTATTGACCCAATGTATTTAGAAAAAAGTCTTCATCCTTTCATGTTAAAAGTTAATTTTTTTAGTGAGAAAACTCCTTTAAGGGAAATTTCAAAACCCATGTACTAAGCTTGCAGACCCAGAACCAAAATAAAGGCAGCCTAAGGCCACATTTATATTGGTGCCAGTGGTTCACTTGGAAGCCTCCATTGCAGAAGCAGTGCCAGAACCGTTACACCACTAAACCAAAGGCGTCCAATGTACTCCATTAAAGGGATTTTGCCAAGACGTGAGAATCCTTACCTATTGTCTGCTCAGAAGAGAAGATAAACATAGGGTGCAGCATCAGCTTCAGAGAGGGGGGGGCTGAGCACAGAGCCAGTAAGCAGGGATCGTGTACAATGTTTACTCAAATAATCACATTACAACCAGTGGATTTTCCATACAAAAGAAAAGGTCTTTCTCCACAGTCCCTTGCAAGCTGGTTCATGTACCCTGTCATCAGATAAGAAGTGCAAACACGCAAGCACAGCCAGATCAGCTTCTGTCAGCTCCTGGTTGTATCTAATGTAAACTGTCAGGAAACTAAGGGGGACTGAGCAATGCTGTAGCTCTCAGAGGTTTCACTTTTTTTAATGACTTATATTTAGAAAAGTGATTAAATACCCATTTTGGAGGATCCCACGTCAACATTACATCGCTGCAAAACCCCTTTAAAGGGATTGTACCACGAAAGACATTTATCACCTATCCATTGAATAGGTGATAAATATCTGATTTCTAGGGGTCCCACTGATCGCTAAACCAGGGACCCTTAGTCCCCGTCCTTCCTCGTCGAGCTTGCACAGTGAGGAGTGGTTTGAATGGAGCAGTGGTCAAACAAGCACACTGCTGCTCCATTCAAAGTCACATCATGTTGGAGACCTACATTTCCATATATGACTGGAAATTTCTTGTGTGTCAGTTACACTATTCTATACAGAGGCATCTAGTAAAATAAGGTGGTTTTATAGTATGGTTTTATAGTTTTTCAACATGGGATGATGTGGGTGATTTCTGGCACTGGAGCATATGTCCGGGCGGTCCATTGAAGGTATGTGTCAGGAAAACTTTTAAACATATACCTCCAATCAAGGACTGGACAAATATCTTGAATGGAAAGCTCAAACATTAACGGTTGAAGAGAGTGACTCCTTAATAGCATTATACTTCGGACTTAGATCAAGCTGGTTCTGCCCAGGAAAAAAATGCATTATTCATTGATACACTGAGTTTGATTAATTGAATGAGACACTCAGGCATGGATAGGGGAATAAGGGAAACCCTTGGTGGGCCCCTGGGCATAACACACTTGAAGTTTTTTCTAGAATGTATATACCTCCTTGGGAGAGGCAAAAAGGTAGAGAGAAAGAAGTAAACATCAAGAGGCAGAGTAAAACAGGCATATACAGTATCTGTAGGGTGTGCCCACAGAATCAACTCCATGGTGGGTCACCCCTAGAATGATCAACTCTGCCCAACAATGGTGATAGAATCACTCTAGAATCAACTCCCCTGGGTAGAACCTAGAATCAACTCCCCTGGTGGACCCTAGAATCAACTCCACTGGTGGACCCTAGAATCAACTCCCCTGGTGGAACCAAGAATCAACTCCACTGGTTGACCCTAGAATAAACTCCCCTGGTGGACCCTAGAATCAACTCCACTGATGGACCCCCAGAGTCAACTCTATGGGTGGGCTCCCACAATGAAATTCAATGGGTGCCCATTAGGCTTCCTAGTCTGGCACTGGATACACTTCATTTTTCCTAACTGGATAAAGGCTGGCAATTAATTGCCCAATTTTCCTGCAATTTGCTGGTAAGATTTGGATTGGGTCAAACCTGCCTCACCTGAATCCAAAGTGCAATACTTCTACTTAGAAGGGTTTTCTCATCAAGCTAATTCACAACCAGCTTTAGGCTTCCACTTCCTGGTTACTGTGGGTGGGTCTACAATAGTGACTGACTTTTCAGCTCTGCTATTTTTAGCTGAGCCTACTAGATGGTTATTGCAAATAGAAGGGTTTAAACATTAGGGCAGAAGGTTACAGATATATAAAGGGTTAAATTTTGTCAGTAACGAAGATAAACAGGCTCCCGTGCTGCTAAGACAAGACACAGCTGGGAGTGTTGTCACCATCCTGGTTGGGGATTCTAAAGCAAAGGCAGATCGTGGGTAACCTATGGAAACTTGTGTACACAAACAGGAGATAAGAACTGCTCTAGCTCTGAAAGGAAGGAAAATCAAAACAGCGATGTCATAGTCTTTGCATCAATGGGAAACATGGTGCATTTTTACATATTGCATCATTGTGTTTTTCACATGTATGCATCTTGGAAAACGCATTGGGAACTAGGATGAGGTTAGCTCTATTGGATGGGGCTAATATTGAGATACGCTGCAGAAATCTGAGGTTGTCCATAGGAAAAATACACTGTGTAAATGTAGCCTAGAAGAGGTTGCAGAAGAGGAGGTCATTCAAAGTCACTGTAAATATACAGTTTTTTTTTTTTTTTTTTTAATAATTCAAGTTGGTTACACTATGAGTTGATTATTGTCTATTTTACAGTATTTGGTACAATACTAAGATGGAAGTGATTCCTCCACCTCTTACATGGCTATTTTTTCCCATATTTTCCGTTGCTATGTACTGAGATCGGCAGCTGTAGTTGTAAGGGCTATTTATAAGGCCGCACAATAAAAAAATAGACTTTTTTTTTCCTCGTAAAAACTACCCTGCAAGTTAGGACGTAGATGAAGTGCTTGATAGATCAGACATGTTTGTTTCCTATACTGCGGAGATTGATTGTGTCTAACCTTATCTTTATTAATGTAATGTAGGTGATCAGACGGGAGAATGCCGAGCCTATGGGAATTTGGGATCTGCATTCTTTTCCAAAGGAAACTTCCGGGAGGCGCTTACTAACCACAGACATCAGCTAGTTCTTGCCATGAAACTGAAGGAAAGAGAGGTAAGAGACCAGTTTTATGGTATAAATGCACCAGAAGATAAATTACGGGAGTGCTTTGATTTTTCTCTCTATATTTTACATCAGCACTTGTCATGGTTTGATTTGTAGCATTCAGCCAGGCTTGTATATGTCATAGACCAGTGAGCAGCCTATTTCTTTGTGTTTTCCACAGTAATACACATCTGAACTCTCAAGATGTGGGGCTTTCAGACACATAAGCATGTCATTTCTGTGGTTTTATTGCACAAGATGAAAGCTTAGGCTTTGGTGTGAACTGGGAATTAGAGGAATTGGACAGTCTGCAGCAGATTTGCTCTTACGGTATACATGCATATATTTTGTGAATTTGGAATACTCACTGTATTGGATATTGAATGGTGTTGGATATTGTTAACCTGATAATAGGATTTTGGAAACTAAGGTCTTTGTATTTTCCTATGAAACAAATATTTGGCTACAGAATTGTCCTGTGGACAATGACCATTTCATGAAGATGAAATAATCCATCTGACTCTTAGAAAGTAAATGCAAGGGGCTTCATTCATCAAAATTACCTGACTGAAATGCTGGCCTATTTGCTTCTTGTAACCAATAAGAGATATATTATTCTATACTGCTCTGGAAAAGTGAAAGCTGCATTGATTTCTTGTGGGCAGTTTTTCTAGTAGACAATTTTGCTAAAGGAAGCCCCATATGAAGCAAATTCCTGAAAAGCTTTACATTGATTTCCTCCCTTATACATCACAACTTTTCAATCCACCATTGTGTCATACAATATAAGATCCATATGAGGGTGCATTCTGCTGTGCAAGATGTGTGCACACTACTCATTTAGAATCCTGGGTCCAAAAGCACAAGTGGCAACACTCAGATCCATTGGCAACTTGGAAGCGAGTTTGCTGCTCACTGAACAAGCACTCACTGGGTTTGATGCGGGGGAGGATGACAGCATAGAGGTGCAGGTACATGAGGTAGCTAGCTGGGTGGCAGTTAGAAAGAAGGGTAAAGGGAAAAGTGTCAGGGAGGCTAATCCTTGAACACCCCAACAAATTTGGCGGACGATGAGGGGGATGTCCGTTCAGAAATAGCATTGCTGCAGCAAGACACTACCCCTGTCTGCTCCAGTAAGGTGGGGAATCGGAGTGCAGGGCAGACTACTGTAGACAGGTGGTGGTAGTTGGGGACTCCATTATTAGGGGCACAGACAGGGCAATCTGCCACAAAGACCGGGATTGTCGAACAGTATGTTGTTTACCTGGGGCCCGGGTTCGACATATCGCGGATCGGGCTGACAGATTGCTGGGTGGGGCTGGTGAGAATCCAGCTGTCATGGTGCACATTGGCACCAATGACAAAGTTAGAGGTAGGTGGAGTGTCCTTAAAAACTATTCCAGGGCCAAAAGCTCAAGGCAAGGACCTCCAACATAATATTTTCAGAACTACTACCAGTACCACACCAGAGAGGCAGTGGGAGATTAGAGATGTGAATAAGTGGATCAAAAATTGGTGTAGGAAAGAGTGATTTTGGTTTTTGGAGAACTGGGCTGACTTCTGTCTTGGCTATAGACTCTATGATAGGAACGGGCTGCACCTAAATGGGGAGTGTGCATCTGTATTGGGGGACAAAATGTCCAGGAATTTGCATGATTATTTAAACTAGGGGGAGGGCAACTACACATGTAGCGTTCAAGATAGAGAGCTGAGAATTAGTAATAAATCAGGGGGTAGAGTAGTGGAGGGGTGGGTAGTAATAATTAATAAGGACAGTGTTAAAAGATTGAAAACCTAAAGATCTCTAAATTGCATGCTGACCAAGCAAGGAATCTTACCAACAAAATACGTGAATTAGAATTACTTATTGCTATAAAAATATGACATAGTGGGGATAACTGAGACATGGCTGGATGACTGGGCAGTTAACTTACAGGGCTACAGTTTGTTTAGAAGAGACTGTAAAAACCAGAAGGGGGGAGATGTATGTCTTTATGTAAGTTCCAGTCTGAAGCCAACTTTGCGGGATGATACAGATACAGGGAATGAGCATGTTGAGTTATTGTGGGTAGATATACATGGGAGTGATAACAATAATAAAATTCAACAGTAAAATATAACAGAGCCCATGGAAGATGTACTCCTCTGGCAAATAGATGAGGTGGCTAATTATAATGAGGTTGTTATTATGGGCGACTTTAACTACCCAAACATAAATTGGGAAACAGAAACCTGTGGCTCTCATAAAGGAAATAGGTTTTTGTCAATAACTAAAGATAATTACCTTACCCAACTGGTGCAGGAGCCAACTAAAGGGAAGGCCCTTCTAGACTAAGTATTGACTAATAGACCTGACAGAATAACAAAGGTTCGGGTTAGGGGGCACCTAGGAAATAGTGACTACAATATAATAAATTTCCATTTATCCTTCAATAGAGTATTTTGTCGAAGAGCCACAAAAACACTGAATGTCAGGAAGGCTAATTTTATACTGTTTATAGAGGCCCTAAACAGCATTGACTGGGACAAGAGAACAGAACAGATAATAAATGGTAGATCTTTAAGAACATCTTAAGCACCCACTGTGAGAGGTTCATACCTTATGGAAATAAAATCATTAGAAACAGGATAAAAAAAACAATGTGAATCAACAGAGATGTAAAGGAGGCAATAAATAAGGAAAAGAAAGCTTTTGAGCTCCTTAAACAGGAGAGCAGTAGAGAGACACTAAAGCTATAAGGAAAAAAATAAAATATGTAAAATAATGATAAAGGCAGCAAAGCTGGAAACAGAAAGGTAGATTGCCAAAGAGAGTAAAACTAACCACAAAATATTTTTAACTATATAAATAGTAAAAAGATTAAAACTGAAAATGTTGGCCCTTTAAAAAGTAGTGAGGGAGGTATTGTAAAAGGCGATGAGGAGAAAGAAAACCTATTAAAAAAATGTTTTTCTCCACTGTATTTACTAAGGAAAATGACATTCCTGCTGATGGGCAGAGGTATGAAGTAAACTACACCTTAAAAGTGTCTTGTCCGCATTAAGAAAATTAAAATAGACAAATCACCTTATCCTGATGGTATAGACCCATGTGTCCTGAGGAACATAAATTGTGACAGACTGGCCCCTATTCTTAATATTTATGGACTGTATGATAACAGGGTATGTCCCAAAGACTTGGCGCATAGCAAATGTGGTGCCAACATTCATAAAGGGGTCAAAAAGTGATCCCGGAAACTATAGGCCGGTAAGTTTAGCTCCAGTTGTAGGTAAAATGTTTGAAGGTTTTCTAAGAGATGCTATCCTGGAGTATCTCACTGAAAATAAATGTGTAACGCCGTTCCAGCATGGGTTTATGAAAGATCGGTCATGTCAAACTAATCTCATCAGCTTCTATGAGGTGGTTAGTTCTAGACTGGATCGGGGTGAGACATTGGAAGTCATATATCTAGATTTTTCTAAAGCATTTGTCACTGAGCCACATAAATGGTTGGTAAGTAAAATGAGAATGCAAAACAAAAGCTGGTGATTACTGGCACCTACTCAGACTGGATCCCCGTCACTAGTGGGTAACCACACGGGTTAGTATTGGGCCCTGTTTTCTTTAACATTTTCGTTAATGATCTTACACAGGGATTGCACAGTAGAATATCAATCTTTGCAGACGATACTAAGCTCTGTAAAGTAATCAACACAATAGAGGATAATGTTTTATTAAAAAGGGATCTGGATAGGTTGGAGGCCTGGGCAGAGAAGTGGAAGATGAGGTTCAACACTGATAAATGCAAGGTTATGCACATGGGAAAGAAAAATCCATTCCATGATTACATGTTAAACGGAAAAACGCTAGGAAACAGTGACATGGAGAAGAACTTGGGAATCTTAGTGGACAGTTGTCTCAGTACAGCGATTCTTCTTACCTCAGTCCTGTTTTCTCAGTTGCATATTTGAATTCAGTGTTTATTGGCTTTACTGACCGGCAGTGATGAACTGCTGAGGACAACAGGTTTGTAGCTATAGCAACTAGCACTGGCAGCCAATCAGGAGAGATCAAACAGGTCTGTAGCTATAGTGACCTGAGGAGTTGATGTAGCCCATATAGGAATCTAGGAATAGGTAGGACACTGTTGATGGACACATATTGCAAAGTGACTGTTTTTTGCGAGATCTTGAACATAAAATGCAATTCTTGTAGTGAGACAACCGCTTTAATTGTAGCAGCCAGTGTCAGGCAGCAGCTGCCAATGTCACCTGACGTAATGCTAAATTAAGATCTAAGAAAATAAAGCAAATACCTAATACAGATAAAGCAAATCCTTACACAGAACAGGCAGGAAGAGCTGCTGAAAGCTGGAAATAACCACCTATTAAGAGGATAGAAGCTTCTTTAGACAGTCTACCACAAATATAGGAAAATGGTCACACTCTCACCTGGTGCCCGAAGGAGCCACTCATTCTGGTACATGTAAAGAGCAGTACACAACAGATACTAAACCACCAATCACTGCATGCACTTCACTTATACAGGTGTTTTATAAGAATAATGTTCATGATAATAGGTTGAATCTTCAAGTCAATCACATCTTCCGCAGGTCAGCAGAGTCTGTGACATTGTTTGTTGAAATCATACATAACATACAATTTCCCTGGAATGAACATTGTATGTTGAAAATATTGTATCCTTGGGCTATTGTAACTTGAGGAACGATTGTTACATTGTATGTTGAGGAACCACTGTATACAAATTAGACCAAAGTCAGCCAAACCTTCTGATTAGGTACAGTATGTGACACAGGGTTACGCAGAGTGTCTACGGGAAGTTGAAGAGGTTTTCTCACAACAAAGATTAGCTTTTAACACATAGGGACAGTTAATTGAAGACTTTTTCAAAATACATTGGTCTTTTCATTTTATCTTGTTCATGAGATAAGAGAGATTTTATCTGCTCTGAGTGCACACCGATTTCTATGGTTTTCTTCCTGCCTGATTAGACAGTGAGCAGAGACTGACATCACCATGGTCAGAGCTCACACTTCAGCAGACTCATTGGGCCACATGTATGAACTGGTTGTGGTCTAAAAATCACTTTTTCCCCATAGAAACCTATGAGGAAAAAAGTGAGTTTTAGACCAAAACCGTTTCATACATGTGGCCCATTATCTCTAACCAGATTAGCTATTGTTTACAGAAAAACAATTGCTTTCACTCCTCAGAGCATTTGTAGCTTTGATCACTGAAAATTAAATCTCCTGCACTTACATCAGTGTTTCAGTTAGTTATAGGTATGCTAAATATGCGAATCACTGCAATAGAAACACCCATAGGCTGATGATACAGAGTGTGAAGCTTCTTGTGACTCAGTGAAACAGCATGGTGAGACCCCTTTAAGGTGCTCATACACATTAGATAAACGTTAGCTGAACCTGAGAATTTTGCACAAGCGTAACTACATATGGGGTTGTTAACTGTTGGTTGATAACTGAAGTTTTGGGGGCAACTTTAGACCTTATAGCTGGAATCGTACATGTAGTTTTTTAATGCAAACACTGAAAAGATACAAAGGAGATTAGTGGCTTTGTATGTCAACTTTACACAAAACAAGATCTTATCTTTTGGAGGAATTTAATCCTTAGCATTGGCATCAAACCTCCAGTAGCTGCAGGCTTCTATTCTCCAGCTGTGTGTCTGAAATATTTATGGATAAATAACATGTTTAGCTTGAGCAAGCTCCATCTACTCGTTCCAACAGGAGGACAGTGATTGGTGCCATAGACAGCAGAGTAACATTACACTGTATGTTTTATGTTGACCAGACATTTTATTTTGATGGTCACATTTGCCAACAGGCATTTGGACATCCTAGATAATAAACCACCCACAGCCTCCATTGTTGTGCATTAGGAAAAACAGTTCTGCAACTCAGAAAAGGAGCTATGCATTGCTGAACGCTGTCTGCCTGACAAACAGAATGGAGACACAATTTGATAATGTCTTTCTTTGTAAATTCATAGAACCTAGGATGCAGAACTATCTGCAGATATTGTGTCACTTCGAGTCTAACTCAATTATGCTTTGGAAATAAATAAGCCATTTCAATAAGGCTAAATTGATATGTGATATACATATAACGTCATCTGTTTTACTGCTCGATATATGCAGCAAATCATTAGGAGTCCTGAAAGCTGGAGACATCTGCAGCAAGGCTGCTTTCTGTCATTCGAGGAGGCAATCTAGCCCTGAGTATAAATATACTTGCACACATTTTACATCACTATTTTCGATATGCAGCATTTGGTAACCCTGCCCTTCCCTCCTGATGACTGTAAGAGCCGAAAGGGTTTTATTACAAAACATAGCTTTTTCATAAACTATAGCAAGTCTGTGTCTATACATCACATCCCTCTTTCTTCCCTAAAGTATAGCTGACCTTGAAGACCTTTCTCATAATTTGTACCTTTTTTTCCATCCACTCTTCAGATGTAAGGGTATGTTCACACAGCATGTTCAATACGTTTCTGGATACGTTTTTAGATGCGTGTTTGGATCCGTGTTTCGAACGCGCATCTAACAATGTGCAGTGTGATTTGCATCGCTTTCAATGTAAAACATGCATTGGCGTTCAGACTATATGTGTTTTACATGCGTCTTTTTGATGCGTCTTTCGGATCCGTTCAAATAATTGACATGTTAATTCTTGATCTGTTTGTCGCAGCAGACACCCTATAGGGTGCATTTCTGCTGCAGCAAAAATGCATCCAAACACCCACCTGCGTGTTGCATGCGTTTTGGATGCATTTTATGTAGCGATTTTGAATGTGTTTTTCGGGTTGAAAACGTATCCAAAAACATCATGTAAACATAGCCTAAGAGCCAAAGCAGTTCAAATCTATTACTTTTTCTCTCATTCAATGAAATTGTATTGAAAATGTACAACGGTTTACAAAGGGTATACAATAAAGTGAATCAAAAAGTTTTCCTAGAAAGTATGATTATATAGGCAAATAAGGTGAGAAAGTGACCAACATATTCAGGATGTGAAAGATCACCTTCACTGAAAAATGCCCGGGAATATGAATACATGTAAATATGGCAAATCTAGATGATAAGTGCGAAGCACAAAAATTGTATAAGGTAAGCAACTCGCAGAAAGGTTTGAGCCCTTAGTTTTCAAGGGCATGAAAAAGTGGGGAGGATTGGAAGTGCAACCAAAGGTACCAAGTTTTATTCAAGCGATCCTATTGGTCGGGAGAGTGGGAAAATAATTCCTCCACATGATATGTCTGGTACATTTCAGCAAACCGTTCATCTATATTGGGAGGAACAGAAGATTTCCAATGTCTTGGGATTACAGCTGTGGCGGCCTGTAGGAGATGCCGTAATAATGGTCTTTTGTACTCTGGAATTGATAAGTTGAACATAAATAGTAAGGAGGCCTCGGGGGATTTAACTTCTGTGAGTTCCTTAATAATTTTATAAACCCCGCCACAAAAGCTAAGGAGAGAAGTTCCACCAAACTTGGACCATCGTATCTATTGCCCCTCCACAACAATGCCAGCAAACACTTGATACGGGAGGTACCATTTGTGCAGGATATAAGGGAACTGGGAAATAGTCCAGGGGAAAAAACAGAGTTGTCAGAAATTGGCAATAAAGAACCACTCTGGTTGATCAAGGCATAGTCAGTGGGTGTCCGCAACCTAGATATTTCCTTTAAAACCATCCCCATAGACCTCAATTGAAAATCCGTATTGTATTCTAAAAGACTCAGATTTTCTGAAGTCAGATTTCAAAACTGCTGTTTTTTCAAAAAACTTAGAACATGCTTCCGCTGTGTTTCACTCTGAAGTTAATGGGATGGCATAAAAAATGACCAGAAAGTTTTGTGAGTACTTTTTGGCAGGGATTTTGGCAATGATCCGTGTCCAAAAACTCAATAGTGCTCTGATGCAAGATGATTGAAAAAACAAATCCAAAAATAGCAACAAAATCCAACAAAAATATGCATAAAAAAAAAAAAAAAAATCTTCAGGTTCTTGTGTAAAATACTGTTCAAATACTTGGTGGGTGGCGCGGCTTTAGGATTCAGAACCCAACGAGTATTTTGTCCTTTGTCTTGTGGACGTGCCGAAACATGAACCCTAAGCATAACCATAAATTGGGTATAGTTTTTTTTTTTTTTACATGTTATTTTACTTTTCTTCTCCCGGTATGGAATGACTTTTGGTCAGACGTCACTTCAGGTTACAATAACAAATGGGAAGTTATGTCCGTAAGTGACATTGGACCAGGAGTAATACTAACGCAGGAAATATTCTTTAAACCATCAAAACTCCTAGAAAGTAATAATTGTAAAGATTGAAAACAGCTCACCAGACATCAGCTACGACTAGGGGTTGAACTTCATCCGAAACATGTCAGCGTCTCAACTGGACTACCTACTTTTTTAATATTAGTCCTTATTTGAGATCTGATAAAGATTCAAGTTTTATTGTTTGAGTTGGATTCAATACTATATGTATACCACAAAAGAATCCCTGAATATAACCTGACACCTAATTTAGGACTATAGTAAGGATTGATTTTTTTTTGCTCTTTTTACTATAATTTTATTCAGGTCAAGCCAAATGTAATCACTTAGATTAAGGTTGAATTTGCCATTGACGCAAATTTAAAGCACAACACTAATCGGTGTATTATTCCACTATTCTACCTATGCACAGTAGATAAAATTCAACCATTCCGGCTGCTTTCAGTCAGATATTTTGATGATCTACTGTATATGGGGTAAGATTCTAAAAGGTAAAAAGAATCTGAAATGTTGGATTTCAAAATGCTGAGTCCTTTGCTTGTAATGGAGATAAGTCTCAGCTCCATTAAAATAAATGGGGATAAGCTGCAATAACAGACACAGCCCAAGGACTGATTTGCCACTGTTTCCAGGAAAAAGCAAACCTACATTTTTAATCCTGAACAAAACCTTTAAGACTTGATTTGAGAAGAAAAATATTGTGTAACTTAGAGTCTGCACCACATAAAGAAAGCAATGGAAAGATATTTAACCTTTTAAGTTGAATTTTATTGTAGTATATTGTATATAGCTTTTTCAAATGAACTGTTCTAGAAATTCTAATCTTGATATACATTTGTGCCCTCTGTATTTATTATAATGCCTTAGTTTTTAACAGTGTCCAGTGAATAAGACACGCTGCAATACAGCAAAAACATGTAAAGTTGGGTTAACATCTGCGTCAGAGGTTCCATTCTATGATACACATATACATTTTATTTTGAAAGACCTTCATATAAGTTTTTCAACCTTTACACTTTGTCAACTTTCCATAATTATGAAGGATGGGATTGTGCAACAGCGTAATTTTTAATTAGTTCACCTTTAGTCATGCATCAATAGAGTGATAAAGCAAGCAAGACTTAAAATTATTTTATAAGTAAAACAAAGAAAACTTATAACGTAAAAAGTCAAGGCGAGTTACGTGACCCACTCTCATCTAAACGGCCTTTAAATTTATAAAAGGCTCCATAAAATTTTGGCGTTTAACAAGCCTTCACTGTGTTTGCATACTTACTCTTGACATGCTACCGATAAAAATGCGAGGTTATAGATGGTCCTTCTTCAGCATTGCAATTAAGGTGACATAAATCCACCTAGTTCTTTGTGGAAAATTAAACTAAGGTGTATACAAATCGAGCATACGTTTTGCTTAGCACTAACATCCATGTTGTATTCCTTGTTTGCTAAAAAGGCCTTTGATATAAAGAAAATATATTCATTTTGAGGGATGAGAAGTAATCAAAACTGCCCTAATTTCAGCTCCATAAAATATTTTTAGAAAAATTTTTGCAATTTGATTTTGGGTTTTTTTAATCCATATTACATTGCAAAAAAATTGGGGGGAAGGTGTGCAGTTACCTTTTTAAAAACCCTACTATGAGATCATGTGATGCGCTTTATATAAAAATATTATTTTAACACATAATTAATAGACTTATTATAATCACCAGACATGTTTTATGCATTTAGGTAACAAATATTCACTGACAACTGTCAATACATTGAGAAGTAACCCCTGTGTACGCTGAGATCATTAATGGAATAAGCAATTTGGGCCCCTCCACTCAGCTACATTACTGCCCCATTGCCTGAAAAAAAAGAAATAATAATGCCTCCTACAACCTCTGGTTTCTTTTTAAAAGTCTAATTTTAAAAAGCTTGGGGGACATTAAATTCTGGTCTGGAGAACCCTTCTAAATAGCTTTAAGGTAGTTTAAAGCACCAAATATAGAACCGCCTTTGCAGTTCATACATACGGCCAGGTATGCCAAACGAAAATCGGGCTCAGGCACCACCAAAACCTGGCCTGGCGTTTTAAAATTCTGCGCCAAAGTTTTGGCCGCAAAAATCATAAAGTTTCTACTTTACTAATTGGTGGACATGCCCCCAAACGCCCCAAAACTTTGGCGTGCTAAAAATTGTCTTTGCCGCGGGGTCCAGGCACTTATCGCCAAAGTTTTTGGGTACGCGTGTTTTTAACCTATAGAACTGGTTTTACTACAGCTTTTTGACGCCAGAATTCTAGCGCAGCCCTGTTCATACATGTCGCCCAATATCTTTATAATTTAAATTTGGGTGATAGTTGGGAGATTTGTTAGTTATTTGCCGTTTGGAAGTGTTTTTTTCTAATTTCCAAAACCTCTGTCGCTTGTGCTCTAGTATGTTTTTTCTTTTCATGTATACTAAGCTTTGATTTCTGGTTAATGACAAAACAGAGTTTTGCGTTTGCCATTTTGAGTTTTGTGCTATTGCAGTTTCTATGAGCATGTTATCCAAATCCTGCTAAACAATAGGAAGCCTTCTTCCTCTTGTCCTCTGCCCTTTATATCATTTTTTTCCATTGTGCTTCTTCTCCATGGAGTCTAAGCTTGGTCCTTGACACCCGTCAACCATTCCCTTAGAACAACAATGAGAGATCTTACTTTGCCTGCAGACTATGAAAGTGATTTCCTTGTGGTGATTAACTCTATTAAAAGAGTCTTGGAATTGGCAGCCTTATCATCTGAATAAGGGTCCCATTTTATTCCACATTCCCTACACTGTCTTCATGCTGGTTTTGGCCCTATGGATATATCCGTTTCTTGCTTCCTCATTCTGTCATTCGTACTCTGCCATTGAAGACTATAATCATCTGATAGAACTGGTTAGCCAACTACACCCTTTACTCTGTTTTACGACACATACCACAAGAGAGTTAGGGGCCTCTGTGGCTGTGTGAATTTCTGCTTTCCAGGTTTTTAAGGTGGCCACTTGGTCTTACCTTTACTTTTCCACCAAATTCTGAAAATGCACATATACTGTATGCATTCCCAGAGGATTTTTTTTGGTCCCAGAGGCCTTGATGTCCTTAGTTTTTTTGTGTTTTCTATTCCCTATTGAGGTTTTCATTGGTATGTTCCAAGATGCTGATGTCCCGTCAATGACACAAGCAAGAAAAAGAGATTTTTTGAGTGCTCCCTGTAAAATCCTTTCACTCGCTGAGTTCACTTGGGGACACAGTTCCCACCCAAAGCTTCTTTTGATTTTCCCTAGAATGGTGCATTTGTCTATGGGCCCTGACCGTGAAAGTTTTTTTTTTCCTCTTCCCTATAGAATACTGATTTTTTTTTTGTCTCTTATTCTCCTAATGCTAAGTACTAACTGGTGTAGTTTCCTGCCTGCAGGAGGGGTTTAGTTAGCTTTATGTGCTTTATGCCCGCCTACTTATGTTAACAGCCTATACCCAGGGTGTCTGTGTCCCTCTACGAACTCATTGTGAAAAGGATTTTAAGGCCTCGTTCACACGGCTTATTTCAGAACGTATTTACAACGAATTGCCGATCGTAAATACGTTCTGAAATCAGTTGAAAATCAGTTGCAAATAAGTGTCACTAAGTGTGGCACTTATTTGTAACTGTTTTCCCGACGGATTCACCATCTCCAATCATTGAAAGGTGGTGAATCCGCCGGAAATAATTGACATGTGAATTGTTTTTTTCCGTCCGGATTGCCGTCGTCAATCCGCGGGGGCAATCCGGCACGGAACTAACGCGTCGTGGAACGACGAGCCGATTTTCTATTGGGAAAACAATAGAAAATAGGCTGGACTTATTTCGGACGGATTTGCCGACGGATTGACGATCGTCAATCCGTCGGCAAATACGCGGCGAAATAAGCCGTGTGAACGAGGCCTTACAGTAAGTGCTTACAATTCCATTTAGACCTATGTATTTGGAGGTTATATAGAGCTATAAGAGGCCTAATAACAATGTATTGTGAGAAATTAGTTACAGTCTGCATAGAATGTATGGAAAAAATGTTATTTGACACTTGGGCAAACAACTGAATGTTATTGACAATAAACAGAAACCGAGCTAACTTGAAATTCGAAACTTTTGAATTTCCTTTTTGGAAATGGTCATAGGAAATTGGCTGCTTGAATATGGTTACATCATCTAGATCACAAGTAGTCCTAAGTATTTAAAACTGTTGTCATTGGCATAGCTGAGAGATTTGTGTAACACATGCTTTTTCTTCAAAACTCTCACCCTGCTGACTGATGTAAATTCCATTTTACTTCTGTATGAATGCTTTTTATACTAAGAAAAAGCAATTAAATCGCTTTCCAATTGGATTCATTACCAGGCTGTGTTCAGACTGCATGTTTTATCTGTTCCATTGTGTTAAAAACCAAAGTGATGCAGCTGAGAATGCTGTCTCCAGTAACACTGGTTTTTGTCCAGTTTTTTAGTGGATGCAGTAAACTTTGTTCCATTGTTCCAAGAAACATCCGCAGATACTTCTAATTTGCATATGGTGCAGGAGTTCTTAAAGCTTCCTTCTCTAAGGTCTGGTTTCTTACTGCTGATGTGCATGGATATGTTCTAGTCTTTGTAGCCTGTAGTAAATATAGTGGGCCAAAGTATAGATTTAGCAGTCAGCACGTGTTCTCTGCAGCCAGGCATTGCCTTCAGTGGTTATTCACTTTATGACCGTAATGTCAAGGGAATGGCATGTGATCATGGCACTGGAACTGGAAGCAAGCAGAGACCAGCGCACACTGCTGGCAGCTGCAGTACTGGAATGATGGTGGGGTGTGTGGGTTTTTTTTATTGTAGAACTTCAGCCCAGGTTTAAATTTTAACCCCTTTAAAACGATGACTGGAAAAAACCTATATGATTTTTTTTTTTTTTTTTAGAGTATGTTCACAAAGCTTATTTAGCCGCGTATTTTGGCGCGCATTGCGGATATATTTGCGGCGAAATGTGCGCCGCAATTACGGTAATTCAAAGCTCTCATAGAGAGCTATGGATTATGCGTCTTCCCCCCTCACGTACAATACGAAGGGGGAGAATTGATATGTCAATTGTTAGTGGCAAATACGCGTCGCTGACAATGCACATCTATGGGGCCAGCGCCCCTGATCAGCACATGGTTCCAAAACACCCGCCGTATTGTGGCGCGTACTATACGCGCCCCAACACGCAATGTGAACATACCCTAATTGTTAAAGGGAATCTAAAACAGTCATTATTGGTTAAAAGGGTGTTCTAAATTCACTAACAGCTTGTTAGTTTGTCAGGGATCATTACAAATAAAAAAAGTACCTTGTAAACCCACTCGTTCCAGTGCCGTATCTGGTCCCGGTGTTCCTGACAAATGACATCACCATACATTCTCCATGCGACTGCAGCTATTTACAGGCTGCATCAGTCTCTTGCAGCTTATACCGCATGTGAATGCTGCGACTTCTGATTGGATGCAAGAACACGTAAAGAATAAACCGCGGTGTCATCGGTCGGGATCACCAGGATCAGACGAACCACTGGAACAAGTGATTTTTGTTTCCTTCCTATTTTGATTCATCCCTGGCAGACTGATGAGCTGTTAGTACTTTTGGAACACCCCTTTATATATTTGACATCATGGTTTCTGATTATATGTATTTTCAGGTACCTAAAATCTAGTGCTGCATATCTATTGTTTGTTCTCCTGCCTTTTTTTACGGTGTCCTTACCAAGACTTCAAAAAACATTGGCCACTTGACTTATAAAATATGGGAATCTGCCGAATTTAATTCTATAAAAAGCTCTATTTTACAAAGTTTGAACAAGCAATCCTTTCACATACAAACACATGGATTTAATAGACTGGGCAAAATCTATTGGTTTGTGAATAAAATGTGCTGTCTTTGGAAGGAAGTATGGCAGAAAATATGAAAAAAATCCCCAGCAATACAATGAGACATAATGACTTTCACAGAATAATAGAAAAAGCCAGTGGCAGATTCTATTTCATAAATCTTTGTTTCCCAGGCACTAAGCTACAAATACCTATTTGAGGCTTCACTGCATTATCGTCAGCACATCCAGGCTTAGTAAAAGAAAAGAAAAAATAATAATGTAATATGTCAGCACACTCAAAGGTTCTGAATAATATTCTCATGATCTCCTGTCTCATTTCACATATTTTATTTGCTTATTTAAAGCTCACGAATCTCCAAATCATTGGCAGAAAGCTGTATGTTTAAGGATGGATGCATAGATCACATACAGGAAGATGTCCACAGAAAATATTTGCATCTTCTGTGTCGGACGTTTATGTAGATTTTAATGTAAAGAATATCAGTGACAGCATTTTATTATTTCACATACTGGCAACAGTGAATAGCAAAATGATCTGTTTTTTCTTTTCTAGATGACGGCAAATTTACTGTAGCCAAAATTTAACTATTACTATAAATCAAGAAAGCCTTTCCCCCCTATTTAACCTTTGGATAACCCAGGGCCTTTCCACAACAAATTTAACCTGGTCCCATTTAATACAGTCACAGCTTAAATGTATAAGCCATAAAAATAATCCCAAATTTAAAATTTTACCCTTCAACTGTAAATATCCCATATATACTATAGGGAAAATAACCATAAAACTAAATCGGCAGGAAATATACTCCCAAACACGACCACAAATTACCACCACAAAGTGTCTGAATAATTCCCCTATACTATTACTTAATAAAGATCAGCATACAAAGACCAATATTACCCCCATATAGTGACCATATAGTGGTAGACACCATTGGGCACAGGTGCCCTACAGACTATATATTACCACCATACAGTCCCATATAGTGGTAGATACCATGTCACGGCTCTGCAGACTGTTATTTCTTAATACCAATTAGCAGTTGCCCATTAGTGAAACAGACAAAACCCGTGTACACAGGCTCTGCAGACTGTATATTACCTAAATACAGTGACCATATAGTGGTAGATACTGGTGTGCACAGGCTCTGCAGACTGTATATTATCTCCATACAGTGACCCTATAGTGGGAGACTCCAGTGTACACATGCTCTGCAGACTCTATATTTCCTGCAATATTACAGAAATTTATGGCTAATATTTTTTATGAAAAACTTTAATAAAACATGTTTCGCTTGTAAGCTTAAGATGACCGTGTATTAGTCCTTTTCTTGCATTAATTGGTTAATTCAATATATGGGTCACACTTATCCTCCTATCAAAAAGAGAACAAAGTCCATAAGGTACTTATCAATTAATATTCATTCAGGAGTGTAACAATCTACACTAGGTGAAATGACTTCATCACGTCGCCCATGTCAGCATTCTCTGGTGACTGGTATTTTGCCTGGCAACCGGCGCAAGGCAAATGTGGTTCCCATCTTCAAAAAAGACTTCAAGTCTTGCCCAGGTAATTATAGACCAGTAAGTTTGACATCCATTGTGGGAAAACTGTTTGAGAGGCTCATAAGGGACTATATACAAAAATATTTTGGGAGTAAAATTGAAAGGGGGATTGTCAGCAAGTTTTACTACGAGAAAAAGTTTTCAAGAAACCCTGATCTTTTTATAAAAGGTGAGTAGAAGTTGGAAAGCAGGCGGCTAGTTTTTCTTTGGGCTTCCAAAGGGGGTTTTGACAGTGCCCCTCAAAAAGTGTTTTAGGGGAAAAAATAAAATCTTTGGGTTAGAAATAACATGTGAAGGGGATTAAAAACTGGAAAGGGAATACTCAGAAGGGGTGGAAAATGACTCCTATCTGAGTGGCCCCCAAAATAATTGTGCCCCAGGGGCTCGTACTGGGTCCTCTTTTATTAAATTAAATTTTTAAAATTTATAGTGGAGGTTTTAATAGCATTTTTTCTATTTTTGCGATAAACACCAACTTGTAGTGATCAACTAGGGGAAAATGTTCGTAAAGTGCAAACAGACCTGGCAAATGAGTGTTTGGGCACCCATTTGGCAAATGAGGTTCAATGTGGATAAATGTAAATTTACATCTTGGTACTATAATTGAGAATCTAGTCCTAGGTTTTAATGAAACTGGGAGAAATTGCTCTTGGAAAAATCTGGTGTTTTTTGTAGATAAAGTTTTCAGAGCGCAGCAGGTCAATACTTCCCCTGCGGGAACAACATTTGCGTGTATTAAAAAAAGCAGGACTCGCGGGACAAGGGGTAATATTACCGCTGTATAAGCATTGGGGTGGCCTCACTTGGGAAAATGTGTTCGTTTTGGGGTCCAAAAATTTTAGAAAGGGTTAGTGGAGTGGAGAAAGTGCAAAAACAGCAACCAAACTTATAAGGAAATGGAGCATCTTTGGGTTATAAGGAGGTTAAAAAAAATTTAACTTATTTATCTTGAAAAAAGATAGCTTTGGGGAGACAGACAATTTTTTTTTAAGTAAATAAAGGGGCCCCTACAAAAACTATGGGGAAAAACTTTTCAAATAAAAACCCCCCAAAAGAAAAGGGGACATTACCTTTGTATGGAGAAAAAAAGATTAAAATCCAAGGGGAAAACCTTCTTCACTATAAGACTGTAAATTTTAAAAAAATGTGGGAAAAGCCTCCTGAATGGGTTTTGGCAGGAACGTTTCAAGTTTTTAAAAAAAAGGCTTAAAAACTACCCGAAACTAAAAAAAAATTAAAAACGTCTGTAGCGTATTAAAAATTTTAGATCCAAATCTATGGGGAATTTTGGAAGCAAAATTAAATATTTAATTTTGGGCAGATTTGGTTTTGCCTTTTGGGATCCAATCTTTACAGTTTTGGGGGAAATAAGATTTAAAAATGTCCCTTTTTTCATCCACCTCTTTCCCCACCCTTGGTTGAACGCTATGGATATATGTCTTTTTTCAACCGTACTAACTATGTAACTATGTAATTATGTAGCTAATGTTGATGTACATTATCAATTTGAATATCACTTAGGGAACAAACATTCTATAATATGTCCAATATCTTACTATTTTGCTGTTTCCTATACATACCATTACAATAAAGAAAGATTGTATAGATAACATCCAAACTAATTAATTAATTAGGCTACTTTATGAGTAGAAAAAAAATTCCAGCTCACCTGTATGAAAGTACACAGACTCAAGGGTTACTCTATACCTAAACAAAATAGGAACTGTCACTAAAAAAAGGGAGACCCCAGCACCTTGAACTTTTTTAAAAATGTTTCCTTTTTTTTCCCAAGGGGTTTAAAAAAAACCAAACATGGGGGAAAGCCCCGGCTGAGGTATTTAGCACACCCTGGCTGTCCACACTGTTTGGATGTTTTATACTTTGTGAAATAAAAGAAAGTTTTTAAACAGAAGTTCTGAGGTGCTGTTGGTCTACATCCTAATTAGGCTAATTTACCTATGCCCATTGCTAGGAAGTGCATACAGTATCTCACAAAAGTGTGTACACCCCTCCCATTTTTGTAAATATTTTATTTTTATTTTTTCATGGGGACAAACTGAAGATATACATGTAAAAATAGTCAGTGTACAGCTTGTAAACATATAAATTTGCGGTGCCCCCACAATAACAACACACAGCCTTCAAATCCCAAAACATGGCAACAAAAAGTGAGTACACCCCTAAGTGAAAATGGACAAATTGTGTCCAAAGTGTCAATATTTTGTGTGGTCACCATTATTTTCCAGCACTGCCTTAATTCTCTTGGGCAAGGAGTTTACTTTAGCTTATCAGGTTGCCACTGAAATACTCTTCCCCACCTCCATGACAACATCATGGAGCTGGTGAATGCTAGAGATTTTGTGTTCCAGCACCTTTCATTTGAGAATGCCCCACAGATGCTCAATAAGGTCTAGGTAATGGAAGTGTGTTTGGGGTCGTTTTTATGTTGCAATTCCTCAATGAACTGTAGCTCCCCACTGCCGGCAGCACTCAAACCATGACACTCCCAACACCATGCTTGTCTATAGGCAAGACACACTTGTCTTTGTACTCCTCACCTAGTTGCCGCCACGCTCACTTGACACCATCTGAACCAAATAAGTTTATCTTGGTCTCATCAGACCACAGGACATGGTTCCAGTAATCCATATCCTTGGTTTGCTTGTCTTCAGCAAACTATTTGCGGGCCTTCCTGTGCATTATATTTAGAAGATGCTTCCTTTTGGGACAACAGCCATGCAGACCAATTTGATACAAGTGTGCAGCGTATGGTCTGAGCACTGACAGGCTGACCTACCACCCCTTTAACCTCTGCAGCAATGCTGGCAGCACTCATATGTCTATTTTGAAAAGACAATCTCTGGTTATGATGCTGAGCACATGCACTTAACCTCTTTGGTCGACCATGGTGAGGCCTGTTCTGAGTGGAACCGGTCTTGTTTAGCCACTGTATGGTCTTCGCCACCGTGCTGTAGCTCAGTTTCAGGGTATTTTCAATCTTCTCATAGCCTAGGCCATTTTTATGTAGAGCAGGCATCCTCGAACTGCAGCCCTCCAGCTGTTGGGGAACTACAACTCCCATCATGCATTTATATACTCTATAACAGTGGGAATGATGGGAGTTGTAGTTCCCCAACAGCTGGAGGGCTGCAGTTCGAGGATGCCTGATGTAGAGCAACAATTCTTTTTTTCCCAGCGTTCTTTGCCTTGAGGTGCCATGTTGAACTTCCACTGGCCAGTATGAGAGAGTGTTAGAGCAATAACACACCTGCTGGTCCCATTCACCCCTGAGACCTTGTTACACTAACGAGTCACATGACACCAAAGAGGGAAAAAGGCCAATTGGGCACAATTTGTCCTTTTTCACCCAGGGGTGTTCTCATTTTTGTTGCTAGTGGTTTAGACATTGATGGCTGTGTGTTGAGTTTTGAGGGCACACCAAATTTACAGTTATACCAGCTGTACAATGACTACTTTACATTACTTTACATATTCAAAGTGAAATATCTTCAGTATTGTCCCACAAAAAGATATAATAAAATATTTACAAAAATGTGAGGGGTATATTCACTTTTGTGAGATACTGTAAGATTGATAATACAGCCAGTCTGTGATCGCGTCTCCAAAAAACCTGGCTACCAAATAAAAAGGGATAAGTCCTGTTTGATCATACCATGGATCCCAGCCATTTCACAGGCCGACAGGCTGTTATTAGACGGCCGAGCACCTGTATGCATCAATACATTGACATTATTGATCTGGGCAGCAAGGGACGCCCATGTAAGATCCCTTAATGACAGCCATGAAAATGCATATTGGAAGTCATTAAGATGTTCATGCTCACTGTAGTCACTTACTAAACACGCACGTATGAATGGAATGAAAACATTTTGCCAAAAATATCAATTTTGGGTCACTGCAAGTCATTGCTGGCAGATTTATTATGTTAGCCATTTTACTGATTTTAATAAAACCAACTAAGACATTGATAATATAATATAATACAATTCATTTAATCCCTGGATATTTTCAATGTCTGATAGATGACAGGAGGACAGATATTAAGAACATGTTGTTCACTGAAGCTGAGAGAAGACATGATATAAGGGAAATGCCTCGGCATGTAGACACTTTGTTGGATTTAGATGAAAGTCACAACATAGCCTTAGTGTATATTTAAGAGGGATATTAAATAATGATCCGTATGGCACAATCAGCTATTAGGCCCGTTCATTCTATGTTGAACGTATACATTTTGATACCAAAAAGCAGTACTGGAACGTATAGCTTGATGAATCCATAGACTATAATGGGTCAGATGTAAAGTACTTTTGTCTCTGTTAGTCTAAAGGTATGTTCACATGGTACGGTATAGTACGCACCGCAATATGATCAGCGCGTAATTCCAAAGCACGGGGGGGGGGCACTGGCCCCATAGACACGCATTGTCAGCAGCGCGTATTCGCTGCTAACAATTGACATGTCAGTTCTCCCCCCGCGTGTACAATACTGTAGTATTGTACGTGCGGGGGGACGACGCGTAGTCCATAGCTCTCTATGAGAGCTATGAATTACCGTAATTGCGGTGTGCATTTTACCGCGTATTAAGCGCAATGTGTGCTGAAATATGCACGCAACTACGTGTGGAAATAGGCCATGTGAACATACCCTAAGGCTATGTTCACAACACGGCTTATTTCGTTTTTAGGCTTAAATCTAACGGGCTACTTCGTCGGGCAAAAACAGTCTCGACAATACGTTTTCAAATACTGTGGCCAAGTGTGGCACGTATTTACCGTCGTAAATACTTACCACAATATTTTACATGTGGATTTACTTGCAATAATACGCCTCATAAAGTGACAGGGGACTTAATTTTACGTCTGTTTTACACGTATTTCTCCTAAATACGTTGCGAAACTACGCGCTAAGATTTGAATGATTTCCGCGTAAATTTACCATGTGGAATCGCAATCTAACTATATTGTTCATTACTTGAAACTATTTCAGGATCGTATTTAGGGGAACGTAAAATAGGGGCCCGTAAATACGCCCCGAAAATAAGCTGTGTGAACATAGCCTAAGACTTTCTTTGTTGCCCTTAGCAACCAATCTGAGCTCTCATTTCATTTTTTCAGAGCACTATTTGAAATCAAAGGGGCACTCTGCTTGGTTGCTATGGGCAACAAAGACAGTCTTAGACCTAGATAGTTTTCATACATGTGGCCCCTAGTGTCCTGATATTACCTGGAGAGTTTACCTACAATATTTTCCATGTTGTGATTTAATGATTTATGAATATATAAAAGTGACCCTGATGGCTTCCCCTCTTTCCTGCTCTGCCTGTTTCCACTTCCTGTGGGCACTTCTCCTTAATTTGTAGGCATTAAGCTCGGGGGCCTAAGCATTTTGAAAGAATTTCCTGCCTACCAAGCTACTTCAAATGTTATGTTCCTGCTTCTTACTATACTTGTTCTATTACAAATAAGCATATGTTTTAGGAATGTTATCATACACAGTCAAGTCACATTATTATGACCACTGTGTTTTGAAAGCTGGTAGTTCATGAGGGAGTGTGGTGAGCTGGCCAGGTGGGTATATAAGGTGTGATAGGCTGTCTGCACACATATCCATCGTTGCTGGCATGGGTAAAAGGGGCAATTCGTCAGAGTTGCAAAAAGAGATGATTACTGGCTTTCAGGCCAAATATGGCAGTATTTCAGTTTATGAACTGTTGTAATGAAATTGTATCATGAGTGGACAAATGGCACCATTGCAAATGAGCGACATGATAACTGCAAAGCATCATGTGCCATTGATGTGAGAGGTAAACATCGGCTGTGAAGGTGCTCAAGGATGGACCAATGTGCTACACTGAAGCAGCTCACTGCTAAAATTAACCAGGTGGCTAGCAAATGTGTCTAAAACAACAGGAATCATGTTTTCTGCTTTAAAGAACAAACACCCTGCAACCATTGCTGGAAGAACACAGGCTGAGGGCGGTGGTGTGGAAGGAACTCACAACTAATTTGGGCATTAATCCATCCTTGCAAATCATGTTAACCCATACATGTGGATTGTCTTCTCTGGGGTGGATGGAATCTTCCAAAATGACAATGTATCATGTCACATGACTAGAAATGTCCGTGATTAGAAGAGCATGACCAAGACTTCTAAGTACTACCCTGGCCTCCTAATTCTTCAGTCTTGAACCCAAGTGAGCATCTGTGAGACCACCTCTACTGTCATGTCCGCTCTATAGATCCTCCCGTACACCCCCTTCCCCTACAGTGGTCAGAATGGCTCCAGTGCATGGCTCCAGATGACAACCTAGTGAGTCATTTCCAGCCTGTCTAGCTGCTGTCCGTGCTGTACATGGCCGTTACTGTGGATGTTAGCTGGCGGTGATAATAAAGTGACTTGACTGTGTGCATGAAGAGCACATTATTAGTACGAGTATTAGCGCATTTGTCTGGCCTGTCTTGGCTGCTCGCAGTATAACAATGTGTTTTACGTAAAGGTTATAGAATGCACTAGAGCAGCTGTTACAAACCTCAGCTATGAACATTTGGCACTAGACAAGGATAAATCCCACTTTTTACTAACATTCGCACTAAATGTCACAAGTAAAAAGTGGAGATGGAATTCATAGCATCATAGAGGATAAGAATACCATATGGATTTAAAAATAGAAATACAACTTAAGTGATTGAATATGTCTTTTTTTCGTGCCCCTGGTGATCAAGTACTCAAATACTAACTGACGTGGCATTTGAGTTCTTGGCGTGGAGATACCACACAGAAATGCTTTTCTGTCTCTTGGGTCGTCTCTCATATCCGAGGATGTACAAACAGCAAGAGGACTTATGGAAAAAAGAAAAGGAACAACAAGAAAATGAACGATTACCCCTCAGTGCTTCAGGAAACTCTTGCTCTACAGAATTCATTTGAAATTGATTTTGTAGTTTCACTTTTCAAGATAAAGAAGTTCATTATAATATGTCTGAAAGCTGTGCAAGGTTTGAGCCTCCAAAAGACCTAGAAATAGGAAGCTTATAATAACTCTCACTGTGGTGATAAATCAAATGTCATCGCCTGCTCAGATCAATGAGACTTGTTTTTATCAACATCTGAGGTACCACACAACCTGGTCTTACTCTTATATTTCTAATGCATAAAATACCATATCCATGTATAGTGCTTATGTAATGTATTCAGATACTGGAATACCATCAATATTTAGGCCCCTGCTTTCAAAAAGGTCAAGCTTTACATTTTGGACCACATAAAAAAATGGTCCCCATGTAACGGTATATTTACACGGCTTATTAAGGGGCGCATTTCGGCCCGTATTTTGCGGCGTACTGTGTTAATACACGGGGAAATGTGCCTCATAATTACGGTAACCCGTAGCTCTCATAGCAAACTATGGATTATGCCTCCTCTCCCCACTTGTACCATACGATCGCACTGTACGTGCGTGGAGATAAGTGACATTTCAGTTACTTGCGGCAAATACACGCCATGAGTAATGCAGGTCTATGGGACCGGCGGGTAGTGCCCCCTGTGTTGCCAGGTAGACCCCCCATTGTAGCTAGGTAGTGCCCCCTTATTGTAGTCAGGTAGTTGCCCCCTCTGTTGCCAGGTAGACCCCCCATTGTAGGCAGGTAGTGCCCCCTTATTGTAGTCAGGTAGTGCCCCCTCTGTTGCGAAGTAGACCCCCCATTGTAGCCAGGTAGAGCCCCCATTGTAGCCAGGTAGATGGCCCCTAAAGCTAATAAAAATAAAATAATAAAAGTCACTCACCTCACCAGGCTCCTGCAGCGCGGCCCGCTCCAGACGATCTCCTCAGCGACGCAGGGGAGTGAGTGCAGCCGCGCGTCACTTCCCCTGTGCCGCTGACCTGTATGTACGGCGCGCACAGGCGCCGGACATACAGGGGGAGAAGGGAGGAGGGGAGCGATCCCTCCTGCCTCTTCCCTGCACAGTGACACGCACCGGGCGGGTGGGCGGACGCTGCGGCCGCTTCACCCGCCTGTAGGAGCGGCCCGGCGGCGCAAGAGTAGAGCGCCGCGGTAATTTAAAGGACCCCCGCCGGGAGGAATGCCAACTCCCCCGGGAGGGGACCCCAAATAGCGGGACCCCCCCACCAAAAACGGGAGAGTTGGCATGTATGCTGTAATCATGCCCAACCAGACATACACAAGACATGCTTAACCACCAATACATGACAAAACCAAGAACGTATCATGCCAATACATGACATCACACCAAAACACATCTCTAACCACACCCAAATACATGACATAACACCAAGACACGCCTGTAATCATGCCCAAACACATGACATCACACCAAGACATGCCTCTAACCATGCCCAAATACATACATATCAACTTTTTAGGGACACATTTTCAGGATTGCTTTGTATCCAATGATGAAATATTAAGTAAGTTGTTATGTAATATACAGCGAGGGAGCAATCAAATGCTTTTTAATATTAAGATAGTCAGTTTATTGACGTAAATCTATTTCCCAAATGAAGAAGAGGGACATTTATAGCGCTAAGAGGGACAGAGGGACAAGGGTTAAAAATAGGGACTGTCCCTCCAAAATAGGGACACTTGGGAGGTATGCAATTAGTGGCATGAAGTACGCCAACTAATAGAAGCTGTAAATTTAAAATGACAGATTGATGAATACTATGATAAATGTGGTGCATTGTAAGACTGTCTAGTCTAAGTTTACACCATCTAAATATTAAATAATATGGATAAATCACATACCACTTTGAAGTTGTTAATTGTTATCTGCTACCTAGTACCATTATGTGGGTTCTCTGATATATGGCACTATTATCAATATATTTCTTATTGTTGTGTATGTTGCTGTTTCCTTTCATTAGGTGGTGGGGGCCCATCTCATTTTGTTAGAGGGCACTATGAATTCTAGTCAAATCCTTTGTGTGAATAAGCATTGGCTTACTCCTGCTCACAAATATTACAAGGGTTTGCTTTTAGCTACATAGAAACAGTTCCTTAATTATTACACTGCTACGAACATTATATGAACTTTTACATCATTACAATTATCCAGTATACAATGTAATATTTTAACACAAATTTAATTGGGCGCATTCTTTAATAGGAACAGTCAAAGGACATACATTTTCATTATACAACTTCAAAAATAATAAAAAGTATTCATATACTGAGCTAAGTTGCTAATAGCACACAGCATGGTTGTGTGACCCGGAACTGAATCTCTCTATGTACTTCTATGGAAGATTCGAAGCAAGTCTCATAGGAATGCAGAGAGACAGACTTCCTGTTAGCATCAAAAGCTCTGTGTCTTTTATCCATTAAAGGGGTTTTACCACAAAGGCATTTCATACCTGATTTGTCCTGCTTCCACTTTCTGTGTGTTCAAAAGGGGCGTGTCTGATTTGTTTAAACTGTATACCATGTGACCTAGCAGGCCTGACATCACTATGCCTTTCCTCACAGTGTGCTCACTGCAGACAAAGGTCTGTTTGTCTAAAGAGCTGTGAGTAGCTACAATGTAACTGAGTGGTTAGCACTTCTGCACTTCTAGGGGTCCTAGATTCAAATCTTTGCAGGAACCAACCATGTGGGTTTTTTTCTCACTGTACATACCTGATTAAGGTTTCTTTTCTTTTTTCTTTTTTTTTTAATTTATCCATACTCTGGGACTAATTACTAAGGAGTACAGAGGTCAGGAGTAGAATGACAGCACCTGGGGTTGAACACTCGATCAGCAGTGAGAGTGTATGATTACTAGGCAGGGAAGAGGCTGACAGCAGCTGCCTGAGAGGAGAGGCGATGTCTAAGCAAGTACGGCAAGCACTGAGGAGGTCTCGTCTCTGGTCGTATCCCCTGGAGATGAGCTGTACACTATAGATCACTAAAGTAGCAAGTAAAACAAAAAGTGGCACATCAATTTAACTTTGTGGAAAAACCGTTTTAAGAGTGCAGGTCACATGACCTAACAGACTGTTGCATCAGCTAGAAATCCTGTATTCAGCTGCAGGTAAGTAAAGTAACTGGTACTACAGTTTACCTAAAAACAACTTCTAATGAACTAAGGGGAAAAAAAAGCTGGAATGCTCTTCTAAGTTACTCAATAGATAAATTGATCAACCATTTTAAAATGTATAAGCCGTAACTATAGTTGATGCTAGTAAACAGACTTCTATACAAAAAAGATCATATAAAAGGGTCATAAGATATAATAAATCAACTGTATGTATAGAATGTCTTTATCTACTTATCTAAAATGGTACAGTTGCAATAAAATATAACATAAACTAGAAGTTGACATATTACTACAGTCCAAGCATCTTAGGCCCTACTTACATTGTGTTTTCTACATTTGCCAGAGTTATCTGTGAAAAGGCATGTTGACATACAGCACAGCGGAACCATTGAAAACAGTAGGGCTAATGTCTCTTTTGGATTACTTTCATTCTATTTACATACCACTTATGTGCCAGACATGGTCTACCACACTTGTGTTCAGCCACAAAGTGCATATGAATTGGAAACAACTTACACTACTAAGAGACTATATTTTCCCTATTGTTACCTATGACCTGGTTGCAGTATCCATCCGGACACCCTTTCTAGGCATTCCGCCATAATCAGGAAATGTCCTAAAGTTAAATCAAACATCATCCTGATTTCTCTTGGACAAAATCTAAAAGTTTTTTTTTTTTTTTGCTGCTTTTAAAAGTCAAATTTTTAAATTATTAGAATTACATGTTAAACGATACAATTAGTTCCCGAACATAATTTTCAATGTGCTTTCATTTCTGACATCTTTCCCCGACGTAGGTACAACATGTGTAAATAGAAATGGCCATCTTAAATTCTCTACATGAATACCCCCAGAGGAAAGCCACAAATTAAAAATTGAACACGGAATTACCCATATGAATAAAATAATGAACACCCAGCTTCTCTGCTACAGTTATATACTACAGGCTCTAGTGCCTAGAATTAACTTAGGAACCTATGTCTCCAAGCATAATTAGAATTTGTTTTATTTGATGTGTCAGGAAAATAATATGCATATGAAAATAAAGTGATTGTATAGTGATTGTTCTAGTCAAATGATATTATGCCTTGACTCTCCTGCAGCATAATAGATAATGTAACTTAATGCGCTCATAAAAGAATTCTAGAATTCTGCAATGATTTATAGTTTAATCATGGCATCACCGCAAAGGAATTTTATTAAATACCCCTGGGCTGGCACCTTCATGTCTTTGTTCTGCTAGGTCTAACATTATGACTCTAAAAATAAACCCTGCTACTTGCTGGACCAAATAAAGAGATATCACGGTTAAGGCATGAAATGTATTGTTTCCTCATACTCCAGGATATAGCTTTCTTTCGTCTGTCAGTCACATTTTCTTATCATCCTTCACCATTCTCACTGCCATACACCCTAAATGCCAGAGGCGTAACCTGAATCTCGAGGGCTCCAAAAGAACATCTGTAACAGTCATCCTGCCATGTGCCATTGATGTTTGAGCTTTGGTATGATTTAATACATACTATTAATGAATGAATCAAACTAAAAAAATAAGCAATAGATGACTTTGTCCTTACATATAATCCTACAAGAAAGCAAGCTTGGAAATATACCAAAAATATATATAGTAATTAAAACCAAAACACAGAATAAAATATAAAATTATAAAAGCATAAAAAATAGTTCAGAATGGGAAAATTAACCAAAAGAACAACCCTCCCCCAACTCGTATCCCCAAAGGGACATAATAGTTCATTAAGTTATTTTAGAAAACATAGTTACATAGTATGGTTGAAAAAAGACAAATGTCCATCAAGTTCAACCAAGGAATACAAACTGAAACACAGAATAAAATATATTATAAAAGCATAAAAAATTGTTCAGAATGGGAAAATTAGCCAAAAGAACAACCCACCCCCAACTCGTACCCATAAAGGGACATAATATTTAATTAAGTTATTTTAGAAAACATAGTTACATAGTATGGTTGAAAAAAGACAAATGTCCAAGTTCAACCAAGGAAGATGTGGATGAAGGGAAGAGTAGGGAATTTTGTAAGCTAAGATGATACATCAAAGTGCATAGGCATTCGAATAATAGTACATTCATTTAAGTGAATCAACAAATGGTGATACATACATAGTGTAATTCAAAAGAAATAGCTCCACATTGATGATTTATGTGAGAAATTAATAGTAATAGTTAATCAAGTGACACATATCTATCAGGAGCAGGATAACAGTTACCAGTGCAAAAAATAAACACAATACATGTAATAAATGTAGGAAAAAAGTGCAAAACAGATATGGTCAATATTACCGTAGGGTGGATGCCAGCTAAGTAAGAAGTCTCGTTGAGCGTTTTGTGTTTAGATGATTCTTCTGAGGCTATGTAAGCCTTACTGTGCTTACATAGCATGAATGGTAAGGTGAACCTGTACTCATTCATGTACTCATTATAAAGGGAAGGTAAATTAGGATGGAAATATGTGGAATATATGATTGGGAATTAGAGAATGCTTGTTTAATATGTAGACTGAACTTCTCTTTAATATCATATGCAACGTTCCCTCAAGTTACAATGGTCTCAGGATAAAAAATTTTCTACATACAATGGTCTTTCCTTGGTCATTGTATGGTGAATGTGGTTACAAGATACATTGTCACAGATACTGTTGATCTGCGGCTTTTGTGATTGACTGGAAGATTTAACCAATTATCATGAATAGTGTTGGGCGAACCGTTCAAAAAAAGTTCGTTCGAGTTGAAGTTTACGATTTTTTAGGACTCGAGCCGAACCAAACATTTTACTGTTCGTTCGAGTAAATATTCGCAATCAACATTGCGTTCGACATGCTATTGTAATAGTTTTTAGGCGCATTGCGCAAATCGCTTCACATAGCTTATCATTGGAAGTGTATGTAATGCGCATAACAAGGTGCATTGTACACAGAGGAACATAGCATATCATTACAAGTGTATATGTGTTAGGCGCATTTCATATACTTGTAATGATAAGTTATGCGCCTCCGTGCGCGATGTCCCTCAATAGGCGCATTACATATGCTTCCAATTATATGCTATGTGACGCGATTTGCGCTAATCACGGCACATAGCATTTCATTAGTAGAGTATGTAATGCGCCTATCGAGGAGCATTTCACACGGAGGTGCACTACAAATCATACAAGTTTATTTAAAGCGCCTAGCACATATTAAATTGTAATGCTATGATTTGCCCCGCTGTGCGCAATGCGCTTTGATAGGCGCATTATATACACTATCAATTATATGCTTTGTGCCTGTATAGATATACAAATTAAGTCGAACATCTTCTCCCATTGACTTTAATGGGGTTCGAGTTGAACCTTGAACTTTGAGAAGTTCGGTTCGAAATTAGAGTCGAACTTTTTAGGGTTTGCTCATCTCCAATCATGAACATTTTACTTGTTAAATACTTGTATAAGTAGAGTGCATGCAGCGATTAAGGTCCAGTATTACGGTACTATGTTTTGTAATGCTTTTTACATGCACTAGGACGAGTGGCTCCTTTCAGGTGAGGGCCCTATTTTCTTTTTTCTGGCAATTGTGTATAAGGTGCAAGACCCAAAGAAGCTCCTATCCCCAAACAAAAAGAGGATTTTCAGCTTCCAGCAGCTCTTTCTGGTGTTATATGTAAGGATTTGCTTTATTAATCATCTGCTTCATTTTCATTAGTTTTTATTTTACAGTATGTTGAAGGTGACAACTTTGGACCTGCTGTAAAACCTTTGGATACATAAAAACACATTACGAAGACTTTTTTTTTACCTGCAATTAGACTAAATGATTTTGGCTTTTTACTTGGATTGTTATTAAGTGATAACAGTTCCACTATAAAATATACAGTGGTGGCCAAAAGTATTGGCACCCCTGCAGTTCTGTCAGATAATACTCAGTTTCTTCCAGAAAATGACTGCAATCACAAATTCTTTGGTATTATTATCTTCATTTAATTTGTCTTCAATGGAAAACCACAAAAAGAATTGTCATAAAGCCAAATTGGATATAATTCCACACCAAACATAAAAAAGGGGGTGGACAAAAGTATTGGCACTGTTTGAAAAATCATGTGATGCTTCTCTAATTTGTGTAATTAACAGCACCTGTAACTTACCTGTGGCACCTAACAGGTGTTGGCAATAAACTAAATCCACTTTCAGCTAGTTGACATGGATTAACGTTGACTCAACCTCTGTCCTGTGTCCTTGTGTGTACCACATTGAGCATGGAGAAAAGAAAGAAGACCAAAGAACTGTCTGATGACTTGAGACTCCAAATCGTGAGGAAGCATGAGCAATCTCAAGGCTACAAGTCCATCTCCAAAGACCTGAATGTTCCTGTGTCTACCGTGCGCAGTGTCATCAAGAAGTGTAAAGCCCATGGCACTGTGACTAACCTCCCTAGATGTGGACGGAAAAGAAAAATTGGTGAGAGATTTCAGCGCAAGATTGTGCGGATGGTGGATAAAGAACCTCGACTAACATCCAAACAAGTTCAAGCTGCCTGCAGTCCGAGGGTGCAACAGTGTCAACCCGTACTATCCATCGGCGTCTGAATGAAAAGGGACTGTATGGTAGGATACCAGGAAGACCCCACTTCTTACCCCGAGACATAAAAAAGCCAGGCTGGAGTTTCCCCAAACTTACCTGAGAAAGCCTAAAACGTTTTGGAAGAATGTTCTCTGGTCAGATGAGAGAAAAGTAGAGCTTTTTGGGAAAAGGCATCAACATAGAGTTTACAGGAAAAAAAAAAAAGAGGCATTCAAAGAAAAGAACACGGTCCCCTACAGTCAAAACATGGCAGAGGTTCCCTGATGTTTTGGGGTTGGGTTGGTGCCGCTGGCACTGGACTGCTTGACCATGTGCAAGGCATTATGAAGTCTGAAGACTACCAACAAATTTTGCAGCATAATGTAGGGCCCAGTGTGAGAAAGCTGGGTCTCCCTCAGAGGTCATGGGTCTTCCAGCAGGAGAATGACCCAAAACACATTTCAAAAAGCACTAGAAAATGGTTTGAGAGAAAGCACTGGAGACTTCTAAAGTGGCCAGCAATGAGTCCAGACCTGAATCCCATAGAACACTTGTGGAGAGATCTCAAAATGGCAGTTTGGAGAAGGCACCCTTCAAATCTCAGGGACCTGGAGCAGTTTGCCAAAGAAGAATGGTCTAAAATTCCAGCAGAACATTGTAAGAAACTCATTGATGGTTACCGGAAGCGGATGTTCGCAGTTATTTTGGCTAAAGGTTGTGCTACCAAGTATTAGGCTGAGGGTGCCAATACTTTTGTCCGGACCATTTTTGGAGTTTTGTGTGAAATGATCAATGATTTGATTTTTGTTTCATTCTGTTTTGTATTTTTTCATTTCCAGCAAAATAAATGAATATATTAATACCAAAGAATTTGTGATTGCAATCATTTTCAGGAAGAAACTGAGTATTATCTGACAGAATTAAAGGGGTGCCAATACTTTTGGCCACCACTGTACTTTGACAGTGATGCTGTCGCTCTCCATTATACATAGTTGTCCACTTGGTATGTTTGTACAACAGCTGATGACTGGAACAAAAATGCCCATTACACATACTATTTCATACTATTTCATGATAGAAATGCTTTTTTTCCCCCCATTTTCATGGCCCAATGCTAAAAAAAAGCAGGGTGCTTGCAGTAATGGTGGTTCCTGGATCACTAAAGGTTAAAATGACAAAACTGAAGAGTTTGTTGTATGTTTGTTGTGATTAGGTATAGCTGACATTCTGTTATATTGGAGTACCATCTGCTGTGGTAGGCATTTTTGTGGTGGGCACTAAAAGCATTTACTTGTGTAAAAAAAGAAGTCATTTTTAGTAGGATCAGCTGTGCAATATTTGCTTGTGACCACTAGAAAGGTTTCTTTTCAGCATTTTGAGCACCGTCCTGAAAAAACCATAGACCTGGTATTCCTAGTTGTAGTTAACAGCTGTTTAAGCGTTGGTTTGATCTGTAAAATAAACACTAATTATATCTTTATACATGGAAAATCCCAGCAGTTATATTATTTATTGCCCGGATAAAACTTTGCACAATACCACAATGTTCTTATATTTTATGTATACACAGTCTGTGTTGGAGATAAGGAACGTCCGCATGTCTCATTTCAGCAGTTTCTATTATAAAACCTGTCCTGCTTCATTTATTAGCATATGCCCAGGAGTTCTGATGTACTGTCTTCCGTCCATGTGGTTCATGAGATTGTTTAATTACAGTATGGACATAAACCTGTTATGGTGGGTGGCACTTTGGCATTCTAGTATGTCATAATCTGCTTACATCTTGCAAGCTTTCTTTTTCCATTTTGGACATGATAGTTTAGGGTTGAGAACACTGTGGTCATTGTATATTTATAGATGTACATCATATCACTTTTATAGACTATGCCCAGGCCAAACATTTAACATTAAGAAATATTCATACCAAATATTTGACTTCAGAATTTCCTGAAAATAGTAATTTTGATATATATTTAAAAAAGCAGGACTTGGAAAATCACTATCATTCACATTTGTTTTCAATGTTTGAGTTGGCGGATTGCAGTACCAAGATAGGCTACCAAACTGGGTTATTCAGCTTGTAAAAAAGACGGCTTAGGGGCGGTTTAATTACCATGTACAAATATGTGAAAGGACAGTACAAAGATGTCTTTAATGACCTAGACCTGTAATAATAACTAGAGGCCATCCTCTACATCTATAGGAAAGAAGGTTTCATCCTCATCACATTTGTGGATTCTTTACTGTAAGAGCGGTGAGAGAAGGAAATTCATAGAAGGTTGTGATGGTGTTCATTGAACACGTTCAAGAAGGGTTTACATGCCTTTCTTGAAAAATATACTATTACAGTTTATGGTTAAACTCCGAAGATAGGACGTTGAACCAGGGATTTATTCTGATTGCCATATTTGGAGGCAGAAATACATTTTTCCTTTTGTGTGGGACAATTGCCATCCACCTCATTGAGATTCTTGCCTTCCAGTAAATAAACACTGTAGGGTAAGGCTTTGTCTACACACAGAGGATAAAATACTGGTCGGACTCTAATAAGAAATCAGACCAGTATTTTATACTCGATTTTCATTTTTTTTTCCCCCGTTTTTTTCATGCCTTTGTGCCGCAGTTTTCAGATTTCGGGTGCCCTAGTCAATTGAACAGTACTATACTCCAGTGGATTATAAAACATGTTCTAAGTTTTTCTCAAAACCGTCGGTTTTGAAATCCGACTTCAGAGAATTCCAGCTGTGCAAATTACAGCTCAGATTTTCTATTGAGGTCTCTGGGGATGATTTCACAGTCGGATTTTTGCAGATTCTGAATACTGAATCCAATAAAAATCCGACTGTAAACCAGTCCAGTGTAGACGTAGCCTTATAGGTTGGACGTGTGTGTTTTACCAACCTTATCTACTATGTTACTACAGAATCATTTCAGCTATGCACAGTTCATTCATTAGGACACTGGTTAGTATTAGTCAAACCTCATGCATTGTCATGACTTATCACTTGCATGCATAGACAGATTATCTAAAAGGGTTGTCCAATTAAAGAAATTACACAGCATTGGGGCCACAGTGGACAAAAAAGAAAACAAAACCCTGACACTCAGGGCTTGCCCCCATGACATGGTATTTTGGGCGGTTTTTCAGACGGTTTGTAGTTTTAGAAACCATCTGAAAACCAACATGCAAAGCTCCACCATAGACTTTAATAGAAAATCCGTTCAGCAGTCCCCACTTTACGGATTTTCCGCCGGACAGTTTTTTGACACTGCCGGCATTTTGAAAAACTTTGAACATGTTTATTCTTCCGCCCGGTTTTCGGGCAGAACATGAACATGTAGGTGCGAAGGGGAACGGCTTGAATCCACAAACCATGGACAAAAGCCATCCCGCCATAAAAAGACAAAATAGCGGTCGGAAAATCTGCCGGGATGTGGTCTTTGACGTGTGAACCCACCCTGACCTAGCTGTCTGCTGCTACTCTCAGTGATCCGCTCCTCTTGACTTCTGGGTTTTTGTCCCAACATGTTGGAGCTTGAGCCTCTACTTTATGTGGAATGAAAACCTGAAAGTCAATAGGAGCGGATTTCCCCAGAGCCGCACCAGCAAGTTACAAATAGGTAAGTATCAGATTTTCTTTTCTTTTTTTGCCCACCTTGGCCCCTATGGCGTGTTATGTTTTTTAATGGATAATCCTTTTAAACTTACATTTTTAGCTTTTTTTCTTTGCACATTTTAAGCACAGAGAAATGGCAGGACTTATGATAATACACTTTGCTCATAGAAGACACATTTCAGTAAAATTTCACATAGAGATTGCATTGTGGCTGTATATATTATAGACAATATTAGATGTACGCTCCTGTTGGCCTATTCCATCGTAACCTATGCATAACATTCAGGGTATTTTTTAGGGTATTTGGGGGCGCGGGTGCCATATTTTGAAGTCAGGGACATTTTGCTAAATCATTGCATGTTTATTAGTGTATTAGTTTAAAACGTTAACTATGGTAATGACATTTTAAGGAACATTTTGGAAGTCTACTTGGTTTCCTCAACTGAACAAAGATAAAGTTGCTCATGCCATTCTATACATAAAAGTTTCTACAGCATGCCTGGCTGATACAGCTACTATGCCAGGTTATATTGGAAGGTGCAGTGCCCGCTCACCAGACCTCCCACAGCTCCGAAAGTGGGAAGTGTGAGGTTCTCAGCTGGTACTTAAGAGGGTGCTTGATTCAACAGACACTCTAAATGCTGCACTCACAAGTCTTTAGTTCATGTAGTCTAAATGAGTTATCTCTCCATCGCTGCAGCCCATAATAAGTGCCAGTAGCTTTTGCTGCAGAAAGCATCTCTGTTACCCTAATAGGCAGGAGCAAAGCATTAAACATGAGGAATAGCCGGATCTGTGAAGCAGAGCACAGCATGATACCATGACAGATGCCAAAAGAGGAGGGGAATGTCAGCTGTGAGGGAGAGATAAAGTGCTGCTAGAGAGGTGATGTAAAACGTGTTCATTGGTGCCTTCAATCATTACATTTACAGTGAAAGCACTTGGCTTACAATTGAGGGAAATGCTCCAATATGGCCCATCTGTTTTGCATATATTGTGTTAAAACCAAATAGGAAAATTGTGAAATGTTAAATGAGTAATAAATGCATTGCACATCAGAATGAGAAAATCCATCTGACCTCAGTTACTGATTATAGATTTTTTAGTGGGGATTTGGTGGGTCCTTATTACGTAAAGGTCTTTGTTCCTATAAAGCACCCCAATAAACACACACATATATCTATATTTATCTATATCTATCTAATATCTATCTACCTACCTATCTCATATCTGTCTGTCTATATCTATCTATCTGTCCCTATCTATATCTATCACATTTCTGTGTATCTATCTATCTATTTATCTATCTATCTATCTCATATCTATCTACCTATCTCATATCTGTCTGTCTATATCTATCTATCTGTCCATATCTATATCTACTCACATTTCTGTGTATCTATCTATCTATTTATCTATCTATCTATCTCATATCTATCTACCTATCTCATATCTGTCTGTCTATATCTATCTATCTGTCCATATCTATATCTATCATATTTCTGTATATCTATCTATCAACCATTCTATCTATCTATCTATCTATCTATCTATCTATCTATCTATCTATCTATCTCATATCTATCTATCTACCTACCTATCTCATATCTGTCTATCTATATATCTATCTATATTTCTGTCCGTCTATCTATCCATTCATGTCTGTCTATCTATCCATCTTTCTATCTATCTATGCATATATGTCTCTCTCTATCTATTTATCTGAAATTGGGGGCTAAACATCTTTGCCTTCAGTGCACTTGGTATCCTTTGATGTATTGTGAACAGGATGTATACCAATTTTTGAAACAAATTAACCATCCTACTGTTATAAAATCTAGCACGACAAGACATACAGATCAGTGATCCCTACTATGAATCCCATTAACATTAGATTCAGTGCTGATAAGGGAATCTGGCTCCCTGAAGCAATAATGAGCAATCTCATAAATTTGTCTTCAATGAAGTAGATAGAGGGACTGTACGGAATAAGATATTTTTTTTCCAGAAACAACACAATGAGCTGTGTCTAGTATTGCAATTCACAGTCAACCTTTTTTCGGTATTGAGCAACCCATTTAATACCGTGATCCGCGAAAATAATTGTATTTATATTGTTCAGAAAACCATTTTGCTTGCAAGCAACTCTTTCGGCTTTAATAACACACTAAATACATAACAGTAATACAGGTAAGTGTTCAGGACATGAAGTGTAGTTTCTTCTGCCCAGGCCACTGTTTTCTTCCAAGCACCTACAAGCACCTACAAGTTCCTTCATTATACCATGGCTTTTAATAACACAAGCAGTTACTATGGATGTGCTTATGGTCTACCACGGCACCAAGATTCAAACTATACAGGGGCCACAGCGCTAATAGGACCAGTGGAGATCCTAAGGGGTCAGACCACCCATCACACATTGATGCCCTCACCTAACAGTTTTTTTGCCCCCGGTTTGACATAGATGGGCAGAGAGACTGTACTCTCAAAACTGACATTAGGTTGATTCAAAGCAATCTATTTGGGCAGATACAAATATTTGTGGCAGGCAAATGAAAAATTGTAAAAAGAGCAAACTTAAAATAAAAACATAACAGAAAAATTAAACAACACATCAATATCAAAGTGCAACTTCTCATGTTATGTAACAGGTCTGAAATACAAGAACTACATATGTACTGTATAAGGTATATATTTCTCATGTACATTCTCTATAGCAGACTACAAACCTTAGTAGGGTCAATATAAATCTATATGTGAAAATTACGAAAAAGCAAAGTATGGTATCTGTAGGACTTAAAGGGGTTGTCTACTTTATAGTGTCTTTACTTATTTATGTACCAGGAAATCAAACAATTTTCTAATATCTACTAGTGCATCTCAAAAAATCAGAACCTCACTGAAAAGATAATTGATATCAATAATTTAAGTCAAATAGAGAAACCCATATATTGTATAGACTCATTACAGTAAGAATTACAAGGTTTAATATAATACATTTGTGAGCCCTATAACAAATAGAAAGATAGTCCTGGAGAACCCCTTTAATTTTCAATGACATTCTATTTTTTTAGATGCACTAGCATGTATTAAAGATTCTGCTTCTGTACCTCTTTCATATCAGTTCAGTAGGCTCCTGTCTAGAAAAAAAAAAAAAAATGGTACAGCCCACATTCCTGCCCATAGCAATGGCCGTATGGACAAAACAGTCATGTGACCACCACACAGGTCATGTGACCAGGTTACAGTAGGTGATTGAGGAGCAGAACTTCTCCAGTATTACCACCTCCAGCATCTTATCCTGCTCGTCAGCTAACCTGGCTTCATCAGGGGTTAGAGGTCCGGTCACCAGGTTAGCTGGTGAAACATGTCGGCGAGGTCAGATATGACGTTTTAAATTGTGATCTCTCACCTCTGTCTACAAGTGTCACCTGCTGCAGATGGTGTCACAAGGGGGCCGTATTTGTTTTGTGTCTATGAGATTAGGGACGACTGCTCAAGTAGGAGGCTTGGGATCCCTTACTGGAGCTAGTAAATTGTTTTATATACAAGGCTTTCCTGTTAATAGATGGTGCTCCACCAGACTTGATAACAGAAAAGGAGCTATTCCTTCTTTCAGAAGTAGAAAGGGTTAAATGGTGAGGTTAGAAATCAGGTTTTTAAATAGTGTGTATAGAGGTTAAGAATTATACATAATAAAAGTTACGTTTTAGTGTTTAACAGATAGAGAACTGATAGAGTTTGTTTGCCTATGGCAAAATAGTAAATGTAGTGATCAAAAGTCACTCTGTTCTCTTGCAAGATTCCCATTTTTTTGGAGACATCCTTAGAACATGCTGCACATTCTTCTCTTGAATCACCTTTCTGCTTTTTTTTTTTTTTTACAGTTAACTGTATTAAAAACAACATCCCCTGAAGAGACAGCAGTTATCTAACTAAATCCACACAGTGAAGAAGTTGCTGGTATATTCATAATAACAATTATTATTCCTATTCAGTTTCCCCATAAATGTCATATAACCTGTAACCCTGCTGCTGTCTTCCAGAAGGTCACATAACTGCCGCCATTTTAGTCCTACAGTAAGGGGCTTTCCAAAACGGATTTAGGTGGTACTTTTCAGGTGTTTGCAACGCGTTTGTTGCATTGTTGAAATGACGCACCTGTAAGCATGCAATTTCAACGAGAAAATGATGTGCAGTGCCCGAGGCTGATTTCTGCCTTCCATACTTTATTATTTTATTATTATTATTTTATTATTGACATGTCAATTCTTTTCAGATGCGCTGAAAAATACGAGAGTAAAATGTGCGTCGTATAAAGGACAGCGCATATTTTACATTGCAATTATGGGAGGCGTTTAGACCAGGGGTCTGCAACGTTGGCTCTCCAGCTGTTGGGAAACGTATATGATGTTAGTGATAAAAATTAAATACATATTTGATAAATTTTGATTTTTTTTTTCAACAATAAATGTGAAATTTTTATAGAAAAAAAAAATCCCTTAAAAAAAATCTTAGTCTTTTTTGGGAAGCAAAAATTAATATAAGGACTGTTTATTTTGGGGGAAATTTTTGAACTTTGTAAACATGCTGCAACCTGATAAACACATGTTTTGTTTTATCCCTAGAATATAAGAGTGAATAATTCTCTATATGTCCATATGTCTCCAACTCTCCAGGGAATACAGTCACTTTGGTCCCTGGAGCAGTAATGTGTGCTGATACAATTTAAGTGAGTCAGGTACCATACTGTAACTTGAAATGACAATGGCCTTTTCACATGTATATGTAAAGGTCTCTTCTAACGGACACTTTGAATTAAAAAGCGTTCTATCGCATCTGACATGTAGACACTTAATGGATGTTAAAGGTACATGACAGCTGTCTGGAATCACTTTGGGTTATCTCTTTGACCACCACTAAGGTCCTCAGATATAACCTGCTGTGAAAAATAATTGCCTGTTTCCCTGTGTCTGCACATTGACTACACAGACAATAGGCCTACTTCCATCTCACTGACAGCATTGGTAAATGTCCTTTTAATTGGGCAAATATGATGATCAATATTATATATTATTTACACTGCAGTACCATGGATGGCAATTTTCAATTCTGCTGTGATGACACATTTTATATGATGAGATATCTATTTGTAAAATATAGTTTTCCATGTGAAGATACTTTCTGAGTATGACTGTTTATCTCAATCATGATGTGTTTTTTTAATGTACTTCATTTAGATCAGAGTTGCACAACCTGTTTTGATCCATCAGCCATACTGTAAGATTCAACTACTTCAAAGGACTGCAGAATGACTTTAAAAGATCGCTATGGGCAAAACTGATAAACTGTTATGCTTAGTGCACGGTCTGAGGGTTATGTGCATAAAACAGGGCTTGAGAGACACCAAAAAGAGATTATTAGTTGTGCACTGCCCTTCAGGCCCTTACAAAGCATAGCACAGTAAACGTGGCCATACATGTGTCAGCCGAACCTCCGGATTTCGGCTAAGCCAGGCTGACCATCTAATGTGCATAGGTCTGTTCTGACTTATCCCCAATGGGAAATATCAAGGTAAAGAAGGTTGAGCTGACCAGGAAATTATCCATTGCCCCATTAGGGGGCGTTTACACGGCAAGTGACAAGTACCGGTCGGTTATGCGACCGGTATTTGCACCGTTTTGCAGCGCCGCGGGGGGAGCAGCTTTTCTCCGCGATCAGCAGAGAAAAGCCCGTCCCCCTTCACATTGAGATGCACATATTCCGTCCGGAAAATGGACGGAAAATTGTTCTAGCTCAATGTCTTGCGGGCGGCCCGCTCGCGGCAAAACCGCCGGGCGGAAAACCCGTGCTGTGGGGACTGCTGCACGGGTTTTCCATAGATCACCATTGTGCTCATTTTCGGCCGGTTTTTCAGGCGGTCTGCAAACCCGCAAACCGCCTGAAAAACCGTCCGGAAACCCGTGCAGTGGGGACATGCCCTTAGTGAGTTAGTTGCATAGTGCAGCCAGTCTGTGAGGCTGGGTTCACATAATGTTTCTTTATCCATATTTTGTAGTAGTATTTGTAAGCCAAAATCAGGTATGAGTCCAAAATACAGAAGAGGTACAAGCCTTTCCATTCTACTTTTTCTTTCATTCCTGGCTTTGACTTACAAATACACAACAAAAAGTGCCCTGTGGACCTCGCCTGATTGTGCTTCTGAAAAAGAGCTATCCTACTTCAGTAACAAGGGATTTTAAAGTCTGCAACATAAGCATAACCTGAGGGTACCATACATACCCCCAGTTATGTGGCACAAAACCCTAGGACATATGGGTGTCTATTCCCTGGCAAACATTATGGAATCACCTCGCTTAAATATGTTCATATTTATTTAACAGCTAAACATTCAAGTTTTGTAAGAACATACCTCAAACACATAAAAATAAAATTCATTTATCCTTTTTTCAAAACACATTTACATCAAGATGTCATGAAGAGCTTATAAATGTCAAAATATAACCTTCAAAAAAATAAACATAATTTGTATTGCTATATCCATAAAAGTCTAAATCTGGTCCAAGGCTAAAAAGACTAATCAGTCTTCAGGTAAAAGATTCCTTGACTTGGCTAATTGAAAGAAAGCATTGCCTCAACAAGTGTCATTTGAAACAACAGAAAAGATTTCAAACTTTTTCACAATGCAAATCATGGAGTGTAGCAAAAGATGCTGGTTGTTCCCAGTCAGCTGTGTGTTAAATTTGCTGCAGGTATAAACAAAAATGAGAGGGTTTTAAAAGGAAAACATATGGGTAGAAAAAGCAAGATCTCAAAGTGTCAGGATAGGAAACTCAGAGCCATGTGTCTTGTCAATAGAAAATGCACAACAAGACAAGTAAAAGAGCAAAAAGATGAAAACGGGAATCAATGCTTAGAACAACTGTGAGATATCGGCTGAATACAAAGCCAAATAAAGTCTAGCACTAGCAGCTAAGCATAAGAACTCCAGATTACAGTGGGCTACAGAGAAGCAATCATGGAGCCTGGATGACTAGATAAAAGTAGTATTGAATGATGAATCGCCAATCTGCATTGCCCAAAAAGATGATAATAGAACTTTTGTTGAGTGCCATTTTAATGACACATATAAAGATGTTGCTTTAAGAAATCAATTATATTTCACCACTTATTTATGATGGGGTTAAACGTCCAGTAAAGAACCAGTGGAGATGACAAACATTACCTTAACAGTCAATGCACAGGTGGATATACATATTTTTCGGACTATAAGAGGTACTTTTTCCCCCAAATTTGGGAGGAAAATGGTGGTACGTCTTAAAGTCCGAAACAAAAAGGTAGGTGCGCTTTATGGTCTGGTGTGTCTTAAAGTATGAAAAATACGGTTGGTGCGTCTTATTCTCCGGTGCGTCTTAAAGTCCGAAAAAAACGGTAAACATTATGGACACTTCTTTCACTAGGTTTGGTGATGATAAAGTAGTTTTTCAGGATTATAACACATCTTTTCACACAGCAATGAGTATTGAAGCCATTTCTTCAGGACAGGTATATCAACTCAATGATAAGGCCAGCAAACAGTACCATTTCTCAGTCTAAATGAAACTTGGCCTGACAAGGCCCCATCCAGTAAAGCTTTTTTTCCATTAAGTAAGTTAAGACCTGCTTGATGTACAACATTTTATCATCAGTGGAGTCCAAGCCTCAAAGAATTCAGGCTGTTAAAAAAAAATCAGAGGGGCAACTGGGATTTTTTTTTTATTGATGGTTTAATATTCTTTTTCTCACTATTGAGTATTAAGATGGGCCACATGTATGAAAACTGTCTAGATCTAAAACTCATTTTGTTGCCCACAGCAACCAATCAGAGTGCCCCTTTCATTCCATATAGTGCTCTGGAAAAATGAAAGGGGCGCACTGATTGGTTGCTATGGGCAGCAAAGTGAATTTAAGACCTAGACAATTTTCATACATGTGGCCCCATGTTTTTTTTCTTTACTTTTTCCCATTTAGTTAAATCATTCCCTTCCATTGTTTGCAGTGCGTTTCATGAAGCCACAATGTTCAGCTACTAAGTAGGGTTTTCTATCATATATTCATACATGCCAACTCTCCCGTTTTTGTCGGGGGGGTCCCGCTATTTGGGGTCCCTCCCGCCCTCCCGGGGATTTGGCATTTCTCCCGCCGCCTGCAGGCGGCGGGGGTCCTTTAAATTACGCGGCGCAAGAGTAGCGCTGGTGCGCTACTCTTGCGCCGCGGACCCGCTCCTACAGGCGGGTGAAGCGGCCGAGCGGCCGCTCACCCGCCCGCGGTCTCACTGTGCGGGGAGGAGGGAGGAGGGATCGCTCCCTCCCCCCTCCTCTCCCTGTATGTACGGCGCCGGTGTGTGCCCCGCACATACAGGGTCAGAGGCGCAGGGGGCAGTGACGCGCGGCTGCAGGGGAGTGACGCGCGGCCTGCTCTCACTTCCCCCTGCACCGCTGAAGAGATCGGGCAGGAGCTGGCCGCGTGCAGGAGCCTGGTAAGGTAAGTGGATTTTATTATTTTATTTTTATTGCTTTAGGGGGCTCTACCTGGCAACAAAGGGGGCACTACCTGGCAACATAGGGAGACAACCTGGAAATCAGAGGGGGCACTACCTGGCATCAAGGGGGCACTACCTGGCTACAAGGGGGCATTTACCTGGCATCAGAGGGGGCATCTACCTGGCTAACAGCTGGTGGCACTCCCTGGCAAAAAAGGGGGGCACTACCTGGCTAACGATGGGGGCACTACTTGGCAAACAAAGGGGGCACTACCTGGCTAACAGATGGGGGCACTACCTGGCTAACGATGGGGGACTACCAGGCTAACAGATGGGGGCACTACCGGGCTAACCGATGGGGCACTACCTGGCTAACAGAGGGGGGCACTACCTGGCTAACGGAGGGGGGCACTACCTGGCTAACAGATGGGGGCACTACCTGGCTAACAGATGGGGGAACTACCTGGCAACCAATGGGGACATCTACCTGGCAACCAATGGGGACATCTACCTGGCAACCAATGGGGGCACTACCTGGCTAACAGATGGGGGCACTACCTGGCTAACAGATGGGGGCACTACCTGGCTAACAGAGGGGGCACTACCTGGCTAACAGATGGGGGCACTACTGGCTAACAGATGGGGCACTACCTGGCTAACAGATGGGGGCACTCCCTGGCAACCAATGGGGACATCTACCTGGCAACCAATGGGGACATCTACCTGGCAACCAATGGGGGCACTACCTGGAAAACAGATGGGGGCACTACCTGGCTAACAGTGGGGGCACTACCTGGCAAACAGATGGGGGCACTACCTGGCTAAACAGATGGGGCACTACCTGGTAACAGAGGGGGGCCCACTACTGGCTAACAGATGGGGGCACTACCTGGCTAACAGATGGGGACACTACCTGGCTAACAGATGGGGCACTACCTGGCTAACAGAGGGGGCACTACCTGGCTAACAGAGGGGGGCACTACCTGGTAACAGAGGGGGCCCTCCCTGGCTAACAGATGGGGGCACTACCTGGCTAACAGATGGGGGCACTACCTGGCTAACAGATGGGGGCCACTACCTGGCTAACAGAGGGGACATCTCCCTGGCTAACAGAGGGGGGCACTACCTGGCAAACAGATGGGGGCACTACCTGGCTAACAGATGGGGCACACCTGGCTAACAGAGGGGGGCACTACCTGGCTAACAGATGGGGGCACTACCTGGCTAACAAATGGGGGCACTACCTGGCTAACAAAATGGGGGCACTCCCTGGCTAACAGATTGGGGCATTTACCTGGCTAACAGAGGGGACATCTACCTGGCTAACAGATGGGGGCACTACCTGGCTAACAGATGGGGGCACTACCTGGCTAACAGATGGGGGCACTACCTGGCTAACAGATGGGGACATCTACCTGGCAACCAATGGGGACATCTACCTGGCTAACAATGGGGGCACTACCTGGCTAACAGATGGGGCACTACCTGGCTAACAATGGGGGCACTACCTGGCTAACAATGGGGGAACTAACTGGCTAACAATGGGGGCCCCTACCTGGCTAACAAAGGGGGGCATCTACCTGGCAAACAAAGGGGGGCATCTCCCTGGCTACAAATTTTGGCTCTACCTGGCTACCGAGGGGGCATCTACTTGGCTACAAGGGGGCATCTACCGGCCTGTAAGGGGGCACTACCTGGTTATGGGGGGCTACTCCCTGGCTAAAAGGGAAATCTACCTGGCTTTCTTCCAAGCCGTTATGCAGTTAGGTGGAGTGGGTGTGGCTTTTTGAAGGGGCGTTGGCATACCGACAAGATGGGCGTGTCCATGCAAATTTTTGCTACGCGCGCCGCCCACTGAAGGATCCTGCTTTTTTATTTTCAAAAGTTGGCAACTATGCATATATTTGATTTGAGAATTTTCTATGATATAAAAAAGCTGGGGAACATCCTTTACATGTGGTGATTCCAGAATTATTGCCAGCATGGTTTGGCTTTGTATAGGACAGATCAGATAGAATACTGTGAAATATGGTATTATGTATTCTTAATCTGATCGGTATGTAGAAAATGTTGTAAACTGTTCCTCAACAAGTTGTTGAGCATTAACAGTCGTATTCACATGGTTGGGGCTTAACAGCTGCTGTTTCTATGAGGTTCCTTAATGTGTTATCACTGTGTAAAAAGACCTTCTGCTTCAGCAGAACCCAGACAGATGAGCGTTTTACTTGCTAAATAATATCTCACTCGGTACCCTGTTCTCTCTCAACAATTGAGACATTTTTTCTGTGCAGCACTCGTGTTCAGTAAAAGAGTGCACCCATACATCAGTGTACCTCGGCTTTACTGGCAATCACATTTTAGGAAAATACATTATGCTGAGTTCCTAGAAAGTTTTCTGATTTGCATTTCTGCTCTGAACGCCCATGGGACACATTGTGATATAAATCCTTATCTGTTTAACCAGTGTTTGCACTTGTAATTGACTTGCCCTGGCACGTTTACTTTCTGTAAAAAGCATGCAAAGTATTAATTTCTGCTGGAAGCCTGAAGGGGGGCCCCAGGAGCCTTTATTAAATGCACGCAGTGCGCTATGTACTATTTAGATTGTTGGCAAGTCCATTTAGGGTAGGGGCAAAAAAGGGGTTTAAGTGACTGTTTGTCTGTGATATAATCTGTCGGGGTTTCTTCTGATCTGCTCAAAAGTGATGTAGGTATGAGTAAGCTGGAGTCAGTCTGTAGCCCCAGCCAGCTTTTTTTAAATTTGGAGGCGCGGGGCCTTCCCCCGTTGGCCTCTGTTTAATTAATTTACCCATCCGAGGTTAGCCAAGGGGGAAAATTAAATGATTTAAAGATATGCGACAGGAAAACTTTTTTATGTAGCTTCAGCTATCTTCTAAGAGGACAACCAATTTTTCTAAAAAATATTACATCCATTGTCTCCATTGTGCTCTGGGGACCAGCCAAGACTGTTCTTGATGGGAGAATTATTTTTTTCAATCTGGGAGCAAGATGAATCCTTTTTGTTGCACCTAACGGGAAACGATGGAAATTTTTGATATTGTTTTCTGCCCGTGTAAACTCATTGCTGCAAACAACATTAAAGTGGTGTTTCCCCTGGTTTATAGAGCCGCAATTCCCGGTCAGGCTGTGGGTTGGTTTTCAGCTGTTTTGAGTTTTCCTTTGTTATTTGCGGGTGTTTAAAAAGGAATTGGTGATGAAAGGGGGTTTTGAGGAGTCAAAAAAAGGGTGCAGGCTCTAAACGGTTTTTAAAAATTTGTCAGTAAGAAAAAATAAACAAGCTACAGTGGTGATAAGACACACAGGGATTTGACTCAATCTGAGCAGGGCTGCTTGATTAGAGAGGGTGGTTTATTAAATGAAAGCTTGTTTACGAAAAAAGGGGGTACGAATGCTCTAAAATCTGAAATTAATCAAAGTAGGGGAGATGTATTTTTGGGAATGGGCTTTATTTCTTTTGCCCCGTGTTTTAAAAATAAACATTTGTGGTGAAATACTCCTTTATTAAAAAAAAGAACATAGTGAAAAGCTGCCTACCCGTCTGCTACCTAATGGAGATTCCAAAAAAATAGATTCCAAATTGCATGGTTTGTTCTGAGTCGGGGTAGGGCACAAACGCCTAAAATCTTTTTTAATCCTAGTTAGGTCCCCTTTACGGCCAGAATACACTTTTTATTTTGCCTGAAATTTTAGTGTTTTCCCAAAATGAACCCCACCCCCAATAGACTTTAGTAAAAATCAACACTAAAAAATTTTGAAATGGTTTTTTTCCCCACTTCCCAAATATGAAATCATTGCCATAGAAAAACATTAACAACCAGTCACGTATTGATGAAAGTTTCCCTATTTTTTGTTTAAGAAAACTTTTTGCATAGAAAAAACGGGGGGAATAAAAAACTATTCAGTGTAGCAAAATTCTTTTCCGTAGCGAAATTCATAAATGTAAAGTTAAAATCTGTCGGATTGGGGGGTTGTCAGTGAAAAATATTTGTCATGTCGTAAAATGTTTTATAGTAAACTTTCCCTTTAATTATCATCACAAAAGATAAATACAATGTAAATTGTCAAATCAACATGTATTATCTTGTTTTTGTAGCATTTGTTCAATTTAGTTATTTGCCTATAATTGTAATGTTGTCTGTCATATATTGTACATGCACTGTTTCTATTGTTGTGTATGTAGACATTTGATGATGTTAAAAATTGGGTTAAATTTAAGGGGTTTTGGGGGGGGGCTCCCCCCAGTCAGGGGGGAAAAATACCGGTCGGTTGGAGACTGGAGACTCCTCTATCATATAACCCTATATATCATACAGCTCGCTTCTTTTTCCCTTATCATAAAAACCCTATATTTCACAGAGCTCAGTTCTCTCCTTATCATAAAAAACCCTTTTATTTTAAACAGAGCCCCAGTTTTCTCTCCTTCTATCATAAAAACCCTATATATCACGAGTAAAAGTTCTCTCCTTATCATATAACCCTATATATCCCAGAGCCCCCGGCCTTTTTCCCCTCTACCCTTTTTAAAAACCCTATATATCACAGAGCTCGCTTCTCCCCCTCTTTCATATAACCCTATATTTCATACAGCTCAGCCCCCTCCCCCTCATCATAAAACCCCTATATATCAAGAGCTCAGCTTTTTTTCTCCTCTATCTAAAACCCCTTTTTATAACAGAGCTACGCTTCTCTCCTTTTTTTTATAAAAAAAAACCCCTATTTATCACGGGGAGCTCAGTTTTTCCCCTCTTTTCATAAAACCCCAATATATCACGAGCTCCGCTTCCCCCCTCTACCCTTTAACCCTTATTACACAGAGTCAGTTTTCTCTCCCTTTTTTTATAAAAACCCTTTAATAATCATACGGGTAAAGTTTTCTCTCCTCTATCTTATAACCCTATTTTTATCACAGAGCTCGCTTCTCTTCCTCTATCATAAAACCCCAAAATGTGTAACAGAGCTCGCTTTCCCCTTTATCATAAAAACCTATATACCAAGGGGCTCAGCTTCTCTCCCTCTATCTAAAAACCTTTTTAAAATTATAGAGCTCGTTTCTACCTCATATATAACCCTATGTGTCACAGAGCTGGCTTCTCCCCCTTTTTTTTTTTAAAACCCCCTATATACCACAGACCCTCAGTTCTCTCCCTCTATCATTTTAAAACCCTATATACCACAGAGCTCAGCTTCTCCCCCTCTATCATAAACCCCTTATTTTTCCCCCAAGAGCTCAGCCCTCTCCCTCTATTTTTAACCCATTATCACAGGGTTTAAGTTTCTCCCCCCAATTTTTAAAACCCCTATATATCACGAGTTTAGACCCTCTCCCTCTATCATTTTGCCCTATATATAAACAGGTTTCCCAAGCTTCTTTTCCTTTTCCATAAACCCTTATATCACAGAGCTAGTTTTTTTCCTCCTCTTCATATAACCCCATATAAAACAGAGCGCAGCTTCTTCCTCTTTGATATAACCTTAAAATATCACAGAGCTTTTTTCCCTCCCCTTTTATCATATAACCCTATATATCCCCAGAGCTCATTTTTCTCTCCTTTCAAAAAAACCTTTATATCACGGCCCCAGTTTCTCTCCTCTTTTCATAAAAACCCTTATAAAATCACAGGAGCTCTCTCCTTATCATAAAACCCCTTTTATATCAAAAGGGGCTCAGATTCTCTCCTTTATCTTTAAACCCTTTTTATTTCACAGGTAGCATCTCCCCTCTTCATAAAACCCCTAAATATCCCCAGGTTCTTTTCCCTTTTTTCATATAAACCCTTTAAATCACAGAGCCCGGGCTTCCTCTCCTCTTTTCTAAAACCTTATTATTCAGGAGCTCAGCTTTTTCAATTTTTATCCCCAAATACCCCTATTTAGTTACGAGCTCAGTTCTCCCCCTCTATCATAAAACCCCTATTTTTTTTTAAAAACAAAAAGGCTAAGTTTTTCCCCTATTTTAAACCCCCTTAAATATCCAGAGCTGCTTTTCTCCTCTTTTTTTAAAAAAAAACCCTATATATCACAGGGGCTCAGCTTCTTTCCTCTTTCGGGAAAACCCCTTATATATCACAGACCTCCCCTTCTTCCTCTTTTTTTTAAACCTTAAAATTATAAAAGGGGGGGGTTTTTTCAGTTTTTCTCCCTTTTATCATTTTAAACACTTTTTAATCACAGACCCCTCGGGCCTTTTTTTTCCCTCATCATTTTAACCCTACAGTATATATCACAGAGCTAATTTTCCCTTTCCTTTTAATCATAAAACCCCCTTTTTTTCACAGAGCTCAGCTTCTCCCCCCTCTATCATATAACCCAAAAATTCCCCAAGAGTCAGTCCTTTCCCTCTACCCTTATAACCCTATATATACAGAGTAATTCTTCTCAAAACATTTTACCCCCTTTTATATAACGGGAGCTTAGCTTTTTTCTCTTCCTCTTTACACACCTATATTTTTACAGGTTTCAGTTTTCTTTTTCCCCCCCTTCATAAAAACCTATTATCACAGAGCTCGCTTCTCTCCTCATCATAAAACCCTATAAAACACAGACCCTCAGTTCTTCCCTTATCATAAAAACCCCTAAATATCCAGAGCTCAGTTTTCCCCCCTCAAAACACCTATTTTTCCCACAGGCTCAGTTCTCTCCTCTACCCTTAAACCTTTTTTAAAATCCCCAGGCTCAGCCCCCTTTCCTCTATCATTTAACCCTATATTTCACGAGTTAAAACTTCTCTTTTCTAAATAAAAACCCTATATATCCCCAGGTTTTAGCCCCCCTTTTCCCCTTTTTCATAAAAAACCCATTTTTTTATCCCCAGAGTCAGCCCCCTTCTCTCTATCTTTATAAATCTGTATATCACAGAGTTCCGGGCCTTTTTTTTTTTTCTTCTTTTTATACCTATAACCCTATATTTCACAGAGCCTCTCTCCTCCACCCAATTTTTTAACCCTTTAAAAATCCGGGAAAAGCTCGGGCTTCCCCCCCCCTCTATTATATATTTCCTATATATCCCCAGAGCCCCACTCCTCCCCTCTATCTTTAAAAAACCCCCTTTTTATTTTAACAAAAAGTTTCATTTTTCTCTCCTCGGGGTTATTAAACCCCTTTTTATTTTTTTCACAAAACCCTTTCCAAGTTTTTTTTTTCCCCCCTCTATCATAAAACCCCCCTATATATCACAGGTTAAGCCCCTCCCCTCTTATTTTTTCCCCTTTTATTTCAAAAAGGGGCTCAGCTTCTCCCCCCTCTTTATTTTAAAACCATTTTATACCCCTTTAGGGGCCCCCGGGCCTTCTCTCCCTCTACTTTATAACCCTATATATCCCCCCAGGGGGGCCTCGGTTTTTTCCCCTCCTCGGGTTCAAAAAAAAAACCATTTTATTAAAAGGGAAGCTTTTTTTTTCTTTTTTCCTTTTTCATTTTTAACCCCTTTAAAATTTTCATATCCTTTTTTCCCTCTCCTTTTTATAATAAAACCCCCTATTTTTAAACAGAGCCCCAGCTTTTTTCCCCCTTTTACCCAAAAATTAACCCCCTTTTATTTTTCCAAAGGGGGGTCAGTTTTCCTCCCCTCTATTTTTCCCCCTTTTATATAAACGACCCTTTCCAGTTTTCCTTCCCTTATAATAAAAACCCCTTTTAATCACAGGGGTTCGGGGCTTCCTCCTCTATAATAAAAACCCCCTTTTTAAAATCACAGGGGGCTTTGGCTCCATCCTTTTTTTCTTTTAAAAACCCTTTTTATTTTTCCACAGGGGGGCCTCACTTTCTACATCTATAACACCCCGGGACTCAATTTTGGGGAAACTTTAAACCCCCTTTGTGGGGTATCCTTTAAATATTTTTGTCTGCGGGGAAAAAATTGTTAAAATTAGCTTCCCCTATTCATTTTCGATAGAAAAAAGAATGTCCAGAAAAATGTGCTTTATTTCTTTACTGACTCACAATGGGGAAAATTTTTTTTTTGGGGAAAAAATTTTTTACTAATGATTTTTTTTTATTTCCCTTTTCCTTTGGGGGACTCCCCTCCCGGGTCAAATAAAATTTTGGGAAATTTTTAAAAAAAAGTTTTATTTGGCTTTCCTTAGGGGTCTAGAATTGATTAGGGGGGCTTTAAAACCCCCGGGGCAAAGACCAAATCCCTTTTCGTTTTTTCCCGACCGGTATCTTGTTTTTTTTTGGTTTTAAGGGGGGGGCTTTTTTTCGCGGGGTTTTTTCCGGATTCAAGCTGTCTACTTTGCACCCACATGTTAAAGTTTTTTTGGGGCCCAAAAAGCCGGGGGGGGAAAAAAATGAACAAGTTCTTTTGTTTTGCCGGGGGACAAAAAAAAGTTCCCCGGGGAAAGATGCGTGGGGAAGGTTTGGGGTTCTGGTGCCCCCTGGGTTTTTCTATTAAAGTTTTAAAGGGGGCGTTTTTGTTTTGGGGTTTTTAGGGGCCAATAAACCCCGCGTGGGGGAAAAAAGGCCCCCTTTCAGTGGGTGGGGTATCAAAATAATTTTTTTATTGTATGGGGGGTCTGGGAAATTTTTCTTTGGGAAAAACCTAAAAATTGTTTTGGTTTTTCCCCCCAAAAAAAAGGGGAAAAAGGGGGGTTTTTTAATTGTTGGTTTTTAATTTTTTTTTTTTTTTAAAAAAATTTTTGACCTTTTTTCCCTTTTGTTCCATTTGGGGGGTTTTGGGAAAAAACCCTTTTAAAGGGGGGGTAAAAGGTTAAAAACTGGCAGACAATTTAAAAAAAATTTTTTTTTCTTTTGGGAATTTTTCCCCCCAAAAGCGGGGGGAAAAAAAAAAACAAAACATTTTAAAAGGGGGGAAATTTTTCCCAAAAGGGGTTTAAAAAATGGGGTGGGTGCAAAAAAAAATTTTTAAAACCTTTAGATGGGGCCCGATTTCCCTTAAAACCCCTTAAAATTCCTTTTTTCCGGGGCTTTATAGGGGTTTTAAATTGGTTCCATAAAAATAAAAGTTTTTATTCCTAATTTTTGGGGGGGGGACAGTTTTAAGGGGAAATTTGGGTGGGGGCAAAAGGGAATTGGGTTTTTTAACACAGTTTTTTTCCGTTGGGGGCCCAAAAATTTTTCAGGGTTTAAAAAATGGAAAGTTGGGTAAGCGGGCCCTTTTTAACTTTTTTACCCGAAACTACTGTATAAGTGATTATTCACTGAGGGAAACATGCTGCCTCCATTAAAATATCTCAGTGGGTCCGCCACATGCAGCTGATCTGGGACAGCCAGCTTATTCTAACAGAGATGTGTGCTTATATTTACTTACCAAATAGTCTCCAAAAAAGATGGGAATCTCGCAAGAGAACAAAGAGTGACTTTTGATCACTATATTTACTATGGCAAAATAGTAAATATATATTTACTTACATCACAATTTCACATTAATGGGTAATTTTTTTTTATTCTGTCGCTGCAATGTACAAATGCAGAATTTATATTGTTATCCCTTTAAAAATGATAAATTTGTTGCATGTATTTTATGTATTGTTTGCCTTTAATTTTTAGTAACCGTCTCAAATTTGGGGTAATTTTCTTCTAATAATCTGGAAGCAGTGTTTAATAATTGTGGATTTAAAAGATTCTTTTTTTATTAGCCATCTTATGTATTAACGCTTAAAAATAAATAAAAAAAAACCAAAACGTCACCCACCCTGCACAGTCCCACACAGTTGTGCATCACTGCATGCATATATTGCTGCAACACTCAATGTGGATCTTGATTACCTCACTCCTGTCCAAGGAGTTTCACCATTGTGGCACTGTCACATACAGGTTTTATTCACTATGGGCCACATGCATGAGAACTGTCTAGGTCTAAAACTCACTTTGTTGCCCATAGCAACCAATCAGAGCGCCCCTTTCATTTCATATAGTGCTCTGGAAAAATGAAAGGGGAGCTCTGATTGCTTTCTATGGGCAACAAAGTGAATTTTAGACCTAGACAGTTTTCATACATGTAGCCCCATGTTTGAGGTTAGAAAATTAAGACCGGCTCACCTGGAAATGGTGCACGTATCTGATGATCTTCCAATCATCCAAAATTTCCAAAATATCCAAAACGTGTGCACTAGCACCAACATTATATATGAAACGCAGCAAATTTTTAGTTGCACAATTTTGTTAAAGACATATCAAATAGAACATGAATACAAAAAAGAAATGAGTAGAACTCCTCTGACGCATTTCAGACTATAAGTAGCCATAGCTTTAGAATATTTTTCTGAAAGAAAGTAGGTAGTAACCCTTATGTAGTCTCTTGCTAAAAGATCTAAACCGAATGGGAGGAGTGTGCAAAACAAGAAAATAGACTATATAATAATATCAGTCATGTAAAAAAAGACGTGGTCACATGCCTGTGTGTGACCCAGAGCCAGCCGCATTAGTTCAATACATAGCATGTGGTTTTGTGACCATATCTTTTTTTGCTAAAGGTCCGATTATAAGCTTTTACATTAAATGGCTGTTCCCACCTCTGGGACCTGTACCTCTCTTGGGAATGGACTCTGAAAGTGTTGGTTTAGAATGCACCTGCACACGGCTTTCAACTCTATGAGAGTTCTAAGTGCAGCCGAGCGATTTTCAGTGTAGAAAACGGAAGGGGCCCATTCACCTGGCAATATTTTTGCCATTTCTTTGTAATTTTGTCATTTCATTTGTTTTTTAAATATAAAGAGTTATCTGCTTTACTCTGATATGATCCATTTCTGAATGGAGGACTACTTTAAGAATATAATGTCAAGAAGCTTTGAAAATGCAAGAATTACAAACTAAGGAATACAAGTAAGCCCATGTTCACTCCTGCATCAGAAGCTCAAAGCCTACATTTCAGATTTGATAACATTTGCAGGAATAATAGTGCTGCATGCAATACCACATCTCTTCTGTAAAAACCGCTACCTTGGTGAAACCTGATAGACCCTAATGCAATGTGTGAATGGAGATCACTACACAAGTGCAGAAAAAAACCCAAAACATTAGACTGGTTCATTCTGCACCGAAATCCATGTCAAATGCACTGATTTCCATGTATGTGAGTGGTGCTTTTGCAACTCATTTGCATGCAACTGAAAATTTCCCCATGGATTTTCAGTGTTCTGCTTCAGCAAAATCTGGCATGGAAGTAAGTTGCATGTTACTTATTTCTGCAGCTTCTGCTTGGAAAATCCAAGGATCAAACCAAACATGGAGTATTGTGTACAGTTTTGGGCACCAGTGCACAGGAAAGACATTGTAGAGCTTGAACAGGTACAAAGGCGGGCAACAAAAATAATAGAAGGACTGGGTGGACTACAGTACCCAGAAAGATTAGCAAGATTGGGGTTATTTAGTTTAGAGTAAAGTATGCAAAGAGAAAAAAGAGAGAGGGGGCGCCCAATAGTGTTATACCGTAAAAAATTAATTGTAATGGAAACTAAGAGTTGGACTCTCACCTTAGAGTTTTGCACTAATAATGTAGAGGCACAACACTCATATGCGCTTACAGGGCTATTTATATTCCGTAGCCCTTAATACGGCAGCCGCTGGTCACTGAAGCTCCGCTCCGTTGTCCGGTGGGAGATAGACGGCAATAGGAAAAGAAAAATGGACCCGGCGCACGTGCAAAGTAAAAAAAAAGCCCGAGCTAGAGGCTTTTTAAATAAAATAGCTTTTATTCTAAAAAATGCAGGGGGGTTACCCTTGCAAAATTAAAAACAAGACAATAGGACTTGACGCGTTTCGCGTGAGCACCTGCGCTTCATCAGAAGTATACATTACAACCAGTTGAAACAAGGTATATATAGCAATACATAGATTGTAATTAGTTCAAAGTTGTGTTGAGTGAATGACGTGGAGATACGGGTGATCAGTGATGTTACTAGGAAGATCAAAGAACATTGGAAGAGGAGGTGTCAATCAAAGGAATTGAAAGACATGGGAAGAAGAGTCCTCCGGATAGGAGGAAGAGCTGTCAGTTGGAAGAGAAAAGACAAAAACAAAAAAAAGGGGAGAAACGACATGCCGTTGAAAAATGCAGTGAAAACGAAGAACATATACTTGTAAATATGCAGTGTTGTAAAGCTAAATGGATTGTGAACCTATAATAAATAAGTCCGTGATGTAGATAAATCACGGCGAGATGTATACATATCAGTGGATGTAGATAAATCCCTGAAAACCACATATACGTGAATGGGAAAAAAACGACCAATAGGAAAGGGGGCGGGTAATACAAACGCACCAATAGTGAAACTTCTAAAGTTTGAAAATGTGCGGCGCTCAAATCTAGGTTGAGAAGCGCCAAGAAAATTTCATAGTTCTAATCAAAAACATGATTGGTTGAACTGTAGTTTCAGTGAAAGAAATGACCAATGAACAGTGAGAAATACAGAGGCGGTGATTTTGAAACAGCCAATGAAGGCTAGAAGAATGGGAAAAATTGTGATTGGTGGTACAGATTGCGGGAGGTATAAAAGGATCAATCACAAGATCCACCCCTCAGTTACAAGAGGGCGATTTTTTACATGTTTTTTTCCATAGAGAAGTAGCTCCTCCTGTGATTGGTTCACTCATACCTCCCGCGATTTAAACTACCAATCACAGCACTCTCTACAGTGAGATTTTTTACATGCAATTCTCCATAGAGAAGTAGCTGCTCTTGTGATTGGTCCATCTATATGTCCCGTGATTTGCACCACCAATCACAGTACCCTCTACAAGCATATACTTTTACATGCACTTCTCCATAGAGAAGTAGCTCCTCTTGTGATTGGTCCGTTTATACCTCCCACAATCTGTACCACCAATCACAATTTTTCCCATTCTTCTAGCCCTCATTGGCTGTTTCAAAATCACCGCCTCTGAATTTCTCACTGTTCATTGGTCATTTCTTTCACTGACACTACAGTTCAACCAATCATGTTTTTGATTAGAACTATGAAATTTTCTTGGCGCTTCTCAACCTAGATTTGAGCGCCGCACATTTTCAAACTTTAGAAGTTTCACTATTGGTGCGTTTGTATTACCCGTCCCCTTTCCTATTGGTCGTTTTTTTCCCATTCACGTATATGGGGTTTTCAGGGATTTATCTACATCCACTGATATGTATACATCTCGCCGTGATTTATCTACATCACGGACTTATTTATTATAGGTTCACAATCCATTTAGCTTTACAACACTGCATATTTACAAGTATATTTTCTTCGTTTTCTTGGCATTTTTCAACGGCATGTCGTTTCTCCCCTTTTTTTTGTTTTTGTCTTTTCTCTTCCAACTGACAGCTCTTCCTCCTATCCGGAGGACTCTTCTTCCCGTGTCTTTCAATTCCTTTGATTGACATCTCCTCTTCCAATGTTCTTTGATCTTCCTAGTAACATCACTGATCACCTGTATCTCCACGTCATTCACTCAACACACCTTTGAACTAATTACAATCTATGTATTGCTATATATACCTTGTTTCAACTGGTTGTAATGTATTCTTCTGATGAAGCGTGGGTGCTCGTGCGAAACGCGTCAAGTCCTATTGTCTTGTTCTTAATTTTGCAAGGGTAATCCCCCTGCATTTTTAAGAATAAAAGCTATTTTATTTAAAAAGCCTCTAGCGCGGGCTTTTTTTTTCTTTGCACGTGCGCCGGGTCCATTTTTCCATTTTTCTTTTCCTATTGGAGTTTAGAGTAAAGATGGCTTCGGGAGGACATAATGCATAAATATATAAAAAATCAATATGGAGATCTCTCCCAAGATCCATTTATACTCAGGATTGTATTGAGAACAAGAGGGCATCCTCTATGCCTAGAGGAAAGAAAGTTTCTACATAGACATAGAAATGGATTCTTTACTGTAAGAGCAGCAAGACTGTGGAACTCTCTGCCAGAGGAACTTGTCATGGTGAATTAAATGACAGAGTTCAAAAAGGCCTGAATGCATTTCTAGAGTTTAATAACATAAGTTATAGTGACCAGGATTCTGGAGAAGGGTCGTTGATCCAGGGATTTATTCTGATTGTCAGATTGGAGTCGGGAAGGAATTTTTCCCTAAAATAAGGACAATTGGCTTCTACATCAAGGTTTTTTTTGCCTTATTCTGGATTAACACTATAGCACAATAGGCTGAACTGGATGAACATCTGTCTTTTTTCGGCCATACAAACTATGTAACTGTAAGTGGCGTAGCTGTAGAAGATGCAGCGGTAGAAGTTGCTATCGGCCCTGCAACCTCATGGGGTCAAAAGCTGCCACATAAGAAGACATTAGTATTATAAACAACACATGGTAGCTGGGGGCCCCTATTTCACTTTTTGTGTTAATATGAATAGTTGTAAGATATGCTTCTGCCAAGGATTACCCCTTAGAATAACAATGGGAAAAATTCTCATGCAGAACTGTGACACCACATACTACGATACATTTGCAGCAGAAATGAGAGGGTCGGTTTCAGATTTAGGCTATGAAAATAATCATTGGATTTGAAACTGGCGTGAAATACCCTAACATTTCTGCTTGTTTTACATATATGTAAGTGGGATTCACATGGTATTTGTTGGAGGGACATTTTGGTGTTTTATGCAAAGAAATATGCATGAAAAAGACTCACCTACAGTCATTTTTTTATTTGGAATATGTCATAAACTGTCGCATGTACTTTTACAGACAGGGATTGCTAATTGGCATAACATAAAAAGCGCATATGTTCCTGTCAATTATTTAAACATTTTCTGCATCTATTCAGCATTAAAAATGCAACAGTAGCCAGGACTCGGATTATCCTCATTGGGTATGGGATAATTTGAGAACTGAATGAGCGGCATACATCACTACTAAACTTCTGCTCAGGGGGCTGTAGGAAAGACAGTCTGCACAGTTTTTAATCTCCTTTACTTATAACAAGAGTGGCACTTTAAGGCAAGGCAGAATGGATGTGAAAGAGTAGGGAGGAATGAGAATTGGAGGTATATTTTTTTAAAGTTTGGACCGTTACCTCACTTTCTTTACAAATATCTAGGAATATTGGTGTTGTAAGAAATCAGGCTGTGATGCCCATTGGGAGCTGGGACACAATTATTTGTTTTCTATACTAAGGACTATATGAGAACAATACTAAATACAAGTAGTGAATACAGTAGACATGCTTTTGAAGAGACTGGTGCATCTTAAATAGCAGCGGTAAGGAGTAGGACTGATATTTTAAACATAAAGTGTAATGTTTTGCTGTCGGACTAGCATACACACAATAGGCTCATTTTGATGTATTTTTTTCATTAACTTGCACGAACTAAGGTAAATTTGTCAGGATCACAAAGGTCCCTGGTGTTGACAATGGCACGTTTCAGTCCCTGAAGTGGTTTCAGTGAGATAATGACAAAACAAGAAGAAAATTAGGTATTTAAAATTAATTGCTTCAGGAATCATTTGGAAGCGGTAAAATGTCACCAAGTGCTTCCTATAATTCTCTGTCTAACCTGACCACTCCAAGGCTTAGTCGATGTTTGGTCATTTAGGTCATAAAACCTAATACGCAATCTATTTTAAACTAGATAATAACATCTAGAAACACGGAGAATATAGAACGTTTTAAGAAAATATGAAAACTAAAGATACTTTGGATAAAGTCATCAAATGGGAGACATTGTGTTCTTTGTGCTGTAGATTTTCTGATAATAAGACCTTTGAATGAAATTGCAGTTAGACTGTCTGAGCCTAAATGACTGATGTAATAGAAAATTATAGCTTACAGAGAGGGACGTAACAAGGTTACACGCAAAGTCAGATATCCTAGCTGTCTGAATTCCTGGCAAGACATACAGAGTAGGGTTACAAAATTGCTTATACGGGTTGTAGCAATAGAGATAACCGTTTTAAAAAGGCTGCCAGTGGGACGATCAGCTGATCATCCTGGCCCAGCTTATGCACCCTAAGTAAGCTGCTGAGTTGGCTCTGGTAAGATGCAGCCAGCCAGGCATATATCCGACAGTGATTATGCAGGCTTAATGTAAACCGTAACTGCCATTCAAATGAATGGATGCCAGTATACAGTAATGCAAGAAATGGCCTGAGTGGAGCATGAGATCCCTCTCTATGATGTCCATATAGGAAATGTGGACAGCTATTGTCACAAGGCTTAACTTTCCTTTAGTTTGTATCAGATTTGGCATAGAGCCATACTAAGACACTGAATCTAAGGGCGCGTCCCCACGGTTTATCCGACCGATATTTGCTCTGTTTTTGTGGCCGTGCACATGGCTGTCAGGGACTTCTTTTCTCTGCGGTTTGCGGAGAACAGCCCTCCCCCTTGACATTGACGTGTTCATATTCCTCCCGAAAACCGGGCGGAAGAATGAAAATTTTTTTATCGGACCGCCGGTGGCCTAAAAAAAACGTCCGGTGGAAAATCCGTGCAATGGGGATCGGTGCACGGATTTTCCATAGAGGTCCATTGTAAAGTTGACAGACGGTTTACACACAGTATTCAAAACCGAACAAAAAACCCTTGCCATGTGGACAAGGCGTTAAGGGTCTCATATTTTTCATGGTTTACACTTGTACAGAGCTGTAGGCGCCACAGAATATCTGCACCTCACTACTCTCAGTATAGTGTCTGATAGCAATAGTTAACATTACTTAGTACAGTACCACAGGAGTAGACAGAAAATGTAGTTCGTTTAGGCAGAATTTAGTCATTATGAATAACAGTCAAAAGGTCAGAGGAGGCAGCAGATGAAAAGAATAGTCAGAAAACAATCTGGGTCAAACTCAGAGAATTATTTTGAGATTGACACTTTTTCTGATCACTTGCACTAAGGAGCCTTATTGACACGGGTTAGATGTAGAATGGCTCTTCACATTGGATATGGCTGACTGGCACTGGAAGGAAAGGCAAAAGAGTCTTTAGGTTTGCAAAAGCCAGTGCACATGCATCCGAAGGAGGCTTAAAAGGAGAACCCAGTAAGAGTGTTGGCTGCACTGGGTGTTGAAGAAGAGGATGAGCAAAGTTGTGGCCACTAGTAAGAGGTACAGAAGTAGCAAAGATTACTTGCCAGATATAACTTGATCCAATGAGTTATCTCAGAACTCAACAAACGCTATTGAAAAATTTGATATAAAATTCTGTGGCAGAGGTATAATAATGAGTTAAATATCATCTTTAGCTTTGCTATACTCGTACCCCATGACATTATGACCATACATATCCTGTTACAGTTTGCGAGATTAGCCTCAGAAAAGAGGCGCTCTTAGCGCAGGCTTCTTTCCAAAGAGAACAAAGCTACTTTATCAGCAGTCAAGTCCAACGAACATAAGCATACCATATCTTTATTTGCCACAAATAAAATAACAGGAATAAGCTTTGGCCAGTTCCAGATCCTTGCAGAGCTATCCCTTACCTTGCAGCTGGCATATATTCACGCGTGATACACAGATTCAGCAATACACCTGTTTTCTGAATGGAGATGCTTTCAACACTTCTGACAACAAGCTAGGTACCTTTGGGTATGGCAGTCATCAGATGAACCTCTAAAGAACTGGTTCGGGACATATCTCCAAGCCAGACCACCTCATTCAACCTTTCACACCCTGTAGAGACTTCCTCTAGTATGTCGAACTATACTGACTTACTATATTTGACGTTCCACCAGCTTACTTGAACCTGGTCCTACAATCACTCAGAAATCTTAATGCTGTACGTAGAGGCATAACTGAAATCTTCTGGGCTCTAATGCAACATTTATAAGAGGCCCACTTACCATGTGCTATTTAGGATTCTGGTGTTTTGTTATGTGCCAGAGGAGCTTTTGGGGGCCCCAAGGACCAATAGCAATTGCTATCACTGCACCCTCTATAACTATGGTTGTACTTATCATTAGACAGGTTAGGTAAGATTTCTGTTTAACCTATAAAGTATATGCATGAGGTCAAAGGCAGACTGGACTACAGAAAAGATGAGTAGACCTCATGGGTTCTGTTATAACTTGGGTCCATTACCTTGTCAAAGACAATGCCCAACAAAGGGCCCAATAGCCCTTTGGCCAAGCAGTCTGGCTCTTAGTAAGGTGTTATATAAAAAAGATTACAGCGATGGGCACACATTTTACAAAAATTGTAAACAGTTTTTTTAGATAATATCTTTTAAATCACAGGTAATATAAATTGCACAGTTCAAGCCAATACTTAATCTGAGTTCATTTATGTCTTCTTTTAGTCTTGTAGACCATTAAATCAAATTCATATAGTGCACCAGAATTTGATGTGTTTTTTTGTTGCTTTTACCTACCACTGATTTTTACCAATTAAAATAATAAACTTTTAAGCTAAAGCCTCTAGCTTAAAATCAATGTGCTATTACCATTTTTCCAGACACCAAGCACGGTGTTTATACTTTATATTTTACGTTCAGTTGCTTGGGATCTGAGCCAGAGGAAAATGTTGGCAAGTATAGAGGAGGTCTAGTAGATGTACGCGCTCTTGTGTATTCATTTAATTATAGAATGCATAGCAAACACAGCACTGGAACAGAAAATGAATTTCAGGCTTGCAGGAACTGTAGCTTTCTCATTGACTTTGTTCTTAAAATTGGAAAATAATGAATGTACAAGATCTGGGTTAACGTTACAACTGAATATGGCATCATAACTCATAGATGTACAAATATAGAATGTGCAGTAATTACTGGATAACTAGACCAACATAAACATGCCTGGCTAAAATGCCTTTAAATAGTCTGTCAGTTCCATTAACATTTTTGCTTTTTGATATCTAACGTGGTGAAGGCAAAATGTAGATCTGCCTTTATGATAATGCAATGTTACAATATTAGAATTTATAAATGACAGATTACAGTTAGTTGGTTCATTTCTAGTTTTGTGCATTAAAATTGACCTCAAAAGCCTCATTGTTATTTACTCATATATGCTTCCTGTACCCAGATAGTTTGTCTCTATGCACATCATACATGCATGGAAAACAATTTGTGTATAACGTTAAAGGGGATGTATCACTTCATCAGTTTGGCCATTTTTTTTGTAGCTTCATTTTCTCAGTTCCTCAAATCCACGGGGGTTTCTTCCCCTCCCAGCTTGGTGTTTCTTACCTGAAGGGGGATGACATCATCCCCCCCCTTTCACTGTTCATGCTCTCTCCTGAGTCAGTGTGTTTGTTTGATATCAGTGGGAGGGGATAGCACATCCCCCCCTCTCTGTCTGAGTCCACATGTCACTGTGTCGTTCCTTTCCCTATGCAGTTTTACTTTGTAAGAGCTGTTTGTTTACATACAAAGCCCTGCATTCAGTCTAGACAGTCTTCTATGAATTCAGAGCACTGATCTCTTCTCCTCTCACAGCTGGAGGTTTGTTACAGTTGAATCCAGTCTTCTATGAACTCATCCAGAGCAGCACAGATCTGTCTCCCTTCTATGTTTATACGCAGGAGCATTAGGCACCGAGCACAATTCTGCTGTTGTCTGATTGTAGAAGCAGCTGCAGGGTTACTGTAGATCTGCTGGCTGTGACGAGTGAAATGTTGCCGGCCCCTTATTATGAGTGAGAGAGGCAGGAAGGCACGCACCCGTGAATTCGACTTGGGGCCAGACAGACTGTAAAGTGGTAGCCGTCAGCCAATGAAATGAAAGAAGGTGGAATCCGACCGGCATTTGGGAATAGTGTTTACACAAAACGAAGATAAGGGAGACAGTGAAAACAAGACAGCTTTACAAATGACATCCAATGGCAAAGTTGCTTGTTTTCACTGTCCCCTTATTCTGAAGACCATTTAATGTAATGACACAACCCCTTCAATACAGTGAGCAATATTGAGAAGCATGTAGGATAAAGTCAATACTTGTCCACATCCCCTATCAGGGATCCTTGGACCACCCTCTTGGAGCCATTATGGAGAGCTGCTCTATGGGATTGGCTAAAGTTCTGGTAGACATAAAGGGGTTTTCCATCTCCTTGATCCTTTGCAGGATTTCTGGTGATACTCAGGGGAACATCACAACAGTGGTTAGAAGAGTTGTGATAATTCCCAGTTATAGCAATGCAGTTTCCCCAGTTTTTCCACAATTTTGGGCAGAGTGAAAGTGTATAAACAGTTGAAACCCTTAAACGTAGAACTAGCTCACCACTAGAATGCAGTGACCTAGGCAATGAGCTTCAAACAATTGCTAAGATCAGCAGTCTACACACAGTGGAGAAACAACAATGGCGGTCTCTCTTTCTTTCCTATCACACCGTTTGTGGCATGCTGCTTCCAATGCCTTTAGAGACTAGAACTAATATTGCAAAGTCACCAAACACCAATGAGGGGGGCAATAAACCACTGGTCATCAGGAACTATTGCATTATATCTCTGTGTTGGAAAGAAACTGTACAAGGAGTTTAAAGTATCCAGATACTAGTGATTGGACTCTAATCCACTGTATACTCAGTTGTGGAACAATCAACCACTTCTACGTGGTCACATACCCTTTTCTTCTGGATGGTGAGAACCTGTGCTGGACCACTTCTCCAGAAAAACCATGGGCAATTTGTCAGAAAAGACGCACCTCCACACCAGTTTTAAGGCACATTAAATGAGTGTATAGTGCATCTGAATGAAAGAACCTGGCATGTGGTATACCTTGCATACTATAATTGATGCACCTAATCTAGGCGTATAGCAAAATATAGGTGCATATCATAGCATTGCTAGCATATTTGATGTGCCTACTTTAGGCGCATTCAAATGTGTCGTGCCTGGCGCATAATGCAACTATTTTTGGTATACTATAGTTCATATATATAGAGAATAGGGCATCAACAGTTTTTTGGCGTGAAATACACCAAAAAAATGGCACTGAACTAATGGGACATGTCGCTGTAAGTTGGTAAAAAGGAAAGAAGGAGATGGGGTTTTGACCCAAGGGTCATGGAATAGGCATAAGAGGCTCTACTACTTATTTGTAAAACCCAGGATTATAATAGGGGGCATTTAAATCTTTAATATGACCTACTCTGTCTTCAGTATTCATTTATGCATGTTTATTGTTTTTTGATAATTGTTTGAGCTTTTTGAATAAAAAGTGAAAACCAGTTAGAATGGTTTATTGGTAAAGAGTTCAGTGGTTAGCACTGTTAACTCACAGCACTGGAGTTCTGGTTTCAAATCCAACCAAGGATAACTTCTGCATGGATTTTGTACATTCTTTTCTTTTTCATGGATTTCCTCCAGGTACTCTAGTTTCCTCCTATACTCCACAAACATACTGTGGAATTTAAAGAAAGATGAAATATAAGGATATGTTCACACGGCGTATTTGCGGGCCGTACATTGGGACGTAATAGTGCTGCAATAGGGCCGAAGTACAGCCCACAAATACAGTAATTCATAGCTCTCAGTGAGAACTATAATTACCTGCCATTTTCCCCAGTGCATATTGTCACCAGCAGAAAGAAGTGACATGGAGCACTTTAGAAGTACCTGCTGCCCAGCGCATACTTCTAAAATACTTGACATATAGCGCACACAGTACACGCCACTATACGGCAGCTGGAAGCTGTGTAAACATACCCTAACAGGTAAAATAAATAAAATAAATATTTCCTGTAATAACAGATAACAGAAAAACATGGTTCTTATCCAATTGACAACTATCTCTAGGATATATTATTTGTATGTGGAAAATTATATTATTTGGGGAGAATATAGTATTTTCTTCCTACTTCATCGTCTTCATAGAGATTGCGAAAGCAGGAGGTCACCTTCAGGTTCAGGAATTATTACCTGCCAGTGGCAAGCGTAAAAATGTCTGCCAGCCAAGTAATAAGTAGAATTTGGAATGTCACCTCAATATTTTATTTATTGTCTGAACCATACATTTTACATGGCCACTTGTTCTATAAGAAATCTGGGATGAGAACTCAAGGCTCTTACCTCTACTAGATTATATACATACTTTTCTTTATAAATTTTGAAAATGTTAATTTATTATTTCAAGCCTTTTTTCAATTTTCTGCTTAATTCGGCGACTTTAACAGAAGTATGGCCAAAAGAAAAGAAGACAGACGTCCATCCAGTTCAGCCTATTGTGCTGTAATGTTAATCCAGAAGAAGGCAAAAACCTCCATGAAGTAGAAGCCAATTGTTCTCACTTAAGGGAAAAAATTTCTTCCCGATTCTAATCTGGCAAAAAGAGTAAATTCCTGGGTCAATGACCCTTTTCTAGAACCCTAGTTGCTATAACTTCTTATATTATTACAACCATCTTAGCAACATAAACTAAACTGGTACAACCTACTGTATATGAGAGCTTTTACAATATGACATGCAGTGTGATATCACATGGAGAAATATATTGGCTGTTTTACTATTTAATCTATTAATCCAATGGTTTTCAATACTTTTTCATTATTTGTCTACTTTTATCTGTAAATATTAAAAATTTGAATACCATCTTACAAATAAGAATTCTTGTTTTGAATATTGATCCAGTGTGATCAGCATTTGGGGTTAGTTGTGATAAGTTTTCTTCTATGGCAGATTTATGCCTTATGGATTCGTTTTTCTTTGTATCCATGAAGGAAATAAAACCTATTTCCTTTATCCACATGTTCCTTGGTTAAATTTGATGGACATATGTATTTTATCAGCCGAACAATGTAAGGTTGTAACAATCCTATTAATATACAAGTAAATCTTGATACACTTCCTTTTTCCTGTCTGAGTGGCAGGCTGCCAATTGGTTGCCCTGTTTTCCTGCGATCTCAGGAAAAATTTAGGTAAAGCTACTTCAGCCTGGAGCACAACACTACTTATGGGACTTTAGTATGAAGAACAGTAACAGGACTCGAGTATAAGCCGACCCAAATATAAGCCAAGGCACCTACTTTTACCATAAAAAACAGGGAAAACTTATTGACTCAAGTATAAGCGTAGGGTGAAAAATGCAATGGCTACTGGTAAATTTCAAAAATAAAAATGGATACCAATAAAATTACATAGGCAGGTCTAGGTAGTTTAATGTCCCCCATAGCCAGTTATAGGCAGGTATATGTCCCCTATAGACAGGTTTATGTCCTCCATAGGCAGGTATATGAAGTACTCACCTCTCTCCCCCGTGATGTCATCAGGCAGCGTGATGACACTCATGCCGCCTGTGCCGTATACTCCCCTTCCGGTGTCCTCTGCAGAGCAGGAAGCGCTCGCTCTGTGCTCCGCATCGCTATCTTCAGCTGTATGTGCTCCCAGAGAAAGTGCATACAGCTGAAGAGATCGCGGACACCGCCCCGGACGCTGTGGGCTGACTTGAGAGTCAGCTGTATGAGCTCCCAGAGGAGTCGCATACAGCCGAAGTATCCCTGCCTGCGCCTGGGCCATGGCAGTGCCCGGATGCCGACTTTGATTCGAGTATAAGCCGAGGAAGACTTTTTAGCACATTTTGTTTTTGTTGAAAAACTTGGCTTATACTCGAGTATATATGGTAGATATTAGATTGTGGCTAACATGCAATGTCTATGGGTCTAATGTCTATAGGTGTAAAGTCTTATGTATGAAACTGTCTAGTAGTAACACTTTCTGTGTTGCCCAGAGCAACCAGTCAGTGCTCAGCTATCATCTCATACAGAGATATTTGCCATTCAAAAAGACAAGAAGGGAACAAAGTTCTAAGGTTTAATGCTCTTAGTCAAATGATAATTCTACTACAGATGTAGCAAAGTTTAACTTGACAATATCACTTCTTTCCTTGTTATCTGTTCTCAGATGTAAACGAAAGCCATTGAAACATTGAGAATGTTGAGAAAACTTTCTGTGCTGTGATAACATGGTGCATTATCTGTCAAGTTTATCTTTGCTACATCTTGTATATGAGTTAGCTGAGATCATAGCAGAAACTGACTCTTTTTTCCTGTAGTCTCAAACACAGTTAAATGAAGCTATCCATACTAGTCTATAAAAAAGAGTGTCATTGTATACTGGGAATAAACCGCTATGAAATCTACAGTATATGGGACATAGGAAAATAACATTTCTTACAGACACCTATTTTTTTGGCTTGTGTTGCCATGCTTATTTTTTGGTTGTGTGACACACAGCCATAGTGGTGGACACACCACTGGGACAACGCCTACAAGTTCATAATGGCTGAATAGGTATGGGGCCCATCGCCACCTTAAAAACAACCAGTAGTCTCTTGCTATCTACTAGATTGCATGTAAGGGTTTGATCTGATAAATTCCATGGCTTATTACTTATTGGTTATTCTTATTAAAGAAAAATAAAGAGATGCTTTGGGATACCGGACAGCAAGAGGGCCAAATATTGTCACTGTATAGGGCCCTCTTCAGTGTCTACCCTAGAAATACTCCCTATGTAATTGTACAGTTTTGGCCAATGTCACCATGCCTGTTTCTATCCAGCTCTTGCAAAACCATATGATGATAGTTGTAGTTTTGCAACAGCTGGAGAGCCAGGGCTTGGGATACACTGGTTCAGACCATTTACTGTTTGTACAAATGTAACACCCAGGCTTTGCAAACTCTGCAAGACTAGGATGATTAAACTGTGATGAATGCAGATATATCATAAGAGAAGTTTACAATTTAAAACTCCTTGACGTATTATCTGCATTAACACGCTAGTCAATGTAATAGCACAATGTATCATTAATGCTTTTATATAGAAGTGTTGGATAATCTATTGAAATATGTTAACATATAGCTGTAACTATCATTGTGCACAAGCAATGTAGCAGAATGGAAAAGAGCTACCCTCTAGTAAAGGCGTTTTCTGGCAGAAACAGTTAATTACACTGATTTTATAAATTAGCTGATGGAGATATTTAGATAATTTTGTCGCTTTATTGTAATAATTGCAATTAATTTAGGCTAGCATGTTCTATTTAAAACTACATGCATACATTTCTTCACTTCACACATTCCAGGTTTAATTGCTGTCTCCATTGACACAGAGGTTAACCAAATTGTTCTCATGAATTATTCATGAGTTGCACTGATTATTATGGCATAATTTTTTCCACTAAAATACAGACCAACTGGAGCTGAAATATATGCTCTTAGCAGTTTCTGACAGACTCATTTGGAAATTTTCCTGCATGTTTTCCAGATTTTTTGCTCTAATAATCACAATCGTATGGTGAATCACACGTTTATGGATGATCCATACATCAGATGATGTATTTCTGTAAAAAGCTATTTATGTTATCAATTTGAAGAGTCATTTGAGAGTAACATGTTGATCCACAACTGATGTACACAATGTGATCTCATCCTTTAAGTTACTGTAGAAGTAATGCAAATGTGCTGTATAAATAGAAATGAGAATTGTCCGTAAGTCAACAGCAGGGAAATAAAGGAGAGAGAAGAAAAAAAGTTACTCTTTTCTAGAATGTGAGATTTTAAATGTGTATAAGTGGATTCACAAAATAATATTGTGATAGAAATTCTCCCACGGGAAACACACAGTCCGGGCATTCTACAAATAAGAGATTATTATATTTTAAGGATTACTCCAATTAGAACAAATTCAGAACAGTTCTACTTTGATTTGCACCATTGAGATTTTAATGACTACACCAATATCCAAATGTTTTTAAAAAAATGCAGTATGTATATTCTACATAATTTTTTACAAAATAGTTTTACATATTATATTTCTATGAGGTAGGTTATGTCAAGAGTGAAATAATTGACACCCACGTAGTATTGGCCATTGTACAACGGAGTAGGCATCATGGCTGGTTTTTGGGGGCTTTTGTGACTTGTTGACATAATACGGTACATTACTGGTGGCAGTGCATAGGGTGTACATTGTGGCCGACAATGCTGCAGACCTCATATGGGTTGGGGCAGGAGGAGCACTTTGCACACAAGGTCAAAATGGAAGGTCAAGACAGTTGGCAAGAAAGAAGCTTGATTAGAGGAATTTTCGAGATCAGCAACACTAATAGCAAAATTAAGCAAAATGGAGCATCATAAGGTATTTCAAAATGGGTTTTCTTAACCAAACATACCCTAAAGTTACATTCTGCCATATAGATGACTATGTTTTCATCTTTTAACCCCTTAAGGACCCAGACAGTTTTGACCTTCATGACACAGCCCTATTTTTGAAATCTGACATGTGTCAATTTATGTGAGAATAACTTTTTGACACTTTTACCTATCCATGTGATTCAGAGATTGTTTTCTCGTGACACATTGTGCTTTAAGTTAGTAAGAAATTTTTATCCATACAATCCTTGTTTGTTTGTGAAAAATATCAAAATTTCATGAAAATTTGGAAAAATTTGCGATTTTGAAAGTTGCAAAATTTCTGCGTGCAAGACAGATAATTATTCACCACAAAATAGTTTATAACTAGCATCTACCATATGTCCACTATAGGTTGGCATCATTTTTTAAATGTCTTTTTTTTTTTTTTACGACATTAGAGGGCTTAGAAATTTAGTAGTAATTTCTCACATTTTCAAGAAAATTTGCAATATACATTTTTTTAGGGACCACTCCAGTTCTGACGTGGCTTTGAGGGGCCTGCATGTTAGATACCCCCATAAGTGACGCCATCTGAGAAACTAGACCCCTTAACGTATTTACAACACTATTTAGGAAGTTTGATAACCCTTCAGATATTTCACAGAAATTAAAGCAAAGTGGAGGTGAAATTTCAAAATTTCACTTTTTTTGCAGATTTTCAATATTTATCCATTATTCACTGGAATACGATAAATGTGACTAGGTAAATGCAACTTAATATCAATTCCCCCAGGTCTGCCGTTTTTAGAGATATCCCATATGTGGCCCTAGTGCATTATTTGGCTCACCCATAAGCCCCAGAATAGGAGGAGCACCTACTATACTCTGGGGTCTCATTTTCAATACGATTTTATTGAGGCGCCATTTCAGGTTTGGGGACACCCTAAGGTGCTAAACTTAATAAACACCCCTAAATAGACCACATATTGGAAACTACACCCCTTAATGAATATATCCAGGGGTGCATTGAGTATATAGACCCCACAGGTGATTCACAAATTTTTTTTAGCATAAGGCTGTGAAAATTAAAAAAAATTTTTTTTTCAATAATCTGCAATTTTAGCTTAAAATGTTTCATATATACAAGGAATCCTGGAAAAAAGAACCCTAAAACTTTGTTAAGCAATTTCTTCCAAGTTCGGCAATACCCTACATGTGGGTGTAAACTGCTGTTTGGGCGCATGGCAGGGCGTATAAGGGAGGGAGCGCTATTTGGCTTTTGGAACGCAGATTTTGGTGGGGCCATGTCGCATTTGCAAAGCCCCCAAAGTAGCAGAACAGGCGAAACCTTCCAGAAGTCGCCCCATTTTGGATTCAACACCCATCAGGGATCTCATCTAGGGTGATACTATGCATTTTGGATGCACAGGTGTTCCATAGTTTTTTTTTAGCATTGGGCAATGAAAATGGGGGGGAAAACGCAGTTCGGTCATTGTTTTTTGAGTTTCAATTTTACAGCATTCGCCGTGCAGTGTAAATGATGTGATAACTTTACTATGGGGGTCGGTACAATTACAATGATATAGATTTTATATAGTTTTTTCTGTTTTATTACTTTTACACAGTAGAAATACGTCTATAAAAAATTGCGTTTTTATGTTGTCCTATTCTGACAGCCATAACTTTTTTATTTTGCTGTGTGCAGAGCTGTGTATGGGCTTGTTTTTTGCAGGATGAGTTGAAGTTTTTATTGGTACCATTATGGGGTGCATATGATGCTATGTTCACTTTTTATTAAGGCTTTTCTGAGATGTTTTGAACAAAATACAGTAATGTTTTTTATTTTTATTTTTTATAGCGGTCACTGTACGGTATATATGACATGGTAGGTTACTCAGCAGGTCAATACGATTACACCGATACCCAATTTGTATATTTTTTTATGTTTTACTGCTTTTATACAATAAAAACACTTTTATTCAACCAGGAAAATACGTTTTTGCATCGCCATAGTCTGAGAGCCATAACTTTTAAATTTTTCTGTGCTTGGAGCTGTGTAGGGACTTGTTTTTTGCAAGATGTGTTGACGATTTAATTAGTATCATTTGTGGGGGGACAAGGCTTTTTGATCGCTTTTAAATCCATTTTTTGGAGACCAGGGTGAAGAAAATACTGCAATCCTAGTAGTGTTTTTTATTTTTATTTTTAAACAGGGCTCACCGTGCAGTATCCGTGATAAGTTAGCTTTACTCTTTGGGTCGCTACGATTATGGCGATACCCTATTTATATAGTGTTTTTTTTATGTTGAAGCACTTTAAAAAAAAAAGTGTTTTTTAGTGTGTAAAACAATATTTATGCATCGCTATCTTCTGAGAGCTATAAATGTTTTATTTTTCCGTATACAGAGCTGTATAAGGATTTTTTTTTTGCGGGGTGAACTGACATTTTAAATGGTACAACTTTGGCGTTTCGTGGAGTTTTTGATAGCTTTTTATTCCATTTTATGTGCTGCGGGATGAACAATAATCTTAATTCTGTGATAGTTTTTTTTTTTTTTTTTTTTCTATGGCGTTCACCGTACAGGTTAATTAACATGAAAGATTTATAGGGCAGGTCGTTATGCACCGGCGATACCAATTATGGGTAACTTTATTTATTTTTGATTTTTTTTTGGGGCGATTGCCGTTTGTAAAGGGGAAAAGGGCGGTGTACGTATTTTTATTTTATTTTTCGTGTTTGTGTTTTATTGTTTTTTCACTTTTTCTTTTTTTTACTTTTTTTTCACTTTTTCACATTTTTATTTTACTTTTCCCCATAGGGGATTTGAATGAGAGATCTTTAGATCTCTCATTCAATAGGAATCAGTGACTGGTTCCTATGACAACTGCTATGACTGGTTCCTATGACAACTGTCAGTCACGATGCCGGGACATGCCCCACAGAGCACGGCCGGGCGTTGTGATGTCACAGACAACCCGGAAGGCATTCTCTGCCCTCCGTGCTGTCTGTAAGGAGGCAGGAGCTGCACGGATCGCCCGATCCGTGCGCTGCTGCCGCCGACAGAGACGCAGGAGGAGTGATCTCCTCCTGCGTCTCCCTTAGTTATTGCGACCCGATCGTCGCGATAATTAAGGATTTTAACACCCCCCCCCCCCTCCGGAGCGATCTGGGGTCTGAGCCGACACTGCGGGATGTCAGCTGTAATATACAGCTGACACCCCGCGCCGATCGCGCGTAATCTTCTTTAGTGTTCGCGCGATCCTCAGGTCGTATCCATACGTAAAGGTTCGTGAACCACCAAACGACCTGGACGTATGGATACGTCTAAGTACGGTAAGGGGTTAAAATTAATAAACCATTCACCATTACATCACTTAAAGGAACGCCGTTTTTTTTCATCTTTAGTCCTCCACTCCTGTTTTCCGTTGAGTAACATGACCGTTTTTTTCAGTTAAAGAGAACCTGTCACATAGGTTATGCCCCCCTTGCTGAGGACAGCACAAGCCAGTGTCAGACATGCTGTTTCCAGCACTGTGTCCCTTATTCTGTAAGATGCTGTAATTTTAGAGCATTTAATGCTCAAATCTGCAGTTTTCAGCCCGAAAAAAGAGTCATGAAAAGAGTCAGTTTTTTTCAAACCTCGCCCACCTGAGGCTAGCCCCGCCCACCTCAACTGATAAACCGATTACATTGAATAGGTAGAAACATGTGAATAACTGCCAGGTGGGCGGGGCTAGCCTTTGGTGAGCAGAACTAACACCTGCTCATGAATAATATTTGAGGGGTAAATGCTGCATCTTACAAAATAAGGGGCACAGCAATGGAAACAGCAGGTCTGACACTAGCTTGTGCTGCCCTCAGCAAGGGGGGCATAAACTATGTTACAGGTTCCCTTTATAGCACACAGGATATGGATTGGAATTCAATGTATTAATTTGAGAATAACGTTGAAAATCCTATAGAAAAACAAAGCGAGATTAAAGGGGTTGTCTCACTACATTAAATAATCTTACCTCAGTCCTGTTTTCTTGGTTTCACTTTGAATTCAGGGGCATGTTTACATATTGTAAAGTGATTTGTTTTTGCAAGATCTTTAACATAAAAAGTAATCTTTGTAGTGAGACAACCCCTTGAACTTTGGCACTACTGTGCTTCTAAGAGCAATTTCTGACAGGCTGAAGCAGAAAGAAAAATCTAGAAGTGTTTCTTTTACTGAAGTACCTATGAAAAAAAATTCCTTTTTTTTCATAAAAAGACAGTACAAAACAATGAAAAAAAAAGGTAGTAGTAGTAGAAAAAATTCCAGTATTGTTCCTTTAACTTGGAAAAATGCCTTCTTGATAATATACAGTAAACAACACTATGCAACCGTTATTTTTTCCTATATCCTTGGGAATCCTATCCCTAGCATCCATTTTCAAGTCTGCTTACTAAATAAAGTATGTTGAAAAAGTCAGATTTCAGGTCATGGTGTAGGACATACATTGTTAAGTGAATTGGTTGATTTTTCCTTTAAACATATGTAACATTGAGTTACTATTTTCTTTGAAATGGTAAAAGTTTTGACATCATGGCTGCTCTGAAATGCATTACAGTAACACTTAATCCTTGCTGGTATGCTGAAGGAATATCAATGAAATGTACATAATGCATCTGACTTACGCAATCGCTAGTTATAAATAATTTCATGCTATATACTTTCCATTATGTGCTTGAAGACACAGAAATCCTTTAATACATGCAATGCCTGTTCTAAATCCATAACCCCCCTTCCTTTTCACCGAAGTAAAATTCACTAATCCTCTCTAGTCTTCCCAGAAAACTGTATCCTGTCTGTTGCGATACGTGGTTATAAAAGTGCATTCCCACATCATGTCTGATGAAGGGAGCTAGTACTCACCATCAAATATACTTAGCCTCTAAAAGGTATCGCCTGATTTCTTCACTCTTCTACTACTTTCTATGGTTAACACGGTACAACATAATACTACTAGCATTCCCATCTCAGACATTTAGGGCATGTCCCCACGGCAAGGGTTTTAAGCCAGTTTTTGCAGACCGCCTGAAAAACCGTCCGAAAATTAGCACAACAGGCTCTTATGGAAAACTCGTGCAGCAGTCCACAGTGCAAGGGTTTTCCGCCCGGTGGTTTTTCCGTCCGCGGGCCGCCCAAGAAACATTGATCATGCACATTCTTCTGTCCGGTTTTCAGACGAAATATGTGCATGTCAATGTGAAGGGGGAGGGCTTTTCTCCGCTCATCGCGGAGAAAAGCCGCCCCCCACCCCGCGGCCGTGTGCACGGCACACAAACCGGACAAATACCGGTCGGATAAACCGGAATGGCATGTTCACTGGACAGGCCATTTTCAGGACACAAGTAGCACATCCATCTGTCCATTCAAAGACAGGACAAGGGCCAGGACACCTGCACCCATGTGAAGTGTATGGCATATTCTATGGATATTAGATTCTAAGATTAGAATAGTGAGCTATTTTAGCACTAGGATGTCTCATTTGAAATTAGAAGATTTTCATTATGTAATTAAATGCTTCCCTTGTTTCTACAGTCCTATTGCGATTTTATTACGTTTTTTAAAACCACAATAAAAGTACAAAGTCTGATTTTGATTCAATGCACGGGGAACTTAGCTTAAAAGCAACAAGCCTCATATGGTCTTTCGGCCACAGATATAAGCAAAGAGTCACTTTTAGCTTCTTTAGGACCAATTGTAAATATGATTGTTCATAATGTGGCCATTTTGGGAAACATACAGTATCTACCTGTTAAACAATTAGTTTTGTCTTTGGGTCATTATATTGACTAATGTTTTATGAATTATTAGTAGGATAATAGTATAATAATCAGGACAGTGCCTTAAGTGAGGGCACCTGTATGACCATATTAGCTTACTTTTTGCTATGTACCCACAATTACCACCAAACATGCAAGTTCAACTCTGCCCATGACAACCTTTTCTCTATGACGTTTTTCACCTCTTTACTATCTTTCAAACAATTGACCTCATTTATCAAAACTGTCTAACAGTAAGACTGTCTTTATTCCCTAGTAACCAGAGCTCAGCTTGTATAAAATATACATTTTGTGTGCCCTCAAAATAACTGGACCCACAGTCTAAATCGCTGGCAAAAAAAGTGAGTACATCCCTAAGTGAAAATGGACAAACTGTGCCCAATTTGCCATTTTCCCTTCACAGCGTCATGTGACTCATTAGTGTTACAAGGTCTCAGTTGTGAATAGGGAGCAGGTCACTGGAAGTTCAACATGGCAACTCATGGCAAAGAACAATATTACCAAAACAATATGCACAAATATGTGAGCGGTGTACTCATTTTTGTGAAATACTATATATGTAGTCACAGATATCAACTTTTCTCCAGCCACTTAGCCACTCATCCGCACTCTTAGGATTCAATTAATGAGTGTTTTAGCTTAAGCTCTTTAGCCGTGCTTAATTTGATGGCTTCTAACATTGACGGTATCCTTAGGACACAGGGTGACACTGTGAGAGCCGCACTGTGCCTGCAATCGAGCTTCAGATTTTATTCAGTATAAATCACATTACTCTGCTCTGTAATTTTTTCTAATATGTTGAGACAATTATGCTGCATTTTGCTTTTAGTTTGTAATAAAATGTGCAATTTCTTTGTTTATGTATTTCTGCTGGGTGGAATGGGAATGCAACAGAAGTTACATTAAGGGAGCTTGAAACTTAAGTTGTTTATAAAAATTACTTATGAGTGGCATTTCAGGTACACACTTGTACTGCTTCATAAATTCATATTAAAAAGCTAAAACAAAATTTGTTGCTCCCAAAGTATAACCAAACAGATGGCATTTCCAGAAGTTAGCAGGCTTGTGCTGTGGCATTAGTAGGAGTCTGAACACAATGAGAGGTGTTCTGTTTATGTAAATCATATAGTTCCCATGTAGTCTGTAATTCCCAGTATTCAAGACAGGAAATATATGGAAAAAGAAAGCAAAAATACTGCTTATGTTGGCACCTTAGAAAGATGGCAATAGTGACCAGCTACACTATCACGGTACCCAACACACAAAATACATATTGTAGTGTACATAGTTACATAGTTACTGCTAGATATTGTATTTGTCATTGTTCACTACGTCTTCTTTTTATTAAAATCTTATTCTCCTTAAAGGGGTTGTCTCGCTACAAAGATCAGCTTTCAACATGTAGGAAATGGTAAATGAAGACATTTTCCAAATATATTGCGTTCTTCTTTTTTTTTTTGTTAAGGAGCTACAAGTGATTTTATCACCTTCTGTGCTCTCTCTGTTTCCCCAAGTGACCGACCTGTGTACTTCTTCCCCCTGCTGTTCAATCTGATAGCAGGGAGTGATGTCATCACACAGGTCACTGCAGCACAGAACTCCAGACAGTGAGAGCTTGTCTGTTATCTGATCTTTCAGACAAAAGCCAGTAATTACTGCTGTTTACTTTAACTCAGAAGCTTGACCAGGAAGTGACAGAGCAAAGCAGCATTATTTCATTCATGTATCCTATGAAACTTTGAGATGAGACAACCCCTTTAAATAATGCTGCAATACATTTTGTGTAAAACAGCAATGAACTGCTTCATTACTGCTGTCAATAAAATGGACATACATTTAATTTTTAACTAGTAAACTTTCTTTATAGCATTTTTGTAGTGTTTTCCTATAAATTGAGAAGGAATGTTATAACATGTTTCAAATTGTTCCTATCTTTTAAAAAAAAATTCAATTAAATTTTAAGGCACGTGTGGATGTATAGTTTATATGCAATACCCGATTTCCCTGAAAATAAGACCTAGTGCATTTTTTTTATGCAATTCAGAGTTTGGCTGCTTATGCTGATGTTTGTGATGAAATCACTACAGTATATTAATACATTTAGATTTTGTGTTCAACAATAAATGTGAATTATTGTTCATAGAAAAAATAACACATCCCCTAAAACTAAGTCTTAACTCGTCTTTAAAAGCAAAAATTTATATAAGACACTGTCTTATTTTCAGGGAAACACGGTAGAAATGTTGTGTTTCACTTAAGTTTTGGATAATGCCATTCCCCCTGCCTTATTTCTGTATACATGTGCAAAATGGCAGGTGAGTGTGATGTAAGGCCCCTTTATGATCTCTCTTCCTCCAACTGTTCCATCTCACAGCATGAGTGTCACACGTAGGCTGAGGAACACAGACCATATTACGATCTCTCTTCTCCTCCCCTTGTTCATACATGCCAACTCTCCCGTTTTTGGCGGGGGGGTCCCGCTATTTGGGGTCCCCCCCCGCCCTCCCGCTGGTGCGCTACTCTTGCGCCGCCGGACCGCTCCTACAGGCGGGTGAAGCGGCCGCAGCGGCCGCTCACTCGCCCGCAATCTCACTGTGCGGGGAGGAGGGAGGAGGGATCGCTCCCTCCTCCCCTCTCTCCCGTATGTACGGCGCCGGTGTGTGCGCCGCACATACAGGTCAGCGGCGCAGGGGGAAGTGACGCGCGGCTGCAGGGGAGTGACGCGCGGCTGCTCTCACTTCCCCCTGCGCCGCTGAAGAGATCGGGCAGGAGCGGGCCACGCTGTAGGAGCATGGTAAGGTAAGTTGATTTTATTATTTTATTTTTATTTGCTTTAGGGGGCTCTACCTGGCTAACGGAGAGGGCAACTACCTGGCAACAAAGGGGGCACTACCTGGCAACAGAGGGGGCACTACCTGGCAACAGAGGGGGGCACTACCTGCCAACAAAGGGGGCACTACCTGGCTAACAGATGGGGGCACTACCTGGCTAACAGATGGGGGCACTACCTGGCACAGAGGGGGCACTACCTGGCAACAGAGGGGGCAATACCTGGCAACAGAGGGGGCACTACCTGGCAACAAATTGGGCACTACCTGGCAACAGAGGGGGCACTACCTGGCAACAAAGGGGGCACTACCTGGCTAACAGATGGGGGCACTACCTGGCTAACAGATGGGGGCACTACCTGGCTAACAGAGGGGACATCTACCTGGCAACAGAGGGGATACTACCTGGCAACAGAGGGGACATCTACCTGGCTAACAGGTGTGGGGCACTACCTGGCTAACAGATGGGGGCCCCAGATGGCTAACAGATGTGGGCACTACCTGGCTAACAGATGGGGGCACTACCTGGCAACAGAGGGGACATCTACCTGGCAACCAATGGGGACATCTACCTGGCAACCAATGGGGGCACTACCTGGCAACCAATTGGGGGCACTACCTGGCAACAATGGGGGCACTACCTGGCAAACAATGGGGGCACTACCTGGCTAACAGATGGGGCACTACCTGGCTAACAATGGGGGCACTACCTGGCTAACAATGGGGGCACTACCTGGCTAACAAAGGGGGCACAACCTGGCTAACAAAGGGGGCACCAACCTGGCTAACAAAGAGGGGCATCAACCTGGCTACAAATTTGGCTCGACCTGGCTACAGAGTAGGCATCTACCTGGCTACAAGGGGGCATCTACCGGCCTGTAAGGGGCACTACCTGGTTATGGGGGCTATATACCTGGCTATAAGGGCATCTACCTGGCTTTCTTCCAAAGCCGTTATGCAGTTAGGTGGAGTGGGTGTGGCTTTTTGAAGGGGCGTGGCATACTGACAAGATGGGCGTGTCCATGCAAATTTTTGCGCGCCGCCCACTGAAATCTCCTGCTTTTTTATTTTCGAAAGTTGGCAACTATGCCCTTGTTCCATCTCACATCATGAGTCTCAAACATAGGGTGAGGCACACAGACCACATTACAAACTGTGTCATCCTCCCCCAGTTCCATCTCACAGCATGAGTCTCAAACAAAGGCTAAGACAGACAGATCCCATTATAATTTCTCTCAGCCTCCCCTTGTTTCATCTCACAGCATAAGTCCCACACAGAGGTTGAAGGAGACTCCTTTATGATCTCTCCTCCTTCCCTCCCCACCCTATTTATCTCATAGCATGAGTCTCACTTAGAATTCTGAGGGCAAGATACTGCAGCAATCCCCTCATCCCTTACTGGGTCCCTACTGTTGTGGAGACCCATGAGAGGTCTTCAGGTGATCAGCTTCTTTACCAGGCCAAACATGGAGATATTTTTTGTATAGGTTCCCTTGTAGTTTATGCCAAACTCTGCTTGAGACTTGCACTGAAACCAGTGGTGAAGGAGCATATTCACTGAAGACATCCATGGATCTCTGAAATGGCAGGGACTTAATGAGTATGACTTTGGGATGGGTGCTTTCCCTCCAAGGGGAAACTTTAAGTACTGTAGATTTTTTTGTACTTCTTTTTTCGTATTTTGCTGTGTGGAATATGTTCTAAAAGAATGTACAGAAATGATAGAGACTAATGTGAAAATTGATGTGCTAAAGTCATATAGATAGAGGTCCTCAATGCTCTCTGATACCATTATCCTTTGTAATAACATCTTTCTTTCTTAAGTTACAAACATTTTTGAACACTTTTGTGAAACTTTTTTGTCTCAACATGTTTTATCACTGAGCCACAGCCAGCTTCATAATCACGCTTTCTAGTTAGACTGTGGATGGTTCTATAGCAGTGATTGGCATATCAGCTCTGCTGTTGTAGATATTCCTGTGACAGTGATATGAGTGCAAGAGGTTTATAATCTATAGTGCAAAAAGCTAAAGACTCTAAGGTTTAAAACTTGTTGGGAGTAAGTCAACATGGTCAGATTACAGCTTGGAGAAATCAAATAACAAAAAGAGCGGGGAGAGGTTGTCGGTAGCCAAGAGCAAATTGTGTCCACTAGCAGTAGATAAAATCTGAACAAAACAGTGAATTTGGTAATAGTCTTCATTACCTTTCCTACGTGTTAAAAGTTAATTATTGCGGTGAGAAAACCCTCTTAATGTACTCAAATATATTTTAACTGTGGACAAGAGTAGTGTAAAACGGTCATACATCAGTGCTTTTAGAACTAACCCTTCTTACAATCAATTATCTATGGTAGACTGATTGAAGTATCAGCTTCATTTTGATAAACAGCACAATTTATTATTTGAGAGGACATTTGTGTATAACTCTTGCTCCCTGCAGGTCTAAATACTGTAAAATGAAATTGAAAATCCACAGACCTTACCGAATTTCTCCCACTTGTAAGTGGAGAGGTATTTGTAAACCTCTCAGTAGGGTTAGAAATTACTCAGCCATAATTTAATTTAAATAGAAACCTATCACTTTACCCCAAAATAAGCAAAAATAATATTGATTTTACAGCGCTGTAAGTCATTACAATTTGTCAGCTTTTATGTTGTAATTAAATTGCCTCGGGGAAACCTAGTATAGTTTTTCAATTTCGGAAGCTGGTAAAGGTAGTGTATCTTGCCAACTTCCGTATCTAATTAGCTATAAATTGTTTTTTATAGCTAATCTGTTACTGCTCCTTCTTAAGAAGAAAAATTGTTTGTTTATTAATCTCTTACCTTCCAAAAACAGAGCACACCCACATTAGGATTTATACAGGAAAATTGCAAGCTGTTTTATATAGTAGGCTTTAATTTATTGCATCTTCTAGCTACTAAGGACTCTGCTATGTGTCTTCCTGGCATATTGTTTAATCTGCATAGGGGAATTATATACAAGAGGACAATAGTGGGTGCTTTATTGTTCTGCGCCCCTGTATGGTATTTATAAATTTAAATTACAGCCAACATATCAGCTGTACCCAGTATGTGTAGTCGTAATTAATGTCAATAGTACTTTATGCTATACAGTTATATCTAAGCGGCTATTATCATAGCCTCCTTATTTGCATTATTTGGAAATAAATGGTGGCATTTTCATTGCTATATGCCATAACACACCAAAGCCATTAAACTGTGATGTCTACATGTGTGGCCAACCAATGCTTCATTGAATACCATGCTTACAGATTCGTAAATTTTTAAACTTTATTCAATCAGTTATACAGAAGTACATGTAAATTTTAGACATGCTCACCGCCACAAATCAGATGAAATTTCCATGTACACATTTTAGGGGTCTTAACTCAATCTGCATAAGTGCACAGATAAGCTTCCGGCTTGTAGTAATATCTCCTAAACACAGGAAAAGATTCAGCACAAATCCATGAAATTATTTCTTTATTTTATCCATTTAAAATGCAGTTATGGCAATTCAGTTGTTGGATATATGAAAGATGCTTAAGCATTTTAAACCATTCTGGTTCTTGATCACAGCATAATATGAGTAACCAGAATGGTTTGAAATGCATAAGCATTTTGCATATATTCCACAATTTGATTGCATTACTGCATTTAAAAAGGCTGACATAAAGAAGTGATTTTATGGACAAGTGCTGGGTCATTTTCTCATGTATACAATAGTGAGGACATACTGTAATTCGGTATTGTGCAAAAGCCCTACTCTGAAAACTATGTTGTAGAGTTTAGATTTAAATTTAATATATAAAGACTGGTAAAGACAATTGAGCGCTTTCAATAAGTAGACCGCATTGCCCAATGACGACAGTTATTCTGTATATGAAATTATTCTCCACTCATTTAATGTAGTCTTACACATTTAAAGAAACAGATGTTTATCCTATGTCTGATCCTCTCTTTTATCAGTCTTTGGTCACAGTTGAGAAAAACTGTCTTAGTTACTGTGTTTTACATAGAATTGGTCTATTTTTATTTATTTATTATATATCTTTATTCAGTTTCTCATAAAATATTTTCAAAGTACAGCAGCAAAGTTCCATAGTTCCATACTTGATGACTTCAAGTTGATGGACCTGGAAACAAGTTCTTTAAGTTTAGCCTATAATCCTATTGTATTTATCCAGAGAAAGACAAATACTCTATGATCGTATGTCAATTATCCCATACTAGAGGAAATCTTCCTTCCAGACTCTAAATAGAACAATCCACATAAATCCTTGGATCAGTAACCCATGTCTGTGAATCTAATATCCATAACTTGTGATATTGTTATTTTTAAGAATGTCAGCCAGGCCCTTCTTGTACTTGTTCAATAAATCAACTATTCTAATGTTTTATAGAAGAAATTACCATAGTCTTGCTACTCTTACAGTAAAGAATCCTCACCTACGATGATGGTGAAACATTTTCTACTCTATATGTTGTAAATGTCTTCTTGACAGGGTTATAGGTCTTGGTAGAAAAAGATTATTAGACAGATCTCTATGCTGTCACCATCCTCTAGACCCACTCTAGTTCAGATATGTCCTTCTTATGTACTGATGCCCCAAATTATTCCATAGTAAGATCTACAAGGGTACAAATGTTTGGTAAATTATTGCTTGCCTTTTAGAAGAATAGTAGATCCGCACCGGTTTTCATAAGAATATCAAAAAGCTTTATTCAGGCAAAAATCTTTAAAAATACAAAGTACTAGAAAAAAATGGACTTTACAAACAAGGTTTGGTGGAAAGGTAACAAAACCAACGCGTTTCAATCTAAGGCCTTGTTCACACGGCTTATTTGGCCGCGGATTGGAGCCGTACTGCGCGTCGGATTTGCGCTGCAGTACGGCTCCAATCCGTCCCTGTCATTACGGTAATGCTATGAGAACTGTGGATTCCGTCGCTCCTCCCCGCTCGGCAAATCCGCCGCGGGGGGAGAAAGTTACATGCACATTATTTACGGCGCGTTCGCGCCGTAAATAGTGCATTGTCTATGGGGCCGGTGAGCAGCTCCCCTGCCACGCCCCCGCCTCCGCCCCTTATTCAAGCCGTAACTGCGGGCGAAATCCGTCCCGCAATTACGGCTTGAATAAGCCGTGTGAACATAGCCTAAGTGGTCTTAATCATGGTTCTAACTTCATTCATATAGGAGACTATATATAGTCTCTATCTAAGACACATTCAAAGTTATTCAAAGTTTATTATTTTTGGAATAAAGTTTTGAGGTGTGTCTTAGGTAGAGACTAAATATAGAATCTCCTATTTGAATGAGGAAACTGGTGCGGATCTACTATTTTTCGAATTGTTTTAGCTGCGATATCCAACATGGAGGAGGTGAGCTGTTTCAACTTTGTTTCTCTATTGCTTGTCTTTCCTCGTATTTTTTTTTGCATCGTATGAAAAGCATTATTTACATATTTCATATATGTATCAAAGTTTATACTTTCATGCCATTGTAGTAGCTATGTAAAATTTCAATAAATCCTTGTGCCATCATTTAAGTATGATCAAAACGTCATCATTGGAAACTCAACTTTCAAAAAGATATTTGTCCATAAATAAAAAACAGGATGCTATCATTTGCTTTATGTCAGGAAATATAGCGGGTCATTATGTAAGGTGTAAATGACTGGAAGGTCCATCAGGAGATTTCATAGCAGGCTTTATTTCATATGTTGAAAATATAATGTTGAATAATCATTTCTCTTTGGTTTTCTTGAGACATCTTCATTGCGTCTACATAAAATGCATAATTTCAACTACTTCAGTTTAATTTAAGTGTTTAATTTTTATTGTTAACCATGAAAAAGGTAAGAAGAGCTCTTCACAGTGCCATGGATTAGGAGTATAATAAAACATAATTCTGGAAGAAATATTATACTTTTATTAATAATAATAATCAAGCTGAGGAGTGATCATCTTCTTCTCCCTGCAAGCTTTCGTAGGAGACATCTTCTCATTCTGAAATTCATCTTTTTTATGGGCATTTCTGCTGTATCTTACAGATTAAATTCTTTACTGAACAGGCAAGTCATCCAATGTATTACTTTATATCCTAACATCAGGCAAACTGCAATTATAGGATGGCAGATATAATAGGTGAAATTTCCGCTGCATTGAGCAATGTGTTGCAGGTTTTATATTTCATTTCTATTTAAAGGCAAAAATTTTGGTTTTTTGCAAGTCTTAAATTTAACAGTACAGCTGTAATATTTACAAGGGTCCTTTACAAGAAGGAAACAAATTTGGCTTTTTTATTGTTTATTTGGTTATTCAGCTACTCTCACTTGTTTCATAGGGGATGGTGCCATCACAAGATGAAGTCCATCAAGGCACACATTTTATTTAAAAATATTTTCTTGGAGATACTTAGGACTTGTAACAATAGAGTTTGGAATTACAATAGAAATGTATTTTATAACCTTGTTGCTAAGCATTACTACAACATGATAAAGTTTTTGATTTGGTTCCTTTTTAAAGTAGATCTGTAGAGTTAGCAAGAACTTTTTGCTTCATTTTTCACAAAAAATACACTTGCCCACGGGCCATTTTTTTGTTTGTTTAGTCTCATTTACTAAAATTTTGTCCCTTGTTTTCACAGGCAGCATCATCTGCCTTAAGCAGCTTGGGTCATGTCTACACTGCAATTGGCGATTACCCTAATGCACTGGCTAGCCACAAGCAATGTGTCCTCCTGGCTAAACAATCCAAAGATGAACTGTCTGAAGCAAGAGAACTGGGGAACATGGGAGCTGTCTACATTGCCATGGGGGACTTTGAAAATGCAGTTCATTGCCACGAACAACACTTAAAGATTTCAAAGGAACTTGGAAACAAGAGGGAAGAGGCCCGGGCATATAGTAACCTAGGCAGTGCCTTTCACTACAGGAGGAACTTTGACAAGGCAATGTCCTACCACAACCATGTTCTGGAACTTGCACAGGAATTATCTGAAAAGTCCATTGAGATGCGGGCCTATGCTGGCTTGGGTCATGCTGCACGCTGCATGCAGGATTTGGAGAGAGCTAAACAATACCATGAACAACAACTGTCCATTGCTGAAAGTCTCAAAGACCGTGCAGCAGAGGGGAGAGCTTCTTCCAATTTAGGTAAGTGTCATCACGTGTGTTAATCTACATTGTTCTTCTGAAACATCTCTCAAGGATTGAAAATGCTGTACTTTGATAAGATTGACGTGTCCGTGCTGTAAATATTGTGGTATTCTTTTTATTGCCACTATTATATTAAATAGTAAGCCCATTTTCCATAGCTTTAACAAAAACTCCAAATAAACCACATTGACCAAGAAAAGTGTTACCTTACCATTACTATAAGATTGACGGATAAGGACAACATATCCTATTAAACATTGAATGGTCAGTTTGTAATGAACAGTAGACCATTTTATATGAAGGGTTTTTGTTGAACAAATAGGAGTAACATCAGATTTTTGGGATGTACAAGAAGGTGACAGTATTCAGTGTTTATTATAAAGGTGCCCATACACATCAGGTGAATGTTAGGCGTAATGGCTTTAGCCAAACCAGCTGGCTAGCTAATGTGTTTGGTGGTATCCTTGTTCTCCCCAGACATCTTCTGTGCATGTTGGATTTTAACATGCCTAAATCTTTCTTTTTCCTATGAGTATCTGGTACCTGTTTATTCCCTTATCTCCATTGAGATCACATATATACTTAAGAAGACAAATTCATGATGGGCATGTATTGGGGTTGTCTGGAGGACAGCTTTGTGAGTCGTCTAAGACTACATTCAGGTAGTGTAGTGTCAGACTGTTCATGGTATCTATCGGGATACTATAAAAATGTATCCCAACAGATATTGCAGCAGTTAACTTCTATAGAGAAAATATTGTCAAAATTGAAGTACATTTGCCCTATTTGACGAACATATACAAACATATGTGGACACAAATGCATGATGGAATGAGTGGTAGATTGGCTTAGAGTATTGTCACACACTTATGACTTTGCCTGTTGCCAGGCAACTGCCCAGAGCATTGGTTTCTATACAATATATGCCATTGGAGACTCTCCCTAACGAATAATTACAATGAAAAAATGTTGGCTTTGTATATTAACATTTACATTATTATCATAGAAAGGCTTGTGTTATTGTCTGCGTCTGCCTGGAATCTAGCATAAAAGAATATATTGCTGACAGTATTAAAATCACAGACTTCATTATAATATTTGCACAACTGGATGAGTCTTGAATATCTGCAACGATATAGAAACCTAATTTTAGCTATTTATTTTTTTATGCATGGACTTAGCAAACATGTTATAAACTAGAGTCCTGTTAAATGGAATTCAAGTGTGCTACATATTATTTGTTTCCGCCACATGCTGTTGATCAAATAATGCTGTGGTATTCATAAAATTTAATAATAAACGTGTCTAGGAATATTAGTAGTACAGAGATTTTTTATTAATATCAGTCTATTCTTCTTGTTTAGCTTTCTTAGTCCAAGACTATTTGGCTGCTTGTATTTCCACTTGGGCTTGGAAGAACTTGTTTTTTTAATTTGTGTCTGTCTGTCTGCTCTATAATTTGGGTGAATAAATATCGCACATTCTGTTATGTTTTTAAACAGTGTTTTTATAATTTACTTCATATTTTATGCATTTATTCAACATTAACATTGTTTACAGTATACGTGTTATGGCGATGTTAGGGAAGACTCTTAGCAGTCATTTTACCAGGTCTTCTGGGATTCTTTTATTGATAGTCTACCTTTATTATATGATGCCACCTGTAGGACCTTCATTGATCACCAGAACAAAGGGACAGAGAAGCTTGGTAGAATAAACTCTGCTCATTTAGATTGGCTGCTTAGAATAAGCACAATCTCACCACTAGCTTGCCACAGACTTGCATCTGTCTTCTTCTCACTATGCTCAGCCAGTAGTTTGGTCAGTTTTGATCCTCTGAGAAATGTAATACTGTCCTATGTCTTTAATTCCTAACCAGGCACTAATTGCTTACCAGAACAGAGAGACTCTTGTAAGAGAGCAATCAAGACAAATTCAAACGACATATTATTAAGGTGGAACTGTCAAACCCTTGATTTTAATGAAAGTAGCTACTTCAGTTAAATTGTCTTCTAATTGAGGGAAATATTAAACAACCCACTGCCCGTTCTTCAAATCCAACACAGTGGCAGAAATGGTAATTATTATGCTGATAATGCAATGCAGTTGTCCAGCTATTCTTCCATCAACTACTCTCTGTAATAGAGGCAGGAAGTAGTGTATAAGGTGAGACATTGCATAGCAAAATCATTTTTTACTCTAAAACCTAGAAATGATATATATATATATATAATATATATATATATATATTATATATATATATATTATATATATAATTACATATGTGTATATATATATAAAAATATATTATATATATATACACACACACACATGTATATTATATGTAAACTGGTTATATATTTATTTATTTATTTATTATATATATACATATATATATAATTTTATATATAATATATATATATATATATATATATATCATATAGTGTGTGTATACAGATGTATAAAACCCAAATAATGATCGCACTGTCTTTTTTTCTTTACATTTAAGATACATTTATAGATAGTTCCACATCAAAGCCTCCTCTTGGCTCTATATCAACTTGTATCAGTATATAATGGACTATCAAACATATATTTCCTTCAGTCTTTCTTTTATTTGTTAACCGTCATACAACCGTTATCCAGCTTGCCGCCTAGCTACTCCTTGCTATCCAGTTTGATTTAGTAATGGTGGATTGCACATGGACTTGGCGTTCTGAGGAGATATTGCTGAAAATTTGGGTATACCACTTTTTCTATATTTTAAAAGAAATGTATATGTGTAATTAACTATATGACACTTAACAAATAAAAGAAAAACTGTAGGAAATATATGTTTAATAGTCCACTATATTTGGATGTATATACATTTTTCTCATTACTTATATGGTCGCAATATATTATACAGTGCTACAGGAAAAATGTAATTGCTTACGTGAATCTTAGTACTTATAGGTACTCCTGTCTCTCAAACAAGAGCCTACACACTATATAAGGCTAATTTTATGGTCAACTGCACTCTTTTGGATAACTATATGTATACAGAAAATGGCACAGGTTTATATGCACGTAGAAACAGTGTTTCATCCCAACAACACTCAGTTTACAGTCGTCTTATACACAGTCGAGTCACATTATTATGACCACCAGCTAATATCCAGAGTAACTACCATGTGCAGAACGGAAAACAGCTAGACGGGCTGGGAGTGACTCAGTAAGGTCCTGGTAGGTTGTCACAGGTATCTGGAGGCATGCTTACTGCAGTGCATCCCACAGATGCTTGAGGGTGCATTGGGAAGGATCTACAGAGCCAGTCTGCACCAAGGAAGACAATAAGCATGTATGAGTATATGCGATCTGTAACGATGGATTTATACCCATATCAATTTAGAGTACCTTGCATATGGACAAGTAGATCCAAAAAATTGCCACAAAAACTTTCCACAGAAGATAACGCTGCCACCACCAGCTTGGGTTCTTCTAGCAGTGGTTGCAGGGTGTTTCGTATCTGATGTTTCTCGCCTGACACACCAACGTCCATCTGATCTGTGAAGCAAAAAATGTTCATCTTCAGAGATGGCAACCCTTTGCCTCAGTGGAGATCCAGTTTTGATACTGCCATGACAATTAAAGCCTTTTCTGCTGATGCAACTTCATTAGCAGAGGTGCAGTAACCACCCATCTACTTCTAAGACCCATACAAAGTATGGTTTGCTGATTTGTGCTTTTAGACTCACTTTTGTTGCCGATGTTCACATCAATGGCAAGGGGTGTTCTGCAGTTTCCATGTTTCTTGGGTGTAGTGGTGCCACTTGGCCACTACCAATACACTTTCACCACAGCAGCATGTGAACAATTCACCAGCTGCACAGTTCAAAAAATACTGCTAACCTTAGCCTAAAAGCCAATAATCATCCTTTAGTTTGATAAATTGTCCACTTTATCCATGACAGCAACAAGGGACAGCCTATCACACACATTATATATCCACCAAGCCAGCTAACAATTCGTGACTTCTTCATGAGCCACAAACTGCCAACATTTAAATAAGAGAGTGGTCAAAATAATTTGACTCAATTATGAATAAGTTAAAGGGGTGTTCCTATGTTTGTCCCCCTTATATCCATCCTAGTTCTTGATGTAACTGTAGTGAATGGGGAGGTGACTGTGCATTCATACTCAGACCTCCACCTAAAGTGGTGTGTCCACTTTCTAATAAAAATATATAATGGTTCGACACTACCCTTAATTATTGTGGTGCTCGTTGCCAAAAATCCATCCACAGACCATATAACCAACGGCACACACAGATTTTCTTGATGTTATTAAAAAAAACTTTATTTTTCCATTAATGTTTATCAAGTTATGCAAAATCAGAACAAAATCCGGGTGAAGTTAGTAAAGATATAACATATTATTCATAAAGCATGTCCCCAACATTTTCGGTCACAGACTTTTGTCTAGGGAATCTAGCTCACATTCAATGAAACACCTGCTCCTATTATTTTTCTGTCTCCTTCCAATCAAATCCAGAGGAATACAAAGGAAGACTATGTCCTTACAGACCAATAAACCTCCAAGACTTTATGGAGCCAAGTTTCTCTAATGTGCATGTAGCCTAAGTTCAAACATTATAGTGAGTCCCAGCAGATAAGCTGAAGAAGGGGATTCATGTAGAAATTGTAATAATAGCATTTAGGCCAAAGTGGTGTTAGTCAGTAGGACAATATGCCCCTTCTACATTATCAATATCATGAAGCAGGACTTATCTATGAAGCTGACACAACCACAGCTGTTCAATGATGTGCCCACAACAGAATCTGGGTTTGTTACATCTGATCTTATCAACTAGCAGTACCCCGGGTAAGGTTTATAGAATAGGCTCAAATCAGTTATTTTAGGTAAACTTCATTTAACTCATTTTTACAGCTACATGTTCATTTGCTTTGTGAGTAAAAAAAATAGGCAACTTTCTATATAAAAAATAGGCATATTCCAGCTTTGGAATTTGTATATGTTCTTCACCCTTCAATCAGTCCTGAATGCAGCAGCCAGGCTTGTCTTTCTTTCCGGCCGCTATACTGATGCCTCTACCCTGTGTCAGTCACTGCACTGGCTGCCTATTCAGTACAGAATACAACATAACACCATCACTCTCATGCATAAGGCTCTCCACAGCGCTGCACCCCCCTAAATCTCCTCCCTCATCTCTGTCTACCACCCTGCCAGCTCTCTCCGCTCTGCTACTGATCTAAGATTACACACCTCACTCATCCGAACCGCCCATGCCCGTCTACAAGATTTTGCACGTATTGCACCAGTTCTCTGGAACATGTTACCCCATGTGATCAGGCACACTCACAACCCTCACAGTTTTAAGTGCGCTCTGAAAACTCATCTTCTTAGACAAGCCTATCAAGATCCCTAATTGTTAACCCCCCAAATTCTGTCACACATTTGTCACTTCCTGCACTTTGGCACCCACAGGCACTTATCTGTATATAGATGTATGGTTGGGATGGCAGGTTCATCCACTTTTTATGTATACTACCCCATATTTATGTAACATGGCTGGACCATTGTAAACCAAGCACTTGTCAGCCTTTGTTTCACCCATACACCCTAATAGATTGTAAGCTCTTGCGAGCAGGGCCCTCACACCTTGTGTCTCATTTGTCAGTAGCTTTTTTATAATGTAATGTCTGGTTTGTCTGTGCTTATTCCCTCTATATTGTAAAGTGCTGCGGAATATGTTGGCGCTATATAACTAACGATTATTATTATTCACCCACCTACAAAAGCTTAAACAAAGTCATCAAAATACTGCTACTAATTTCTATGTCTCTTTCCTCTCTACCCATATCTTCTCTAAGTGTTAGACACTGCTGCAAGAAGAGGGAGGAAACTATAGGGAGCAGAATGGATAGTGGAGAGGGGACGGCAGCCAGGGAGGGCAGCTCATATAAGCTGTAGATTTGGAGGAAAGCACGAACAAGGCAGTATGGAGGAGAGACACTAAAGCCTGGTTCACACCTGCATCGGAGGTTTTGTTTGAAATCTTTGTTGCAGAGGTGAAACTGTATCTGTTTTACAACTGATACCAACAACACTACAATGGTGTCCATCGTTTTACTAGACAAAATAAACATACTGTGCCGTTTTTCTGTTGTGTCTGAAGGAAATCGTGATGGAGGTTCTGTTCGGAGATTCTGAAGCAGTCATGAGGAGTGTCTTAGGCAGTGTACAAGTGTAAAGAGAAAGCAGAGCACGCACAGTAAATTCTAGAGTTCCAAACACACATACCTCACATTCAGCATGTATTATTGAGAGGAAGAAATGAAGACTGAAAACTAAAATCTAGTGCAACTGTTTTTACTCACATTACTAATATACGTAAAAATAGATTTTTTGGGGGTGTAAAAAATGTCCCTAGCCTTTACATACTGCCATGCTACCTCAGGTCAAGGCATAGGTAGCCTTTATTTAAAAAATAGATAAGACTCCATTGATTTGTATTGATTGTTTTTTATTCTAATTTCCTCATAGCAGTTAAAAAATAAATCCCACTGGTGTTATTAGGATAGAGTGATAAAGGAAATCAGTATGTACCAAGGAAAATATTGCTGACAAAGCTATATAACACTAACTATTGCTTATTACATATATTTTCTGGGTAGCATGACGGCTCAATGGTTAGCAGTGTTGCCTTGCAGTCCTGGGTTCAAATCAGATCAAGGACAATATCTGTATGAAGTTTATATGTTCTCCCCTTGTTTATATGGGGGTTTTCCATTTTCGCCATACTCCAAGAACATACTGATAGGTTCATGTGGAATTTAGATTGTAAGTCCCAATGGAGATGGGGAGCAATATGTTTTCCACATGCCACTGTGATAGGGTTGCAGTGTGGGGTTCTTTGGGATTCTGAGGGAATGAGGAGGGGGTGAGGGGGGGTTGCAGTGGATCAGGGCCCCTGTATTTATCATCTGAACAGCACACCTCACAAGATATAACAACTTCCACTGTAGTGCAGTTTAACTGGATTTATTCAAGTCCTTTTTCAATACAGTAACTTCATCAAACAGTGGTGACAGCAATTAAATGCTTCCTGGCATTCACACAGTTTAGCTGCTTCACACTGAGGGGGTTATAAGCTCACAGGTACCTAAGTATCACCAGTCATCCGGCAACTCCTGTGATGTGATCACTGGCTGCTATATACACTTGTCACAGGTTCTACTTGCAATGGCTGCAGCACTCACAGGACTCTGTCTTTTCTCTCAGTGTCTGTCTCACACTAACAACATCCTTCCACGTGCCGCACACTCACTAGACTACACTTGACTGGTCTCTGTCTAGAAACGTCTATCCTCTCCTCTTCTCCCAGCATGCACAGCACCATCTCTAACTGTTAACTCCCTCACTGCTGGACAACCAGCAGTGCTGTGTGCTGGTACCTCTGGTACCTCTAATTGCCAGAGAGAAGTAACTAATTAACACTTAACAGTCAAGCTTACCCACGGGTCACAAATATAAATGACAACAATTTCTGTACAGTGCTGTGGAATATAACATCACTATATAAATTGAGAAAATAAATAATTAATTCATAGATTTCCTTGCTGCTCATACAGCTCCTAAGGCTCAGTTCACACTATCGTCATGGCTGTGTTCATAAAGAGGCCATGACAGTTATCGCGGATCTGTTTTCATATGATTCCCAAATAATGCTGACAGATCCTATTGACACATGCAAGGGTTATACACATACACATACAAGGTAACTAGAAAATATCAGTGAAAATAAAATTCCCATAGAACTCTAGTATCACCAAATGTTTTTTTATTTTTTAAGTGTTTATTTTTGCAATTTTTCAATACAATACAAAAAGAACAATAAACATTCAGAAGTGATCAAGTACAGCCAGAAATAGAAATGCATTAAAGGGGTTGTCTCACTACATCGATTCATCTTACCTCAGTCCTGTTTTCTTGGTTTCACTTTGAATTCAGGGGCGTATTTACTGGCTTCTACTAGGCTGCAGTAGAAGCCAGGTCTGTAGCTATGGCAACCAGTGCTGGCAGCCTATCAGGAGAGATTGAACAGGTCTGTAGCTATAGCGACCTGAAAAGCTGATGCAGCCCATACAAGAGGAGATATCTCAGAATAGGTAGGATACTGTTAATGGACATATATTGCATAGTGACTTGTTTTTGCAAGATCTTTAACACAAAAAACAATCCTTGTAGTGAGACAACCCCTTTAATAATAAGTTCCAGTAGTCAAGTAGTCAGGCAATGATTTTCGGTACTCACATATTGCAATATGCATCAGACATGAGAGCATAAGAAAACAAATCCAATAGTTCAACGTAAGACCGATCTTCGAAATAGATGATCTTGATCCAACACTCATAGCCAAACACACCACACAAACCGCCCATGCACAATTTCACCGAATGTTTACAATAAATATTCACATGAATACTATTCATGTTCACGCAGCATGTTGGATCGATTTTTGGATGCGTTTTTGATCCGAAAAACACATCTAAAAACGCTGCGTAAAACGCGTCCAACACGCAGGTTCATATTTGGATGCATTTTTGCTGCAGCATAGTTTTAAATAGGGTGCCTGCTGCGTCAAACGGCTCAAGAATTGACATGTCAATTCTTTGAACGGATCCAAAAGGCGTAGCAGAAATACGCATGTAAAGCATGTATCGTCTGAACGCCGATACGTGTTAAACATTGAAAGCGATGTAAATCACATTGAACATTGTTAGATGCGTGTTTGGGTCCGTTTAGTTTACGGATCCAAACACGCATCTAGAAATTTATCCCAAAACGCCGTGTGGACACACCCTTAAAAGTACTGGTTGTAGTTGCCTAATGTCTCTGAAGATACAGCTGAGTATGTTAAAGGAGAGTATTCTGATGCAATGCTGCATTCACATTTTTTAGTGTCTGTAATTGGGTGTTTCATTTAGTTTTAAGCTAAAAGCGTTTTTATTGATCAAAAAGCAAATTCTTTCATCATCTAAGCCACTTGGGTATACAACCCGCAGAAAATATGAATAATTAATAAAGAGGATTCATTCTCCAGTTAATGACCCTAGTAGCACCTTAGTGTTTTCATCTGGCAGACTGAACTGTATGCACTAGAAGAGGATATTACAATTTGTGTTACTATTTCATGTCTTCACTAGATCAATCCCTGTTCTCTAGGGTCATAGCCGGGCCATGCTTTAGTTAAATAAGCCCTTAAATGGCTGCAACAAAGAAAACTGCAAGACGATGGTTGTCAATACAAATAAATCTTCATATGTCTGCCTGTCATGGGACTCTCAAATTAAAAATCTTCACTAGATTATTTGTACGTGTGCACAATCCCAGTTATCATTAAAGCATCAGTAATAATACAATGTAAAGATAAGAATATTATTCCCTAGACAAACCTTGATGAACACTGTAAATCATTGTTAGGATTTAAAGGAACAGCATATATTGATATGATAAGATATTGTTCTTATAGTTATGGTTTTGACTCTTTTTATAGTCTTCTATTGACCCAAACTGTTTTTATGCCTTAAAACTTTTACATGCATTTCACTTGTAGTGTTTACCTGTCACCTTTTATCATTCACTCATTATATAGTTTTTAATTCTAAAAAAACCCATAATCATAAAAAAGACAGACATCCATGCAGGTCAGCCTATTATCATACAATTTTAATCCAGAGAAAGCAAAAACCCCATTAAGTAAAAGTCAAATTGTCTCATTTTAGGGAAACAGTTCCTTCCTGACTTCATACCTGACAATCAGAACAAATCCCTGGATCAAATCTAGTCTCTATAACTTGTAATATTAATGGGGTTAACCAGGAGTATAATAATGTCATAGAACACTACAAGCTGCATTTCTATTGAAAAGTAAAGATATTCCACTACCTTCATGTGTTTCTTTTCTTCTCTTTTGCTTCCTTATTCATCTATCATAAGAACTGTGAAACTTCCTGGTTGTGGAAGTGTCAGTAGTTCTCCTGCAGCTATTTCCTACAAGTCCCAGAATCTCTTGCATTTGCAATCTAGGATTTCTCTGCACCTACCCGCTAATCCTCACAGCACTGTTCATTATCATTCTCAGACATGTAAATCTCATGCCCCCTGCATCCTGCTCCACTTCAATACCTGGTTGCCTGCAGCAGGCTATGTGTAGTACAATCAATAATCAGTTTGTAACATGGTAAAAAGCATTCTGTCCTCATCCTATAATATAAGTAATACAATAAATATAATATATATATTATATATATATATATATATATATATATATGTTTATATATTTGTATGTATGTGCTGTACATCCACCAAAGGAGGTGCATAGCTATTCCATCATTGTAACTGACTGCTGTGGGGAATGTAGCATCACCTTGCTTTCCTGTACACTGGATAGACAATCTAGCATCCAATCAGTTTTGGATCATGGAAAATGTGCTTGCTATAGGGGATGTGTCATCCTCCCTGCACACAGTGATATCAGGGCAGTGTCTCATAATGCTTTACCTTGGCTCCACTACTATATAAAGAGCAGTAGGCAGACTTTTTTCTGACTGCTGCTGGATAATCTCAGAGGTCCTATTGCATATTCAGCCAATCAAACAATGCAAGTCTTCTGCATGCAGCTTCCAGCTCTGTACATTACATTACATTCCAGTCAGCACCTCATACATAGTGACTGATGAGTCAGTGTATTAGCCAGCTCTTTTCTGCTCAGGTCTCATCCACTACAGTGTTCCTGAGCTGAGCCTGGCTTCAAAGCAGACCCACTGAGTGATAAAAAAATGTCTATTAAGGCCATGTGATTGATGGACATCATATGGTATGCAGGAAGTAGGAAGAAGGAGAATAAAGGGCTTCCTGTTTGGTTTTGCAAAGCAGAACAGGTAAATCATTTTAATGAGTATCAATTACAAATAGAAAGAAAGTCCTGGAAAACCCCTTTAAGTTTGGAAATGTGTACAGCACTACATATACCAGACCCAAGGGAATTTGGGTATTAGGCTTTTGACACATTGCTATGTATTATGTGCAAAGTCTTAATGTGGCACCTGCAAAAGTCTAAAGTCTACACTATGCTAGCACATGTATGTTGTACAGAAAATGGTGCCTGACACCAAATGGAATGTGGGTGTTCAGTGAAATGTGGGAGTCCAATATGTAGAGAATCCATGGCACACCTTAGGATACTGTTGCAAAAGTGGTTTTATTCAAATCATTTCAGACTTCATAAATTTGATCAGCTCTCCATATACAGAAAATTGCATGAAAAGAAAAATAATATTCCCACGGTCCTATGTTTCGGTCAAGTAGGCCTTTATCCCAATGGACCTGTGGTGGGGAATACATAGCATAATGAATAACTAGAAAGTATACGGTATCACTATGAAGGGGAAGAGGTGATATAAGAAAGATGAAGCAGGGCAACATGAAAGACAACAGGTTGAGTGTAAAGGAAAGAGATGGGTGGCAGACGAATAGGAGGAGTAGGGGAGAAGGGAGTACAAGGTAGGAGGTAATAAAAAATAGAAGATAGGAAGATAAAGATCAGAGAAAATGACAAGATGTGAATGTAGTAGGATTAAATGGTAAAGTGGATATGCCGAAAAGTATAAAGTAGTAGGAGAGGTGAGGACAACAAAGAGGAGAGATATAGAGGATGAAGAGGGTGAAGAGGTGTGTGGGGAATATATGTATATAATGCAGATGAGGTAAGGGTTACATCTATGAAAAAGGAGAAGTAAATAAGGGGAAAACCAGGGTAAATGGATAAGAGAAAGTAGAAGGATATCTCAACTATACAGAATGTATAAACCTATAGAGAGAATAAAGGTGGTAAGGTGTCACCAAGAAGAAATAAGGGGAGGGACAGGTGTGGTGAAGGGGTTAAGAGTAGGTGAGAATATAGGGGGAAAGAAAGGGAGCTTGCACAGTGGCAGTATTACCCAAAATGAGTTTTAGATAAAAGTAATGGAGATAGTGGCATAATATGGCAAATAATTCCAGAGTGGACCTCAGATCAGTAGCAGAGTGGTAGAAACAAGAGAGAGGAACACCCCAGAGCAATGGCAAAAAGATAATACTTACCTCAGAGGTGGGAGGGAGTACCCTGTGACTTGCACGTTCCGCTTATGAAGATGTTCCGGAAAGCCAGAAGTTGTTAGACCGGCACATTGTCCCGACTGGAAGTGGTTATAGAGGCAGTCATGTGACCGTCGGCATGCATAGTTCATGCGGCAAAAGCGCATGACTTCCGGCTCTGAGGTCTTCCTCTCTACAACTTTGCCGCTGATATGAGGTCTTCTCTGGGGTTGCATCCTATACTATACCCTAGGCCCTTTATTTGTCTATAGTTTCCATATGTCTGCTACTGATCTGAGGTCTTCTCTTGGATTGGATCGTATTACATACCACTAGCTACTTTACTTCTGTCTACACATCATTGTGGTTAATACTGCCACTGTGCAAGCTCCATTTCTTCCCCTTATACTCTCACCGACTGTCTCTCCCCCTATTTTTTTGGGTGACACCTATTCAACCTCTTCATCCCCTATACCTTTCCATTGTCCTCACCTCTCCTACTACTTTATAGCATATTCACTCTATCATCTAATCCTACACCATTCACAAGTTTTCCTTCTCTCTGATCTTTCTCTTTCTATCTTCTATTTTCTATTACCTCCTACCTTGTACTCCCTTCTCCCCTACTCTTCAAATTCGCCACCTACCGTCTCTCTCCTCTATATTCATCCTGTTATTTCCTCTATCTTATATCAGCTCTTCCCCATCATAACAATACAGTATACTTTCTAGTTATTCATTATGTTATGTATTCTCCACCACAAGTTCGTTGGGATGAAGGCCTACTTGCCCAAAACGTAGGACCGTGGAATATCCTTCTTCTTTTTATGCAATTTTCTGTATATGAAGAGCTGATAATCACAAGTATCACTTCTGAAATAATTTGAATAAAAACACTTTTGCAACAGTATCCTAAAGTGTGCCTTGGATTCTCTACAGATTGTACTAGTATATACACTATGAATCAGGATGGTGGCTGTGTCTGAAAAGCGCCAGTAGTAACTCTTACTTTTTGGGGGTTTTTTTCTTAGCCATTTCTGTCCCTTGGACATTGGGACACATTTATTATGGCAGTTTGGTACGAAATATTGGCTTACATGCTTCATGCCACATTTATTATGTGTTTTAGATAGTTTCTAGAATATTCTTTGCCTCATCTGACAAAAGGGGCCGTAACCTTGGAAAAAAGGACTTCAAGGGAATGTGACATGGTTTAGCCTGCGATGCCATGCACCACAAAATGCACCAAAATTTAGCAGCAACTAGACTAGACTGTCTAAATATGCGCCAAATTTATGTATGGTGCATTGTAAGACTGTGTAGTCTACAGTACACTAAGTATTAGACAACTTTGTTAAATTTTTCCCAATGTTTTAAATATGTTAAATTAATTATCAAAAGTTTCTATAATATATTAGATCTCCAGAAGATGCTGGTTTTGTATTGTTTGAGGATTTCCTTCGTTGGTGGAACAAGAGACTGAGTTGTCCTTGTCTGGAGTAGTAAACTAGCATATGCTTTTTTTTTCAGTATATTACAGAATACTTTAGATTACATGCAGAAGCATTCAGAAGAAAACAACTAAGCGATGTTCCATCATATACTGCAATGTGGTGATATTATTCTCTAGAAGCACTCTTTTAAGGAGGCAATATCTCCATAGTACATAATTCTGTACTGAGACACTTCTCAGTAATATACGGAAGGCCGTTAGAGTACATATGGCTCTAAAGTGTTTGACTCATTAGTAATTGTTAGTTTTTATGTACTTAATACATTCATTCTTGTGCTTCATACTGGAATGCAATGTCAGAAAGCAGCAGGAAGATAGACAAAATACAGCAAAGGAGGGTAGGGCTTGTAGTATTAGGGTTCACACGTCAATGGACAAAATCTGCTCGGTTTTGACTTCAGCAGAACCGTCTATCCCAACCAGTTTTTGACATTTTTTTGACACAAAAAACATTTTTTGGGCGGTTTTAGTTTTTTGAATGGTTTTTGTTGCTTATTTTGTGCAGGTTTTGTCACCAGTTTTTGGATGTTTTTTCAAGCAGAAAAGTGTACTGAGTGCAAATGTATTCTTGGTCCTGATGACAGTGACTTATGTATGCTTCAAGTTTGTGGCTATCAAAGTCAACGCCTATGGCAGTACAGGGGACTCCAGGGCAGTGCAGCCATCTTCTTTCGGTCATACAGTGCTGCAAGATCAGCTTACACTGCCACCTCCAAGACCACTTCCCCAGACCACAGTTCCAGTTTCCTTGTGCTGGTCCTTAGATGGCCAACATGCTGTGGCCATTCCCTCAGAGGTCACTGGATGTGGGTATTCAATGCCAGGAAAAGCCATGCAAGAAAAGTCAGTGGAGGGTCTTCATAGGTGCATTGCAGTTGAAAGATGACAATGTAGACCTGGTCAAAAAAGCGGCCTGTGTCCTACATAACTATGTCTGTGATTACGAGACAAGCACGGATATAGATGAGGGCACAGATTCCGTTTTTCAAGACTGTCCACTGCCTTTCCCCACAGAGTGCCCTTCTGATTCTGCAGTACAGGTGAGAAACACCTTCATTAACTATTTCATGAGTCCCGAAGGTGTAGTTCGGCGGTAATTTGCCTGCCTCCATGGCATATTTGCAAACTTTTGGAAGGGGCCTTCAGGGAGATTTTGACACGCCCTCTTTTGCACAAAGCCACACCCCCTTTTCAAATCTGTGTAAGCTGATAAGGGATGTGGTATCATTCAGCTTTTTATGGACATTGGATCGCCTAACCAGCATCCAAGATGGATAACACCATATCAATCAGCTTTCCTTCAGAGCCTAGCTATAATGTGGCCCCTATGCACCATAAGGTGGTATAGCTGCCATATAGGCTTGGGCTAAAACCGACCAAACATAGTCACCAGTTGACTATGTTTGGTCCCTTTTAAGCCATATATGCTGCACTAGTGTATATAGTGTGCGGAGCTTTTTTGGAGCATTTTTTGCATAGTTTTTGCTCTGGCTATTAATTTGTATGGGTGGAAACCTTGTCCAAAACCTCTTCTGAAGAAGTGTGTTTCAACTCAAGCGAGGTTTTGATGCTGTTTTGGACACTGAAAATTCAGCGTCCAAACAGCATCCAAATAAGCCATGTGAACATACCCTAATAGGCATGCCCAAGAGTTTATGGCCGGTACAAATAACTTACTGGCAGTGGCCTCCTGGCAGTAAAACTGTTCCTGACGGTGATTTACCAGATTGGTGGCGGTGGTATGTTTTGAGAGGCATGCAGATGCGTCCTCCTCCATCCATCCCAGGAAGTGCTGTGCAGGACCTTCCTTTGTTAAAAAAAAGTGCAAAAGGACCTCTAAAAACACAGCCACTATAGGTGGGATCATTCTTCCCTTTTTTTTTTTCAAAAACTAAAACCGCCCAAAAGCCACGCCAAAGACCTGGGCAAAAAACATTCACTCACTTTCTTGTTGGTTCCCATTGATTTCAATGTTAATTTTCTATCTGGAAAAAGAATGAAAATGTTCTAAGTTTGTCAGACCGCCGGTGGTGTGAAAAACTGTCCGGCAGAAAATTTGTCCAGTGTGGACTGCAAAATAGGTTTTCTATTAAACTCCATTGGGATGGTTGCTTGTCGGTTTTCAGATGGTTTCTAAAGCTGTAAACCATCTGAAAAAGTGACCAATAAACCATTAGGGTACGTCCACACGGTGAGTAAAATCTACTCGTAGGATTCTGCCGTTAAAAAACATGTCAAACGACATGGTTTTCAAAGAGTATTTCACATGGTATTGCTTGTGGATTTAGGGTCGTTTATTGTTTTTTTACTTGTGATTTACAGTCAGAAACAAGTCTTATTTATTTATATGTAGTTTTAGACATGAATCCACTTTAAAAACCACATACAAATGTTTGGGGTGCATTTTGCACAAGGTTTTTTCCACCCTCATTGACATCAATAGTAAATTTCCATGTGTTTCCCAGGTGAAATATAACCAAAAAATTTACATGTTCTAAGTTTATTTTATGGTGAAAAAACAACCACCCAAAATATGCGCTGTATGAACTAAAACACATATTTTCTGTTAATGTCAATGGGAATGGTTTACCTTTGGTTTTAGATGAGTATTTCAAATAGGAATCCATGTGGATTTCAACTTGAAACAGTCGTCATGTGGACAGAGCCTTACAGGGCAAAGGGAAAAAAGCTTTTCAGGAAATGCTGCTGCTCAACTGTAGAGAAGGGAGGCTACGTACTGCACAAGAGGAGGTTCACTGGATAACTCCTTTAATGTAAGTGAATTGCACTTTGGTTACTTCTCACACAGATTATTGAGTGAGCATAAGATTTATGTAATTTTAAGTGACCATTTATCCTCATTAGGTGTACATGCACATTACTATAAGTCGTGAACATGTGGGAGTGCCGTAATTTGTAAATAAATGTCAGATTTCTTCAATGGATTGTTTTCTAGCTACATGCTGTATAAATGGCATTCTTTGTTACTATTTTATGATCTATACAATAAATAGAATATCTAAGCTTTGGTTCACATCTACGTCGGAGGTTACATTCAGAACCCCCGAGGCCGAGTTGAAAACGGACTCCTGGGAATCTGTTTTCTAACAGACGCCCACGGCGCCCGATGGACCTTATTTATGACAATCTCCGTGGTGGCCTTCGTTTAGACAGGAAAATAGTGCAGCTTGCTGTGTTATTTTCTCCTTTATTCCCAATGGAAAAGGCAATGGAGGTTCCAAACGTTCCCTCCGACACATATGTGAACCAGGCCTAAAAAAGTATTTAAGTTTTTGTTTTCTTATATCTATTAGTTCATAGAACAGGAAATTTTACAAGTTTCTAATAAACACACATAAAATTCAGCTCACATACCTTGTTTTACCAGTGGACTTGACCCCTGTCTGTACAGTAGTAGTAGTAGTAGTAGTAGTAGTAGTAGTAGTAGTAGTGCAGAATTATTTTATTCAGTAAAATGCCAAATGTGAGAACAGATTTCTGACAGTCATTGGGGTCTATCAGGTGCCGCTTGTATCCGACACTTTAAGGATCCAGCACTGTCGCTATTCTCATGGTCTTGCTTTTATTACAATAGAAATAACAGTGCAGATGTGAACAAACCCTTAGAGAGGCTTCTACGCAGATGCTGACAGATATAATGAGATGCTGATGATGTAGATAGTAACACTCTATACACTCTGCACCTTTTTTATTTCTTGTGATTATGTTACACAGCACTCGTCTGAAAAGAAAGTCTTAGACCTATGTCTTACACTTCTCCGCCAGTAACCTTCATTGGCATACGTATACTTTGCATAACATTAATCACGGTCTTCATTTTAGAGTCCTATTACTATAGCTCATAGCGGTCAGTCCTTTCTACATTTAGATGTTGCTGCTGCGGTCACTGATTCAGTATGAGTCTCATAGCCGAGAGGAGATGTTCTTCTTATAAATGATTGTGGTAAACCAACTGAATATTTGGGACAGGATTTAGGACTGCTGTTAGTGGTGTAGTCATATCTACTCTAAAATACCATAAGAAAGTCTGGACCAGGCAACAATAAAATATAGTAACAAAGTCTTATCAGTGAGGTAAGTGCTATTATGTGTGATGCTACTTTCTTATTAAGATGGCAAATAAAGCAGTATTATATATCTACTGAAGACTCCAATAATGACATTACCACTTCATTAAAAGGTGAATAGTACAAGTCATGACCACAGAGAAATACTTTAGAGCCACAGTTTCCTGGTTAAATATTTGTAACATACCGTGCATACCTTACTGTAATCCTTTTATTATATAAGCCATATTTCAATATTACAAGTATACATGTGCACTCAGCAGTCTAAAATCCAGGCAAAAGAGGACACTAGATAATCTTTCCTTCCATCTTATTTTACAATGTAAATACTTTCATTTGCAAGTGTTAGGTACAGTCCAGGGGTTTGCAACTTAAAGGAACATTAAACAGTAAAACGGTCTTTGCTCCTTATGTTCATATAATGCCATCAAAACAGAGATATCTTTCTAGTCCCAGGAGAGCAAGCCTGTCCTCCTATTCCTCACTTTCTGGGTGACATGTATGAAAGGGTTTTTCACCCTTTTTCTGGCGTACAATGCACCTAACTGAGCCGGCTACGATGTCTAATTTTAAAAATGTTAGTTTTGACTACATTAAACGGGTTTTGCCAGGAAGTGCCTTATCTGCTAATAAGCAAAAGTTAACAAGCCACGCTGAGCTGAGAGAGAGAGAGACTGTCAGAGCACAGAGCCGTGCATAAGGGATCGTGTGCAATGTTCACTCAATCACACTACAACTAGTGGATTCTGTATACAAAAGACAACACCTTTCTCCACAGCCTCTTGAAAGCTCCTTCATGTTCCCTGTCATCAGATAAAGCAGGGATCTACTCAGGTAATCACACTACAACTAGTGGATTCTGTATACAAAAGACAACATTTTTCCCCAGCCCCTTGAAAGCTTCTTCAGCTCCCTTTCATCAGATAAGAAGTGTTCTCTATGCAAGCCCGGCCAGCAGCTCCTGTCACTCTGCCTGGTCGTATCTAATGCAAGCTTTTAAGTAACTAAGGACAGGTAAGGCAGCCTGTAGCTCTCTCAGGCTGCAATTTTTGTAATCACATATATTTAGAAAAGTGATTAAATACCCATTTTGGAGAATCCCACGTCAACATTACATCGTGGCAAAACCCCTTTAAATGTGAAATGTACTTGTGCTGCTCTCACCCTTTATTCCACATACAGCAAGAGCCAGCACAGCATAGGTCTTGCTGGGACCTGTGGTCCTCCAAGCAGGATCAGTACCGTAGTTTCAGTTCACGGACATGCTATTCCTATGACTTCTCTTATTTCCAGCCTGCCTATAACTTTAATACATGTTAGGCGCATTACTAACGCTCCTAAGTTCCATAATGTGCCTAACACATAGGCGAGGCGCGTCGACCTTTACACCATTTATGAACTCACAAAAAGCACTTTCATACATCAGGCGCATTATACACTGAAAATGAGACTCCACTATTCACTTTGACGTGCCTTCCTTCATACAAGTTGCCCTCTGTGTTTGACTGCAGGAAAGCTGGCTGAAGCAGGAGCCTCTCCCCTCTGCTCAGTCTGGCTGTGTGCTTGTAGAAAACCAATTTTATCATATAAGGGATTCATATTATGTTTTGCCATCTGGCAAGCATATACATTTCAATAACCTAAAAAGGTATTTAAACATATAGCATGAAAGATCTACAGACTATACTAGGGAAAACGTAGTTCAAAAGTGCATACTATTGACTGTGTCTGCCTTGTTTACATCTGTATACTTTTTTGCAAAGTCTGAAAAAGCATAGACTATCGCACATTTTTGTCCTTCTTCAAAAACATACTCATCATGTATAGTTTTTTTTAACATGAGTTAGTAGGAAATGTATGCAGATGTAAAGTTCTACATTTGTATACATTGAACTAATACATTTCTTGCATACAATTTAGATATACAAAAAATAAGTTTTTTCTGTCAAACACGAACAGAAATGTATGCAAACATATATGCATACATTTAGGGTGACATGTATGTATGGACGGTGCCAGTATTCTGGTGTCCTCTCAGCACATAAACTGTCACAGCCCTGTTCTCCAGACATATGAGCAGGTGCACTCCAGAAGTAGGTTCATTTTGCGGCGCCCTCGGCACTTTGTAATGCACCTAGGATGTGGGTCATTCTGGAGGCGTGTCGCACCACAACCATGTGATTCTACACATTTATGACTGGAGTACGACAAAACTAGGCGCATTACTGCTGGAACAGCCAGACCAAGTTAAAAGTGGTTTACCTGAGCCTGAGTTGTCATAGTGGAACTAGAATGCGGCAAATCTATGACCCTCAGTAGAAACGGTTCATACATTCTGGTGCATTCTACACTGCCTTAAAGGGGTTTTGCCACGATGTGATGTTGACGTGGGATCCTCAAAAATGGGTATTCAATCACTTTTCTAAATATATGTGATTACAAAAAGTGAACCCTGTGAGAGTTACAGCATTGCTCAGTCCCCCTTAGTTTCCTGAAAGTTTACATTAGACACGACCAGGAGCTGACAGGGAGCTGATGTGGCCGCGCTTGTGTGTTTGCACTTCTTATCTGATGACAGGGATCATGAAGGAGCTTGCAAGGGGCTGGGGAGAAAGTGCAGTGTATGAGTCTGTCTGCTGTATAGAGAATCCACTGTTGTAATGTTATTATTTGAGTAAACTTTAGAGACGCTCCCTGCTTCCTCGCTCTCTGCTCACCCCCTCCCTCTCAGGGCACATAAAAAAACAATCCATACAGAACCTACCAAGCATCCATAAAAAAGTGCAATTGTAGTCTCTTTCGGACTGTTTTCTCGGTTTCCCCAACATAAGCACTTTCTGTACCAGTAAACTCAACTGTACTATTTTGTCTGGCACAGCAAAGAGGATATATATGAAAAATTTCTTGGTCTAAGACTCTTTGTTGTCCATAGCACCCAATCTGAGCTCTTCTTTCATTTTTTCAGACTACTATATGAAATGAAAGGAGAGCTCTGATTGGTTGCTATGGGCAACAAAAATAGTCTTAGACCTAGACAGTTTTCAGACATGTGGCCCCTGACAGGTGTTTATGTTCAAGAAACAATGCATATGTAGTGCAAAAGTTACCACATTTTCATTGTTATTCCCTATGGGTGCATTGTGGGATCCGTTAGGATACCATTTTGAGCTACCCCGATGCATACCCTTAGCAGTGGTCCCGAACGCACCACCCCGTAGTGTGAACCCAGCTTTACAATAAGGCCATGTTCACACGGCTTATTTGGGCGCGGATTGGAGCCGTACTGCGCGCCGGATTTCCGCTGCAGTACGGCGCCAATCCGTCCCTCTCATTACGGTAATCCACAGTTCTCATAGAGAACTATGGATTCCGTCGCTCCTCCCCGCTCGGCGAATCCGAGAAAAGTGACATGCACATTATCCAGGCGCAATACGCGCCGTGGATAATGAAAGTCTATGGGGCCGGCGGGCAGCGCCGCCGCCACACCCCGGCCCCGCCCCTTATTCAAGCAGCATTGCGGGCGGGATCCGTCCCGCAATTACGGATTGAATAAGCCGTGTGAACACGGCCTTAAGAAATCACAGAAAAATGGGACATTATTTTTTCAAAAATACAACAAGGCCAGACCTACCTGTTCACACCAGTATTTTTGGGCAAAAAAATATAATTTTAATACAGAGGAACAGAGGATGTCAGTATTTTGTGTTGGACACACCTAATCGAATAGTAGAGGTGTCATAGGCTGTTAGCTAACATGGTGCCCCATGTGTATAAATGGCACCCTTTGTATCACCTTATCTGTCTGCAATTATAATACAAGCAATCACCACTCATATATAGAAGTGTGAGTGGCTGTCTTATCGGTAGTTTTGCATTTGTGCAATCTTCCCATGTAGTATAGTGTGGCTTTTCTGCATACCGGAGTAAACAGTTGTTAATTCAATATGCAGTTTTTTATTATCAAATTGTCCCCCTAATGGAATGGTGTTTGAGCTACTACTCATTAGTTATCTACACCTGTTTTATCTTTCCCAAGTAGCACAGGGGCCTGTGTTGCCTCCTATTGGGTTCAGTCTATAGTCCAGCCATTGAGCTGTAGGTATGGCCTTGTTGTGTTTTTCAGCTTTACAATAGCAGCACATTGATGGGCACTGTAAAACACTTCTTTTCCCCCCTTGATGCCACTGCAGATGAAAGAACATTTGCTCCTGCATCTCCCAAAGGTTACATTGGTATTATTTGATTAGCTGATCATCAAGAGATACTCCTATCAAGAGAATTTCCGCAGCGGACAACATGATCAATGTGACAGTCGAGTTCAATTCTTTTTTACAGAGCATTCATCTAAGTGGACATTTAGTTGTTAACTTTAAAATTGGAAAATTTTTGGAGGCAACAATTCTACCACTACAAGTAAAGAACTAGGTCATCTACCATGTGTATTACTTGGCTACAGGCCTGTGAAGTCGAAATCTGTATGTATGTATAGAAGAAGACAATTAAGACCTTGGTTTCTTTAGATGTTTTCCTGGACTTGCTGTCCTGTGGGTAATAAGAATAACTATTCTTTTATACCAAGTTGTCTTAAATTGTTAAATGTGTTTCATTTCAGAAAGAAAAGTTTTCAGTGCAGCTAAAGTGTAGTTAATTTTTCAGTGGATTATTTGGAATGGTGCTTAAAATCTGGTCTCTGATGCATTGTAGAATTGAGAATGCAAAAAACATCATGCAGCTGTTGAAGTGGTCCAAGGGGAAACATAATATTGCTCTATGTTTCAGAGAGTTGAATTGAACAGGCTAGATGCGTGTTGCAAGTTTTTAGTCCTATGCAATGGGGATGTCTGGATTTTTACCAGAAGCCCCATGCTGTCAACATTGGGAAAGCAGATGGCTTCAGATGATCTGGCATGTCAACTACTGTTCTACCTTGTTTGACTGTGTTGAGGGGATTTGGAAAAATGTCTAATAATTGGCTTCCTCTGAAGCCATTGATATATGTTTAATTAGCCCATATGCCAGAATTGCTTGTTTGTAAAATTTTGGCTGCATTGGTGGGACGTAATCCATATTTCACAGTTCAGAGAATGCCCGTTATGTTTCTTTGTTGTTGAAAGTAATAAAATATTTTGGAAAATGTAAAAGGGGAATTAAACTAAACGCTCAGCCCCTTACCATATTGTTATTTTAACAGGTATACCTTAAATTACACTTTGGAACAAGCATTCAAAAGACTTTTCTATGCATGTAGTGCATAGAATAATGGTGACAAAGTCCTTCCACTGCCTGCCACATATGCTTATTACAGATCTGCAGACAATGGAAGAATGTAGGAAAAAGGCCATATTTAATTTACTCAAGAAAAAACGATTCCACCATCAAATGGGCCTGGGTAAAAAAGAAAAAAAAAAGTGAAGCAATTACACAATAATGGAAAATAGCTCATTCCTTAACCCTGATACTACAAAAATGAGGGTCCGTGCCCTCATCAGCTCCCACCTAGACTACTGCAACATCCTTCTCTGTGGAGTCCCATCTAGCACTCTTGCTCCTCTTCAATCCATCCTCAACTCTGCTGCCCATCTTATTCACCTCTCTCCTCGCTACTCCCATCTGCCAATCCCTTCACTGGCTACCCATTACCCAGCGCATTCACTTCAAGTTACTAACCATGTCCTACAAAGCTCTCCATAACCTCTCCCCTCTATACATCTCTGCCTTAATCTCCAGATACTCCCCCTCACGCAATCTCCACTCATCAAAGGACCTTCTCTGCTCTCCTCTTGTCAGCTCCTCACACAACCGTCTCCAAGACTTCTCTCGTGCTTCCCCCATAATCTAATGTAAAACAGTAAAAACGGGACCCGGCGCACGTTGAAGATAAGAAAAAAACCCGAGCTAAAGGCTTATTTTTAAAAAATGTCACTTTTATTCTTAAAAGTGCAAAGGTACTACCTTCACAAGATTAAAAACATGACATAAAATATCTTAAAACTTAACACGTTTCACATCTTGTGAAGGTAGTACCTTGCACCTTTAAGAATAAAAAGTGACATCTTTTAAATAATAAGCCTTTAGCTCGGGCTTTCTTTTTCTTTATCTTCCACGTGCGCCGGGTCCCGTTTTTACAGTTTTACATTGGCGTCTACCAACCATCGGATCCCCGAGTGGAGTACCAGTGACCTGCGGCTGCCGTACTAAGGGCTACGGAATACAAATAGCCCCGCAAACCAGGGCTGTGGAGTCGGAGTCATGGAGTCGGAGTCAGTGGCTATTTTGCAGGAGTCGGAGTCGTCATAAAATGGACCGACTCCGACTCCCAAAATATATAATAAGTTGGTCCAGTTAGTTCGATGCAGTGCCAAGAGCAAGAGGAATTGGGTCCGGCCAGTGCTACTGCTCCCATATCTTCAGCCTTATCACATGAGGAGTGTAATTGATGACATGGAGCAGGCAAAGCGCTGCCACAGGGGAAAAGATTCTGCTCCCGTGGCAAAGAGATTTCAGCAAAATTTTTCACCTGTTTTCAAAGAAGTAGAAGAGTTCAACCATTCATCAAAACTGACTGTGGCTGAGGCAATTCCTTTATACCCTGACATTGTTAGAGATGTTGCTCCTGTGGTCACCGTTTTGCGCCCAACTCAAGTTAGTGTAGAGAGGCCGTTCTCTAGCCTGGAAATAATGAGATCAGATGTGAGGTCATGTATGCAGGATCTGATGGAGGCAATACTATTTCTCAGAACAAATTCAGAGACTCCACAAATGTTCCTGCAGTGTTTTGCATATTTACTATTTTTTGTGTCCTAAAGTCATGTCCAAAAAATATATTTTACACTGACAAGCAAAAGGGTAACAATGTTTTGAAATTGTGACTTTCAGGCTCCATATCTCTACATCCACTACAGCTTTGTACATGAGACTACTGTAATTTTATATACAGTCATCTTACCTATCTTATACATAAATTTGACTTGCAAGTATTTAGCATCTGCTAAGTTACAGTATTGCTCCTAAAAATCAAAGTGTTAATTTGTATTATTTTATTAATATTTGGTAAACCCACCTTTGGTTTTCAGCACTGTCTGAATCCTTCTGGGCTCTGAACCAGATTCAAGCATGTCTTGACCAAAATCTGATCCCAGGTCTCTTCTACACATTCCCAATGTTGGTGCAGACTGGACTTGGATACAAATACAGATTTTTCTTTAACTCCACCCACAAGTGTTTAAACGATCAAAGCATTGTTACCCTTTAGCTTGTCAGTGTCTGTTCTACCTAAATAGCTTGATTATTGTATCATAAGGTGATAAACAGCCTGATGTTACCATTTTACTACAGTAAAGTTATCACTTAAACATGCACCATGTATGAGGGAGTCAGGAGTCGGAGGTTTGGGAAATTGTGGAGTCGGGGTCAGGGATTCGGCTTGCCGACTCCACAGCCCTGCCACAAACGCATATGAGTGTTGTGCCTCTAAATTAAGAGCGCAACCTCAAAAGGTGAGCGAAAACCTCTCTTTCCCCTTATCTCATATCTCATAAGAACTACTACACTATTGTGCGCCCCCTCTCTTTTTTCTCTCTTTCTGTATTCCCCCACACTCTGGAACTCACTGCCCCAACACATCAGACTCTTCAGGATAGCCTAAAACCTACAATAACTCTGCTGTCACTACACCCTCCACAAACATGTCTGCCCCTCACCTTCTGTCTCTTTCCCCCTTCTTTATAGATTTTAATCCTTCGCGGGCAGTACCTCTGTACCAGTTGTTAGTCACATATTGTCACCATTGTACTTGTTTGACTTATGTTATGTATATAACCCCATTGAATGTACAACGCCCTGGAATCAATGGCGCGCTAAAATAAATAATAGTAATAATAATAACAACAGAGGGGTGAATATTTTTTTCTAGAATTAGAGTGAACATTCAGACAGGCACAAAACAGTTTTTATTTCTAAAACTATTGGTGTTTTCAATGTTGTCAAGCCTGTTTTATTTCAAAAAGTGATTATAATATGGATGAATGCCATTTACTTTCTGGAATGGCTAATCAGGTTGACTAAGATCCATATAAATCTTAGGCTGAATTTTTAAATGCCAGACTGTTTGACATTACCCTTAGCAATTTGAAACCTTGAGATATAAACCTGTTAATGTCAGTTCGTTTTGACAGAGATGCAACTAACGTGCAAGAACACCATGAACTAGATACTTTAAATAAATACCTTTTGAAATGGGCTAAAAAGTTACATATTTCCATTGTGTTAAAACACTTTGTATATCTAAATATTTAAATCAACAATTCTAGCTTCAGCCATTGCTTAAAGGTGCTTATGCATGGTGCCCAGAGCTAAATGCACATAGAACACGCTGTACTCAAGATGACTTTTAGCCCAGTGCGAGAGTGTACTCGGATGGTGTGCCTTTTTATCTGAGCTGATTCATATATACAGCAAGCTTTGTTCACATATATTTAGTTATCGTTACATGTACAGTTTTTCTATGGTTTTTCTACAGATGGTGGTTCTGGTTGCAGGTTGAAGTGTACTCCCTGGTTGGCTATCTGTGGTTTGCTGTCTTGGTTTTGTAATAGCAATAGGAGCAGTGCTCTTGCCATTGTGCTTAAGTGTTCCTTCTTGGGAGTGGGAGCTAATTATTATAAAAGTGGCTGTTGTGCATCCACTGGGTATATAGGCATATATATGCCTTGATTCGGTGCTTTCTCAGAACTTCAGCAGTATTATTATTTCATTATTGAGAACATGTGCAATAGAGTAACATACCTCCCAAGTGTCCGTATTTTAGAGGGGCAGTCCCTATTTTTAACCCATGTCCCTCTGTGCTCTATAAATGTCCCTCTTTTTCATTTGGGAAATAAACTGACTATATTGCTTTAATTGCTTCCTAACTGTATATTAGATTAAAAAAAAATGTACTTAATACTTCATCAGTGGAAACAATTCAATCCTGAAAATGTCTAAATTCCAATGATTTTTATAATAATATTTTAATAACAATATATTCCAGCACATAGTTATGCATTCAAAAAATGTATCTTTTATACATTAATCATAAATGTGCCTCTTTGGCTGTCCAAAAAACCTGGGATGTATGTGTGGGCGTGGTTAGGGGGCGTGTCCTAGTGTGATGGAAGTTGTGTGGGTATGGTTGGAGGCGTGGCCTGATGTGTCCCTCTTTGCAATCTCTAAAAGTTGGGAGGTATGGCGTACTATACCCCTGGTGAGAGCATTTTGCAACATATAACTGTGCTCAAGTGAGAGAGCGGCTGAGCGACCGGGCCGAGACAGCACCATAGAGAATGCTCAATGCTGTATTGAAGACGTAGAGAGACTGAACCTGAGGACACATAGATCTGCAACATCACAGTAGATGCTAGAACTGTTAGGGATTTGGCATTTGTGGAGTTTACAAATAGGTATTGGTGAGAAGAGGAAACTCAGGAAGCAGAGTGAGCCTAAGGGCATGTCCCCACTGCACAGGTTTTCGGCTGGTTTTTCAGCCGGTTTGCGGTTTTGCAGACCACCTGAAAAACCGGCCGAAAAATGAGCACAATGGTACTCTATGGAAAACCTGTGCAGCACTCCCCACTGCACGGGTTTTCCGTTGGGCAGTTTTTCCGCTCGCGGTCCGGCCGCAAAGTATTGTGATAGCACAATCTTCCGTCTGGTTTCCGGACGGAATCTGTGCATCTCAATGTGAAGGGGGAGGGCTTTTCTCCGCTAGTCGCGGAGAAAAGCCGCCCCCCCAGCGGCCACAAAACAGGACAAATACCGGCCGGCAAACCAGCCGGAATTTGTCCTGTGCCGTGGGAACGCTCCCAGGGTTTCCATGGGCAGAGGTGCCACAGTTGTGGTAGGACTCATGGCTTGTTGTTTCTGTCAAAGATCTGTGTGGTCTAAAGCTAGCCTACTTCCACTCCTAACTTTGGTCCAGACAATAGTCAAAGTTGGTCTATTGTGGACATGCAGCCCTTGACGCTAAAAAACAACCAAGTGAAACGTGTGTGTTGGCAGTGTGGTACTAAAAACTGTTACTTTTTATGTGCCTCTTCAAGAAATGTATTAAAAGGTGAAATTGGTTTTCAAGATTTGTGTCCATGATCTTTATCTCAATGAGAATAGCATCCTACAACTGGGCTCTACTTAATGTCACTGCTTGCTTTCTTATCAGTAGAGCTACGTAGTATAATGGCTACATACAAGTAATAGAAAATAACATTTCTTACTACCCTGCTAAAGCCAGTCCACTAAGTGCTACTATGTAAAGTATAAAAACATTACAGAGTTACAGCATGTGCAAAGTAGTATATCAAAAAGGTCACACAACAGGACTACAATGTGGGTAGTACTTAAAGGGGTTGTTTGTTAGTTTAAAAACAACCTATGCTGGTTGTGGGCTTACAAATAGAAAAAGAAAACCTCATCTCATCTGTGAAGCCAGCTCCATTCAGTTCATTGATGGTAAAAGTACTGAAACAGAATGAGCTTTACAGCTGAGTTAAAGGGGTTGTTTCACTACAAGGATTGCTTTTTATGGTAAAGATCTTGCAAAAATAAGTCACTTTGCCATATCTATCCATTAACAGTATTCTACCTATTCCTAGATATCCCCTCTTGTATGCGCTGCATCAGCTCCTCAGATTGCTGTAGCTACAGACCTGTTCGATCTCTCCTGATAGGCTGCCAGCGCTGGTCACTATAGCTACAGACCTGGTGTCCTCAGCAGCTTGTGCCTGCAGGCCAGTAGCAGCTAGTAAAACCAGTAAACACTCCCCTGAATTCAAAAATGAAACCGAGAAAACAGGACTGAGGTAAGATGAATCAAGGTGGTGACAGACCGCCTTTAAAGTTTTCTTCTATTTGTAGGCTCACCCAAACAGTACAGCCTGCTTTAAGTTGCTAGACAATTCCTTTAAACTCCATTCTTGCTTCCTCACAACAATCTATATATTTTCATTCTTCCTTAGAGGGGTGGGTTTACCTTACAGTTTTACAGAGCCACAGATAGCTTAAGACTCACACTTCATGGTTAGGCTGCGGGTGGTTCTATAGTGGCATATCAGCTCTGCTATTCCTAGCTATTCCTGTTATACTGACATGACTGCTGGGAGTTTATTATAATAGTGCAAAAGGCTACAAAGCTCTAAGGGTTAAACTTGTCATAAACTTAGAAGCACAAGCTCCTGAGCTAGCGATGAGACTCAGCAGAGAGCGACTCACCATGGTCAGACAGCAGCTTGGAGCAATGAGAGAGGAAATAAAGCAGAGAGGTGGCCAGTAACCAAGAGAACCGTGCGTACACTAGGAGTACTTAGACTCTCCAGAATCCCCTGAACAAAGCAAACTCCAAACAGTGATGGTATGACTATAGTCTTCATTTATCTTTTCCTGCATGTGATAAGCTAATCATTGTGGTGAGGTAACCCCTTTATACCGCATTATTACAGTATTATTAGTGGTTTCCTTATAAATTAAATTGCTATGGCAAAGTAGCCACAGACAAGCTTTATGCTGCAACATTATATTGAGCTTGGTGGTAAAATCTTGACTCCTACGTCACTGAGCACTGTTGTGAAGCATACCCAATATCAGGACCTACCTTTGCTGCCATTGCTGCATGGATTCAAGTATATGTCAACTTACTGGGAGTCCTACTTGTTAAGTCTAATGTATTTCTCTTTGAAACTCTCTCATAATATGAGAAGGGCATTGGGTGCATATACATTGCTTACATTAATCGCCTCAGTCTACGGGATTTACATATATCACTTGTCCATGGGTCATCCACTTTGATCAGCTTCAAAAAAAAATTTTTTGGTGCGTTATTTGAAACACCACATGGTTTTATTTAGATTTTATTTTTACATTTTTCTTTTCCCTGAAAATGAATTTCTTGCTTATTAAAACATTTCAAGAGGGGGCGTGTCCGGAGAGCTCAGTGAATGGCCGCACACTAGGTGAGCTCCGCGCCCGAGTGACCCGATTCCACTGCCCATCTGCTTCAAACGAGCATCAGATGGGGAAAAGTAGCAGGCAAGCACCCAAGAAGACCTCCGCTGGCACCCCGGCACCTCCGACCCCGAAATCTACGCTGGACGGCTTCCTTACCAGGAGTGGGATGAAGCGCGGCCTCTCCTCATCTCCGGCGCCATCTTCTTCTGCCACGCAGAAACAAGGCCAAGCACGCCTCAGCTGCCGGCCGGAAGGCACGCCGATAAGAAGATGCCTGCTCCTACTCCAGGCTTTTCCCAGCGCAGCAGCCCGGGGACAAAGGCAAGCACCAGTCGGCCTGCTTCTCCGGCCCTGACTCCAGGACACCACGAGCCGAGCGCCATCTTGCCTGGCAGCACCGGCCGACGCGCCCCGGACCTGGCACACGCAACTGCCTTACCCTGCCTTATTGGAGAGGAGGCGCAGGACTTAACCCCTCAAGGTACACAGGGGGAGCCCCGACAATCAGGGACAGTACCTAGGGATGCTGACCCTCCTGCCTCAGCCACCCTGCATGCGCGGCCTGTCTCTATAATAGAGAGCCCCTGCGCAGACATCCCTACTGGATCCCTAGACCCCAAATCCCATCAGGGTCACCACAGCAGCGGGGGGTCCCTGGTGGTCTCCCATAGCCCACCCGCCTCGGTGGAGGGGCTGGGATCTCTGGACTCTGAGGTCCTCCTGCCTGCAAGCCGCATAGCTGCTCACATGCAGACCCCAGAGGCACAGCCAGGCCGTGACCCCCGCCGCTCAATTTCAGGGGTCTCAGAGCATTCATCACCCTCACCACCTCGGTTGTGGGCTAGCTCCCAGGAAGATTCCCGGGGCCTCTTCCCCTCTGGATCCCCAGGACCGAGCCCTCACGCATTGCGCCCTGATGCTCCTGCATTCCAGCATGACCAAAGAATGCCTGCATGCCCATACCCACTGCCATCGTCCCAGTGGCCCAATTATCTTCAACTATTTCCAACAAGGGCAGACTTTCAAAATCTAATATCTGAAGTGAGAGAGGCCTGCAGGCAGGAAATTGCCTCTATACGGCAGGACATAACTCGCTTGGTGGACAGAGTAGATGTGCTTGATGAGGGTCAAGAAAGTACTCGCAATTATCTATCAGCTATCCACCCGCCGTTGGTTGCTCAAGCATCAGTAATCCGGGATATGGGGCGTCATGTGGAGGATTTGGATAACAGGGGGCGCCGAAACAACATTCGGGTTCGGGGCCTCCCTGAAACTGTGAATGATGATGATATCCCAACGGTTCTGTCGACCATCTTTAATGAGGTCCTTGGTGAACAGCCTGAACACCCTATTAAACTGGACAGAGCCCATCGCGCCCTCCGCCCTAAGGGTGCCTCACCGCTTCCTCGTGACGTGATATGTTGCGTCCACGACTTCACACTCAAAGAGACTATCATGTCAAAGGCTAGGGCCAAGCGCTCGCTGGAATTCGACGGTACGCCAATTCAACTGTTCCAGGACCTTTCCTGGGTTACCCTGCAAAAACGGCGCCTCCTGAAACCACTCATCAAGATACTCAAGGAACATCAGATACCGTACAGATGGAACTTCCCGTTTGCTCTCACAGCCCGCAAGGAAGGACGTTCATTTATTCTCAGAACCCACGAGGACATACAACCGTTCTGTAACGCTCTACAGATACCCGTGCCACACCTCCTTGACTGGGACTTGGAGTCCCTCTCCATCCCGCCGTTACCACAATGGCGGATGCTGCAACAGAAGAGGAGACGATCTGCAGCCGAAACTCCGGGGGGGAGGCGACTTCCCTCTGCCTCACCTCGCTAATGCGGAGCCAATGTTCTTCTGGACTGTTAAGTATAAGGTCCCCTCTATCGAGCCCTTTGTTATGTGACTGAATGGTTAAGTGGGCATAAGTTATGTATTTTTGCAACCAATTATCGGGTTACTTGGTCACGGTATTAGAATACCACTATTGATATTACCACACTTTGAGCAGTCCCTATCGGTTTGCCTCACCTTTTTCTCCCCAGTGTGTACTATCTGATTCACTGTTCTCCCATAGTAGTTTGGGTTACTTTAACGTTCCTTGCCCTCTTGGTTTTACCTGAGGGCAACGAGGCCGTTCTTTAGGTTTACTACCGTTGGAGCTTGGGTCCCTGGAGGGTGGGACGTGGCCTCAGCGGTTGGGGTGAGAGGGCAGAGACTTCCCAAGTAGCTCCTTTCTTGAGTTGTTTTGGAGGGTCCGCCTGGGAACCCCTCTGACCCCCTCTATTCTTCCCCTCCCGGAAGACGCCACTTATTTGATCTAATTATCTACCTCTGGGTATTTTACACTCTGATTAGTGTTTATTTTTTGTGATTTGTGTCTGTTTTCCCTTGTCTAATTCCCTGTTTTCCTAGTGTTTTCTCCCTTTCCCTGTGTTGACCATGGTAAACTGTGTTACTATTAATGCCAAAGGCCTGAATACCAATGTGAAGCGCCGCCTGCTCTCACGGGAGTTACACGCTCTGAAGGCAGATATTGTCTTCGTTCAGGAAACCCATCATGACTTTAAGGGTTCATTTAACTTTGTCAAAACTACTTTCCCAGTGGTGTTCTCTGCCTCCAGTGGTCGGAAAAAAGCTGGAGCGGCAATTCTCATCTCGGCGATTGCCCTTTTCAGGTGGTAAGCTCTGATTTAGACTCTCAAGGGCGTTTTGTAATTCTCCAGGGCACCCTGCATGGTTCCCCATTGACATTGTGTAATGTTTATGCGCCCAATACATCTCAGGTGCGCTTTTTCTCTAGGGTTCTCAATAAACTTTCCCGATTACCCCCGGGAGCTTTATTGGTTGGGGGGACTTTAACATGATCTTTTCCCCTACGCTAGACTGACACTCGATGCAAGGCAAACCCACTCCTCAGGGTATGCTGCAGGTTGCTACAGAGTTTCGTAAGCTAATTAGACAGCATGGACTGTATGATCATTGGAGGATTGATAACCCTACAGACAAGTCCTTCACATTTTACTCCCCACCGCATAGGACGCACTCCCGTCTTGACTATTTTTTTGGCAATATCCCTACTCTGCGGATGATGGGTGATGCTAAAATTGAACCCATATCATGGTCGGACCATGCTCTGGTTACCCTTCTCCTGAAGTCTGGCATATCACACACTCGCAGGCTTGCCACTGGCGCTTGAATGATTCCCTGCTGAGGCGCCCTCAGACCAGAGAGGAAATAAGAAGTGCTATCACCAACTTCTTCGATATAAACAAAGGCACGGTTACTTCTGATTCCACCCTCTGGGAGGCCCATAAGGCAGTCCTGAGAGGCACGTGTATATCCCTGGGGTCTAGACTCCGGAAGGACTCGAAGGAACTGACAAAGACGCTCCAGGAACGCATTAGGCAGTTGCAGACCAAGATGTTTGCTAATCCAAGCCTGGGCACCTTACGTTCTATTGTAGAGGCCCGGTCGCGGCCTTAAAGATCTGGCCCTGCATTCAGTAGAGAAACTCCTTCTCTATTCGAAGCAGAAATTCTACGAGTATGGCAACAAGGCGCATACCCTCCTAGCTAGACAATTGAGGGACAGGAAGGTTGGTTCAACCCCTCAGACTTTGCGATGTGCTGATGGTACGCAAACTTATGACCCTAAAACTATGGGGGAGATCTTTCACCAATTCTTTGCTAAGCTATATTCCTTGCCCAAAGATCCCCAGGCTGGTACCATGGCTTTTGATGCGCTACTTACGGATTTTCTAAGCTCCTGCTCCCTTCCGCACCTCTCTGAGGAAGCGGCGGCGGCGCTTAATGAACCTATCGACACCGAAGAATTATCGGGAGTTATCAAAGAACTTCCTAACGGTAAAGCCCCAGGCCCAGACGGGTTTTCATACTCGTATTATAAAACCTTCTCCCATGAATTGATCCCTCATATGCTTGCAGTCTTCAATGGTTTTTTGGGGGGCGCCAGCATACCAGGTTCTATGTCCCATTCCTACCTCACCCTTATACCCAAACCGGGTAAAGACCCAGCGGACTGTGCAAATTACAGGCCCATTGCCCTTTTAAATTCGGACATAAAAATTTATTCTAAATTACTGGCAAATAGACTGGGTTATTGGCTCCCGCAGTTAATCCACAAAGACCAAGTAGGATTTGTCCCAGGCCGTCAAGGGGGGGATAATACTAGAAGGGCCATTGATATCATCGAAGTTATCAACCTGCAACGTAAGGAAGCGCTCCTGCTTAGCCTTGATGCGGAAAAGGCCTTCGATCGCCTCAGCTGGCCTTTTATGTTGGAGACCCTTAAGTCCTTTGGCGTAAGGGGCAGTTTTTTACAAGCTGTTTGTGGCCTATACTCATCCCCGTCTGCTTCAATTAAGTTGCCACATGTGACCACCAGGGCCTTCAACATTTATAATGGCACGCGTCAAGGCTGTCCTTTATCCCCCTTACTTTTCATACTGTGTATGGAACCCTTGGCCGCCAAAATTCGATCCCATCCCTCCATTTCTGGGGTCCAGGTTAGAGATAGGGACTTCAAGATATCTATGTTTGCGGATGATGTGCTCTTATCCTTAACCGACCTCAACACTTCTCTCTCTGGTTTGACTGCCCTCTTGGAGGAATTTGGGAGGTTATCTGGATTCAAGGTGAATACCTCTAAGACTGAGGCCTTGCCCCTGAATGTGGGATCTGACACTCTGGGGGTGCTTCGGAGTCAGTTCAAGTATCAGTGAAAAACTTCTTCGCTTAAATACCTGGGTGTTCACCTGACTGCACGTTACAAGACCTTATATCAAGCCAACTTCCCTCCCCTGTTCCAGGAAATTAGGGCTCTATTGTACAAATGGCACTCCCATCCCATTTCCTTTTTTGGCCGCATAGCTTCGGTCAAAATGACGATTCTCCCCAAGCTTCTATACCTCTTTGAGACGCTTCCGGTGGCAGTGCCTTTGGGGGTATTGAAGTCTTTGCAGGCAGCTATCCTTAAGTACATATGGGCTCATGGACGTCACAGAGTGGCCAAGGGAGTGTTGCTGATGAGTAAGGATAGAGGAGGTTTAGCCGCTCCGGACATTTTGAAATATTATTGGGCGTCTCATTTGCGTATAATACCAGCATGGTCCTCTCTCCCGGCCTATACCAAATGGATGGAAATCGAAAAATTGTGGCTAGCTCCCTTCCACCCCAATATGTTCCTCTGGCATAACAAAGAGGTTAAGTACCCTGGGACTTTATTGGGCCCAATAACGTTTACTAGGTCCATATGGAAAACATGCCAATCTAGGTTCCCTTTAGCCTCCCAGTTGTCATCTATGTCCTCATTTCTTTATACGCCCCTCCTGTCAACTAGCTGTACCAATGCATTCGTTGCCCCATGGCAACAAAATGGCCTATTCCGGTTTGCGGATATTGTCCACTTTCGAACCAGGGATCTCATACCATTCCCGGATCTTCGAGATAGGTTTCATCTCCCCTCTCGAGCACAATTCCCGTACCTGCAGATAAAACATTTGATGCACACTTTGACAGGGGGAGCACCCTTCTCGGTCCCAACTACCTTTGAAAGGCTGTGCAAGTCAGGTTGGTCGTCCAAGGGCCTAATCTCAGCTATTTACCGCATTATTAATGATCCACCAATGGATTCCGAATTTTACCATCCATATATGCACAAGTGGGAAGCTTTCTTGGGTAGAAGTCTTCCTTATCACATGTGGCAGACTATCTGGCACAGGGCAGCCAAATCCTCGACATGCACCGCTTACAAAGAAAACCAATATAAAATTCTGATGCATTGGTACCATTCCCTTAGAATTGTTTCATCGGTTCAATCCACAACTTTCGGGGGCGTGTTGGCGGTGTGGGGCCACTCCAGGCTCCCTAACCCATATTTTCTGGGACTGCCCCCTCATTCAGAGGTATTGGTCTCAGGTCCATGAGGTTATCTCAGATGTTTTCGGCCGGAGGATCCCAGTAGATCCCTTAACCTACCTTCTGAATGTCCCCCCCCGAAGGGCTTCAATAGGAAAGCCGCAAAACTACTTCTCCACCTTCTAACTGCTGCTAAGTGCTTGATCTCGGCCTTCTGGAGGCAGACACAACCACCGTCGCTACATGATTTGCAAACGCGGATTTGTGAAATACAGCGCATAGAACGTCTCACTTCTCGTTTACATGATAACCTGGACTCTTATGACGCAATTTGGGAGCCCTGGGTTATAAACTGGTCCTCACAGTCTTCTTAAGACTCCTGCAACCCCTCCCCCCTCCCTTCTCCTTTCCATGTGTGTTTTCCCATGTCTTTTTGTCTAGTTCTATGTTGGGTTTGTCAAGTCTGTCTAGTGCTAGCTTTACTCATTGGTATTTCTAAAATAGATTATTACAGTTTCTGTTGATACTTTTGAGAGGTCACTCACTGGCATGAGATGTCTTTACTAAGAGGCGTTTAAGTCCTCTCAATGCGGTTCAATACGACAAGATATGCCTTATCCTTATGTTATGCATATAATCATTATATAGTACTGTTGCACTTTGTACTTGAAATTTTTTTTTTCTTTGTTGTGATGTAATCATCTACATATTTTGTATGTATCATTTTATTTGGAGAAAAAAAAACTGTTAATAAAAACACAATTATAAAAAAAAAACATTTCAAGAGTTACTGTCTAACTCATAATGTAATCTGCGAGATCTAAAGCCTGTTCTCCCATTGCCCCTAAAAGTACTGGATGCAATGTTCTTTGGAAAATTAGCAATAGTTTGGAATGTTTACTGATGCAAAACATTTCATTGAAAACATACTGAGAAGCGTTCTTTTAATTGATGGAAATTAAGCTGTCTCCGCTGTGGATCGGTTGTGTATATCAATGAATGGATGCTAAAAACCAAAAACTTTTGTTTTTCTTCAGATTATACAGCTCACATCTGTGCAATGTCTTTGGCCATGAAATAACCGTCACCACTAATAACATCAGTTACATCAGTGTAATAGCCATCAGCTTGGTACGATATGTTTACATGTTCAGGATTTGCCATTGGCAAATCCAACTTGTAATTATTCAAAGTATCCTCAACAGAAATCTAAGGCTTAAATGCTATGGATATGTCATAGATCCGCACATAAATTAGTCCCATTGTCTTTAATTGGGGCTAATTTGGCTCTAGAATGTCTACAGATTCTGTCAGGATTTGTCAGAACAGTTGTTTTGAGATATGAACCACCACATTTTTCAGCATTTAGTGTATTTTATGAGTTTTAGAATTTGATTTTAAGAAAGTATGGGTCCTATGTAATGCCACTGAAGTTATTACTTATTGAGCTAGCTTTGAACCATTTGGGAAGCTCTAGGCACAAATATACATTTATTACTATTGTATTCGAATTTGTTAATTTAAAGATATAGGGCGAGATGTCTGAAACTCGGCAGTGCTATGTCGGTTTTTAGGCACATTAAATAAGTGTAAAGTGCAACAGAAAGTCCGACCCTGTTAAAAATCTGGTGTCAGGTATACCTTGCATAGTAAACATAATGCGCCTAAAAATTATGCGCTGTGTGCCTCCATAACTAAATGCTCCTATTGAGGCGCATAGCTCATCATTACAAGTGTGTATGTGTTATGCGCATTTCACATTTCAGAAGTATGTGTTTGGCGCATTACAAGTATGTGTTAGGCGCATTTCATATACTTGTAATGATAAGCTATGCACCTCCGTGTGCGATATGCTTCGATAGGGGCATTACATACTCTACCAATGAAATGTTTTGTGCAGCGATTAGCGTAAATAGCACTACTTAGCATATCATTAGAAGAATTTTTAATGCCCATATCTAGTCACCTCGCGCACGTTGGTTCAAAGCTTATTACAAGTATAAGAAATGCGCCTAACACATACTTGTAAAATGGGAAATGCGCCAAACACATACACTTTTAATGATGTGCTATGCACTTCAATAGGAGCATTTAGTTATGGAGGCGCACAGTGCGTCATTTTCAGGCTTCATTAGAATGTGTCGGTCCCGGCATATAATGTGCCTAGTTTTGGTGTACGACAGTTCATTTACATCCAAAACGGTTTTAGCGCAATGTAGACCAAAAACTGGCATTGGCATGTTGGGTAATGTTGCCCATAGTTGCTATTTAGTAAAAATAAGTACATATAAACATGTAAGGGGCTGTTCACACGGCTTATTTCGGGCACGGATTCTAGCCGTATTGTGCGCCGTATTGCGCTGCAGTACGGCTGAAATCCATGCCAGAAATTACGGTAATCCACAGTTATCATAGAGAACTATGGATACCATCTCTCCTCCCCGCTCGGCGAATACACCGGGCGGGGAGAAAGTGACATGCACATTATCCCGGCGGGATACGCACTGTGGATAATGACTGTCTATGGGGCCGGCGAGCAGCCGCCCCCGCCCCGTACTCAAGCCATAATTGCAGGTGAAATCCGTCCCGCAATTACGGCTTGAATAAGCTGTGTGAACCTCGCCTAAGTGTATGCTTTATGTAAAAAAAAAGGGTTAAAGGTTCTGCCATAATGAAAAACAGAGATTTTCCCAGTGCAAAGTAGAGAATGTTTGTGTTTCATTGTCTGTAGATGTCACAAATGGTTCTAATTGTTAGGTGCTGACATGTTCTACCAATCAAATAACCAACAACACACAGCGGAAGATTTATCATGAAAACGTGTGTGTCACTTCAAGAAAGTCTTCCAGAGAGTTTACAGTTGAGATGCCCAAAAGCTTTTAGAGGACAGGTCCTACAGCTGTTTTAATTCTTAAAGAAGCCAGATGAGTAGTTGCCTGTGATACTTCTAAGTGAGGCACCAGCAGAATTCCTTGTAGATTAGAGCTCCATTAAGCTTGAAGACTTTTCTTTATGAGTAAACTTCTGTGATCTCACCATCATAGTCCATGGGCGGCTTTAGATAACATGCTTGGTAACATAAAGGACACACATAAATTACTGCTGAACTAACTACAGAAAAAAGAGATGTGAACATGGGATACAGGGAGTCCTTAATGCTAATTAAGAACCCATACAAGTTTAATGTTATATTTTATAGAATAAATTAGCACACATGATGCTGTGGTTGTCTTTAGACCCATAGGCTGACATGTTATATCTTCTAATGTATTAAAATATGTTATAATATGTAAACAAATTGTGCACTATATGAATGTTAAACATCCGCCTCTTTTTCCCCTTAAGTAATACCCTGTTTCCCCGAAAATAAGACAGTGTCTTATATAAATTTTTTGCTCCTAAAAACGAGCTAAGACTTATTTTTAGGGGATGTCTTATTTTTCCATGAACAAGAATGCAGTAGTACCTAGAGGTGAACCTTTTCTCAACTTGCTTAATGTGACATACATAAAAGGAAAAAGACTTTGTAATAGGAGATATATTGTTCTAAATTATGTAACCCTATCTTAGCAGTAGAGAAAAAAAGCAGATCCTTATAACTTCTACTGCCCACATAGTGGAGACATTTTTTCTTCAGTTCTGTTTTTTGCATTTATATCCAAAGATGAGTGGAGAAATTGCTTTGCTCTTAGCAGCCAAGCAGAGCAATAAGTTAGTAAATCACAGTTTGCAGGAGACATGGTAAGTAAGCAGGAGGGAGACAATGCAGTAAGATATATGAGAAGGTAAAAAGGTCAGGAGGTGACCTTGATCATTGCAGTCAGCCAAACAGCTGGGAAGCATCTTTTGCTGCTGGCAGAAGGAACAGATGTCATGGCAGGAAGGGGGGTTACAGTACAAGTATGTGTTTTGACTACTCATGTACATTTATTGGAAAGCAATGACATTGGTGATCATTAAGGCCTACCAACAAAACTATCTTTCTGTCCAGGTTGATAGTCCTGGGGAATGGCAATTGACGTTAATGCATTTTTGTGCATAGAAACAATATCTAAGAAAATACAAGAAACATTTTAAATGTAACAGGCTCAGAACAAAACTAAATTCTCCTGTTCAACAAAAGTCCAGTCCATAAAAACACAAAAAGCATTTATCAACCAAAAAAATAGATAAGTGCAGTGACTAAAAACCACCAATACAAATTTCATCATATTTCAAGCATATTTCTTGTAAGGCCATGTTCACACGGCTTAAAATGGGACGTATTTCAGTCCGTAATTATGCGCCGGAGTGCGCAAATTACGGGCTGAATACGTCCCAGTCATTACAGTAATCCACAGTTCTCATAGAGAACTATGGATTACGTCTCCTCTCCCTGCTCGGCGAATACGCCGAGGGGGGAGATAAGTGACATGTGAATTACCAGCAGCGTATACGCCCTGCAAATAAGCAGTGTGAACATAGCCTAAGTCATTCGTGCTAAATTAGAGAACAAAATAAAGTTAAAACCACTTAAAACCTATAAGCTGGTGGGTAAATAGACAGCAGAAAAACACCCTCAACAAATAGGTAAGGGAAAGAAAAATACCTCTAGACCAGAAAATACCAAAACTAACTAAAGAGGAGTAACAGTCTTAAAACTTAGTTTTTAATGAACTAATTAAAACACTGAACTATACGGCATCTCCTTACAAAAAAATTTTAAGTGACAAATGAATAAAATCAATAAGGGGGTCCACACCCAATATACCTATGTGGCCCTCAAAGAAACACAGATACCCTAACCTAAACAATAAGCAGGAAAGTCACCCTGAGAAGGGCGTACCTGCCAGCAGCCTGACCCTATATAGCTCTATGGTCCCAACATGTTTCGATCATCCAAATAATTCAATCTGATCACATCTGGGGACGATTAGGAAAAAAGTGGACCAAAAAGAGGGCAAAAATTAAGCACAGTCAGGGCATGTAAAGTACTTGTATTGCTGACACATGTGAATCCTCGGAATGCCAATAAAGCAAAACAATACTTACAGATTTGAATTCACAGTGCTATTCAGTCACAGCAAAACTTAAATCAGTATCCGTGTGGGACTCGTCTCGCACCCTGTTAGGGTGAACCAGCATCGGCTGGATCAGTAGGAGAGACGTGTCTTTAGTTAGTTTTGTGTAAAATAGACAGCATAATCAAAAATAATAAATGGGTCTGCATATAAGCCGGACACAAATATACAAGCCACTAAAGTATTGGTGCCAAATAGAATAAATGTGTAGGGCATAGCGTTACAAAATTTAGAAAAAAATGAATGACAACAGCCACCAGCCAGGACCCAGTCAGTGGGTAAATACAAGAGGTAACTCAAAGAAAACCTTCAGTATCTATCTTTATTGAAACCTACTTTCAGCACCATTTACCTTTATAATGATGTTTTTTTCTCACTGGTTGATTCATTACGTATACTGGAAATTTCTACACTGGATTCCTGCTGAGCTCGTTGCAAAGTTCAGCCTATATCGTAAAGAACAGAAATGGAATAAACTGCAGTCCTGGGCTCCAATTCGAAATGAAGTTGATTTTAGGCTAACTCAGAATCCTAGATAATACCAAATGGAGAAAAGCTAGAAGGCCAAAACCAGTGTCAGACTAAGGTTTCTTGGGTCCATCAGAGGAATTTATTCTGAGGTCCCAACTACTTTTAAAGCAGACTTTGCAGGTATAGGGCTTGTCCCCACAGCAGGGTTTTCAGTCGGTTTTCGGATTTGAAAACCGTCTGCAAAGTGAGTATCAACCTTTTACATTGGTTTAAGTAAAAAATCCGTGCAGCAGTCCACACTGCATGGATTTCCTGCCGGACATTTTTTTACACCGCCGGCGTTCCTAAAATCTTAGAACATGTTCATTCTTCTGTCCAGTTTTCGGGCATAACATGAACATGTGGGTGTGAAGGGGGACGGCTTGAATCTGCAAACCATGGACAAAAGCGCCCTTATGTGCCAAAAAAAGACAAAATACCAGTTGGAGAATCCGACTGGTATTTTGTCTTAGCCGTGTGAACGCACCCATAGGGTTTAATATAATATCTGATGATTAGTTCTAAAGTTGGCTCTAAATAAGGTTGTCTTCTATTAGACCTTTGGGACCTTGAAATATTAGGTGTACATTACTGTGACAGAATTTTGGCCCACCCCAGGATCCTCAAGTACTTTGGACTCTGACCAAGACTGAAGAAAATAAATAACATTTAAACACTAACGTAAGATGGAGATTTACAATGTGTGTCTCTTTGTGGAGACTACTAACTGTTGTAGAGTATATTATAGATCAGGCAATACTAACTGGGAAATAAAGTATGCAAATCACCTCTCATTCAGAAGATAGAAAGCTTTCTCTTCAATGCCACCTACTGTAGGAAGCTTTTTTGAAAGTTAATCGGTGACCCATAAAAGGGCCTTTTAACAATACTAAGGATCATCAGCCAAACAAGAATCTCCTCCAAAAGAAAGTGGACCCCTCTCAGAGCACAATTGCACATTCACTTCCATTCTGTAATTCACAACATATGTCCAGTCTTGACTCAGAACTTCTGGCTTCAAACTCCAGTACTGGACCCTCTCCAGATAATCTCCACATTTTGTGGAGGCTGGTATGCAAATGACTCTTGGTGTGCAATGTGTTTGGTTTGTGAGTCTAAAGTTAAATGAATCTTACAAGTCAAAGAAATGAGAAGTAACAAGTTTCTGTTGTTACCAGTTTGCAAACTTTTGTACAAATGTCAATGGATTATCCTTTATGTGTCTCAAATCACCACGGAGTCCTTTGTGAAAATTCAACAGTAGCTGGAAATTGTTGGCCTCATATGCACAGCAGCAAGAGTTGGAGAGTGATGTAGCCTGTAATCCTCCATTGTAAGATGCATTCACCAGAGGCCTCAATACACTGAGTAATCCAGTTACAACTATGTACCGGTTACATTTTTATGGGCTCTGAAATAGATGTATCTAGAAAGCATTGCTGTAAAAACTATTCGACTGTCAGAAGTGGAGGATTGTATCAATGTGAGAAAATCTGGGTCACCTACTGTAGCAAGATTCACAGCCTGAATTTGCTGTATAACATTTTCATAGGGAAATTGGTGACAATTTTAATTATGAGATAGTTGGAACTCTCCGGTGGAGTCAAGAATTTACTCAATGTATCTTGTATTTTTATGGCCATGAAGAATAGGACATATTTGACAAATGTCATAAGTATTGTGTTTTCTGGGTGAGTGAAACTGCTAATCTGGCCAGTGGTAATTTATTAACGGCATGTCATTAATTGTTTCCATATGCAGCTGCCAGCAGGGTGTCTCAATTTGTCGCTTCATTCATGCAATACTAAAAGTTCAATCACTCTGACAAACATATGCTAAAAATTTCAGTATTGCAAGTTATTCTTATTACATTGACTTTTAATCTTCCTTTAAAAGAGCAATAACACTTGTGGTAGAAGAAAGCTCTTAACAACATGTCTTTTGAGGTAGCTGTAAGGAGATATATCAGAATACATTCTATGCATGGAATACACAGCAATCACATTTACAAGTGCAAGGAACCACTGAGGTCTTGGCAGGGGTTACCAGTAGTTTTTGCAGTTAATATTAAAGGGTAATTGTCTTAAAAGGTTTTACCATCTGGCTGTTTCACAGAGCCTGCTCTTCATCGCTAGCTTCAGGCTCACACATCCTGGTTCTATAGCAGTGATTGCAATATCAGCTCTGCTATGCTCAGTTGAGCCTGTTGGAGGGACATTGGTAATGGAGAGGTTTTAACAGTATGACAGAAGCACTTATGGGTCAACTAACAAAGATGAAAAAGCTCCTGTGCTGCTGATATCAGACAGTAAGGAGTGACCAGGGCTGTTAGAGCAGGGAGAGGCAGTTGATGCCTAGCGGAACATGTGTTAACAAGCAGGAGATAAGAACTTCTCCAACTCTAAAATTAAAGGGGTTTTGCCACAATCTCATTTCATACCTCCTGCATCCAGCTCTTCAGCTCTGTGCTTTCAGAAGGGGGCGTGTGTGATTTGTTTGAATTGCATATCATGTGACCCAACAGGCTGACATCACCAGGCCATTTATATCTGTAGTCAAAGAAAGGTCTGTTTATGTAAAGCATTGTGAGTAGCTGAGAGGTAAAGTTTTTGCCTCCAGGCACAAGGGTCCTAGGTTCAAATCCCTGCAGGAACCAAACTTGTCGTTTTGTTTTTTACTCTTTATCCATGCACATACCTCATTGAGGTTTCTTTTTCCCTTTATTTGCACTGTTTGACTAATTACTAAGGAGTACAGAGGACAGGAGTAGAATGACAGCACCTGGGGTTTGAACACTCAGTGGCTGCCTGAGAGGAGAGGTGATGTCTGAGCATGTGCGACTTTCAGCCCTGGTCGTATCCCTGGGAGACGAGCTGTAAGCAATGGATCACTAAAGGAGCAGCAAAAACAAAAACGGTGCAGAATTTTTAATAATAATGAATGGTGAAAATGTTTGTTACTTCATTTGCAAGCTTCCCAGGTCAATTTTACTTTGTGGCAAAACCCCTTTAAGCAAAATTGTAACAGTAATGTATTTGGTAACAGTGTTTATCTTTTTCTACACATTTAAAGCTAATCAATGAGATGATATTACCTCTATTGGGCAATTTAATAACCATTTCAAATATGTAAAAAGACAGTACAGAGATCTCTCATAATCTCATGTCGAGGAGGCATTCTCTGTATCTTAAGGAATAAAAGTTTCACCATCATTATAGATGGGCATTATTTACTGTATAGATGGGGAATATTTACTGTAAAACTCTCTACTTTAAGATATTATAATGCTGATATATTAAATAAAAATGTAATGTTACAGGTTATGGAGATTTAATTAGGGATTTATTCTAATTACTATGTTGAGTAAACAAGGAGTTTCTTGTTCAATATAGGGCAATTGGCATCTGTCTCATCTAGGTTTTTGCCTTCCTCTGGATCAACACAATACTGTTGTAAATTGGACTTCATGGACCTTTGTCTTTATAATCCTATCAACTATGTAACGGCACCAACAGTTGGTGAAGAGTGTACCTATCCTTGTCAGTGGCAGACAGTACTTTTATTCTTTCAATGTGAAAGGGAAGCACTAAGTCACATTGAAATTCCTAATGAATTTTGTAGCTATTGGTATTTGCTCTATAGATTGAACACCATAACCCAATTGTTTGTTGGAGCAGGTAGAAATCTACAGTATTTCCATTATTATCTTTATCAGCCTACACTGTAAAGTAGTGGTCTGCAAAAAGTAACTTTAAATATAAAATGTGGCTCTGAATATTTCTCAAAGTAATATATGAATAAATTGACAACTGGGTGTTACCAGTTTGAAGGTGTGCCTTTACACATGATGGCACTGTCATTTCAGTGCTGACAGTACCAGACTTTGAAAAGACGTACCCATGATATGGACCACATACCAACATGCTTTACATGAATCTACTGCTACTTAGTAAAAATCTAAAATTTTATCAAAGTGCATAAGCCAACTTTCCATTTCAGGAGGACCTCTTTTAGGTGTAGCACTGCATGGAGACAACCACTGTAGAATTGGCAACACCAGCAAGTGTAATGAAGCAGTGGCCCAGCAAACCAATCCCCCCTGGCTCTTCCCAATTTGTAGGGACAAACCGCTTTGAAAAGGAATGGTACCACCCAGTTGTCAATTTATTTATAAATATTCAGAAAGAACAGCAGAGGAGCGAAACTGCACAGAGTTCTAAGAAAAGATGCTTCAGAATAGCAATTTCATGGGTAATTGAAGTATTTACTAAAAAAAAAAAAGACATTAAGGCACATTTATTAAGCCAATTGTGCCACAAGTTCTGCTGCAATTTGTACCGAAATACTGGAGTACATTGTTTATATTAATTATGTGTTTTAGACAGTTTCTAGACTTTCTGAGCCTTGTTCGGCAAAAGAGGCGTGGCCTTGGTGAAAGGGCCGTGACTTCTCAAATGGGACGTGTCTTAACGTATGCGCCAGAAACATTTTCCAAAATTTTGGCGCAATTAGTGGTCTAAGGTAAGTCAACTAACAGAAGGTTTAAATTAGAATTATACAGTCTAAACATGCCAGATTTAACAACACTATGATTAATGTGGTGCATTTTAAGACTGCCTAGTCTAAGTTCACACTGTCTAATAGTTAGACAGTATTGATAAATCTGCCTCATTGAGTGTTAAAAATACCAAGTTGCATTGATTTGACTTTACAATGCTGACTGGTCCTGAGAATTGAATGTTATTCAGTGACTTGACTTTGTACAATGTTGTCTGTTAGAGCCCTAAAAATTATACGTGGCTTTTAAAAGGGTTTTACCACAAAGTTAAAATCCTTGAACAGTTAGATCGCAGCTAGCATAATGAGAGAGGTGCTTGTGGACATTCTCTCCATTTACTTCTGTAGGAGCTCCCAAACATAATGTGTGCATGTATGCGCTCAGCTATGTTCGGGAAAACCCATGAGGTGAATGGAGAGGACGTCCGCAAGCGCCACCCTCCTTAGTGTGTTTCGGGAGCTGGTGCCAATACACGCGTACTCCCGTGGCATGGGGGGCGGAAGCCCGCCGGTCTCATCGACATGCATTACTCACGGCACGTATTCTCCACGAATAATTGACATGTCACTTATCTACCTGTGTGTACAATACCATCGTATTGTACGAGCGGGGAGACGAGGTGGAATCCATAGTTCTCTATGAGAGCTATGGATTACCGAAATTTCTATGCGCATCTCGCCCGTATTACAGTGCAAATACATGGCAAAATGCACACCGACATTACCCCGTGTGAACATATCCTTATTCTTATGCATGTGCGGCTCATAGAGCTATGCAGGGCTTTTTACTTCATGGTAAAACCCTTTGAAGAAACTGGTGGGGAAATGATACTGTATGGAAACAAAATTGCATTGTATCATATACAGATAATAAACTGCAGAAATATTTCACTGCATCTTGAATTGATGCTGACAGAGCAAAGACTTCGATTAAGCACTCAATACTTAGGAGTCTAGAATACTGCTGACTGAATGAGGTATTTTACCTAGTTCTCAGTATTCAGTGATAACATCGACCTGTATTCTACTTAGATTTGTATCTGAAGCCTGGATTAGTTTTCAGTTTATAGTAATCTCAATATTCCATATGCTGATTCCATTAAACCAAGTTATTCTCTTATTATCTGCAGCACCACAGGAGTTATAGAACAATTTTAAACAAAAGTGCATTCCCAGTAATTGAGAGGCAATATAATAAGCCTGGTATAACGATACCATATATTGTCATATAGTGAACATATATTTTCTTCCTCCACAGCAAATTATTTTTCTTATTGAAAAGTGTGTCCTGCTGCTACAGTAGTTATAGCTGTAGGTGATGGGTGGAAAATAAAAAACAAGAAAAGGCAAGGAGAATGAAAGCATTAAACATTACCTCTGCTATTATACAGAACCAAATGCATGACATAAATAAGATTTATAATGTCATAAGCTGAGAAAACTACCCAACTGCCTTAGGATGCAGTAAACTGAACAGAAGGCTCTTAAAATACAATCGACCTACAAAAAAAAGGTTTGTGGCTGGTTTGCTTTCTAGTTATATGAATAAATCAGCATGATAGACCTTTGGAAGACATATAATTAAAAGTCTTTCTCTTCAGCTTCTGATCTCTTTGATAACATGTAAAGGTCAGTATCATCCAGAAATCCCTCCCTCTATGTCTGTAGAAAACAGATCTATAGCACCTTTCACATAGTGGGTGGATCAAGGACCTCCATGAATGTGTCATTTTTCAACTTTTCCAACTTCAGATTCACTTGGATCGCATTTTGTTATTATTGTTAAACTGTTGGTATATTCTATGAGTTCATAATAATCATTGGAAAGTTTTAAATGATAGATGCTCTTAATCATAAGTAGCATTTATTGGCAATGACTAGCTGTAGAGTTGAGCAAAAGAGATGGTAGAGTCAACATGTCAGATCTGAGATTCTTGAAAAATTGCCTGATTTTCATCTTAGAAAATTGATGGAGAAGATCATTTTCAAATATTTACACTTCCATATATTTTTTATTGTATTTTACCAATAAGTAACTTAATAGCACTGAGTCTTTTTACTTGTGAAGTCAACCCCTTGGAAATGGAAGCCAATGATCAGTTGATGACTTTATCTGGGCATTTTTGGCTATATTTTTCATGGTGGCTGTTTAAAAAAATGTGTGGTATCTGCTTTGTTCTGGTTCATAGAGGTAGGACCCTGGGCAGGTTACCCCACTTTGTGATGTCTATATATCCTTACTGTATAGGGTATATGGACAGAGGTTGCTTGTAAGACTAAAACGTAGAAAACCATGAGTATATTTGGGAGTTCCCAGGTTTAACACATAAGCATCCGCATAAGAAAAATCCAGAAAAAAATAGTCATGTTTTTAAGGATCCTTTCCAGACATATACAGTATTTGTGTTGTTAGGGGTTAACTAAAATAAGATATGGCAGTCTCTGTACAGCTGGTATAAACTTTTTGTGAACCACATAGAAATCAATTGTAAGCTTAGCCTTGGATATTAAGTTGATCCAAGCTCAAGCTTACAGCAAGGTCATTAAAAAGACATACCGCCAAAATAGTTGACAGTGTCATTTCAGGGGTCAAATTCTGCTTACGAATCAAAGTCATGATCATTGCGTTATCTTGGCAAAATACTTGTCAAAACTCATTTTACTTAAAAATGTCAGTGATACCCTCCATTAGCTTCTCACATTCTCTTCAGATGTATTTCTGAACTAAAAGTAAGGTATACATTACCTGAAATACACCCTCATTTTTTTTCAAACTGATATTCAGACGTCTTGTTAGCACATCTTTCAAAGATAAAACACATAGTTGCGTCTCATCTTTTACAGTTTATTTATATATATATATATATATATATATATATATATATATATATATAGATACACACACACACACACACTCACTATATACAGTATAGACACACACACATATATATATTTATATAATAATTACATAAATATTTATATATATGTAAATATATACAGTCATATGAAAAAGTTTGGGCACCCCTATTAATCTTAATCATTTTTAGTTCTAAATATTTGGGTGTTTGCAACAGCCATTTCAAATTCATATCTAATTACTGATGGACACAGTAATATTTCCGGATTGAAATGAGGTTTATTGTACTAACACAAAATGTGCAATATGCATTAAACCAAAATTTGACCGGTGCAAAAGTATGGGGCACCCCAACAGAAAAGTGACATTAATATTTAGTAGATCCTCCTTTTGCAAAAATAACAGCTTCTAGTCGCTTCCTGTAGTTTTTAATCAGTTCCTGAAGGTATTTTTGACAATTCCTCTTTACAAAACAATTCAAGTTCAGTTAAGTTTGATGGTCGCCGAGCATGGACAGCCCGCTTCAAAGTATCCCACAGATGTTCAATGATATTCAGGTCTGGGGACTGGGATGGCCATCCAGAACATTGTAATTGTTCCTCTGCATGAATGCCTGAGTAGATTTGGAGCCGTGTTTGGGATCATTGTCTTGCTGAAATATCCATCCCCGGCGTAACTTCAAATTCATCACTGATTCTTGTACATTATTCTGAAGAATCTGCTGATACTGAGTTGAATCAACGCGACCCTCAACTTTAACAAGATTCCCGGTGCCGGCATTGGCCACACAGCCCCAAAGCATGATGGAACCTCCACCAAATTTTACAGTGGGTAGCAAGTGTTTTTTCTTGGAATGCTTTGTTTTTGGGACCCATGCATAACGCCTTTTTGTATGACCAAACAACTCAATCTTTGTTTCATCAGCCCACAGAACCTTCTTCCAAAGTGAAGCTGGCTTGTCCAAATGTGCTTTTGCATACCTCAGGCGACTCTGTTTGTGGCGTGCTTTCAGAAACGGCTTCTTTCGCATCACTCTCCCATACAGCTTCTCCTTGTGCAAAGTGTGCTGTATTGTTGACCGATGCACAGTGACACCATCTGCAGCAAGATGATGCTGCAGCTCTTTGGAGGTGGTCTGTGGATTGTCATTGACTGTTCTTCTTCTCTGCCTTTCTGATATTTTTCTTGGCCTGCCATTCTGCTTAACAAGAACTGTCCCTGTGGTCTTCCATTTCCTTACTATGTTCCTCACAGTGGAAAACTGACAGGTTAAATCTCTGAGAAACTTTTTTGTATCTTTCCCCTGAACAACTATGTTGAACAATCTTTGTTTTCAGATCATTTGAGAGTTGTTTTGAGGAGCCCATGATGCCACTCTTCACAGGAGATTCAAATAGGAGAACAACTTGCAATTGGCCACCTTACATACCTTTTCTCATCATTGGATACACCTGGCTATGAAGTTCAAAGCTCAGTGAGGTTACTAAAACAATGTTGTGCTTCAGAAAGTCAGTAAAAAGTAGTTAGGAGTATTCAAATCAATAAAATGATAAGGGTACTCAAATTTTTGCACCAGTCAAAATTTGGTTTAATGCATATTGCACATTTTGGGTTAGTACAATAAACCTCATTTCAATCCGGAAATACTACTGTCTCCATCAGTTATTAGATATATCAAATTGAAATGGCTGTTGCAAACACCCAAATATTTAAAACTAAAAATGATTATGATTAATTGGGGTGCCCAAACTTTTTCATATGACTGTATGTGTGCATAAGAATATATCGATATATGGCTTTTAATCATGCTATAACTATGTAGCAGACATTCTATATCTATAGATAAAAGCAATAAACAATAATCACCTCAAGTTCTACTAAGCTTTTCCATGTAAAAATCCACTTCCATGCACATGTAAGTCATTCATATCTCCTATCCCGATTAGCATTCCTGTGTTAAAAACAGAAAATGGGAAGATTGTTGTATTGTGCAGGAAAGTAGATGTATTACCATGTAGGCATGGTAGGCATGGACTCTCCTGACTTGTACAGTCTTCATGGATGGTTGGTGCTAGATTAGGTCCCCATTTAGGTGACTGACCATAGCCAGATGACAGACCTCACTTTTGCTCAACAACAAAGTCTTGGACAGAAACCCCAGATAAAGACTAAGGGCCACATGTATGAACCTGTTTAGGTCTAAAACTCACTCTTTTGCCTATAGGTTACTATGGTAAAAATGTGGGTTTTAGACCTAAACAGGTTCATACATGTGGCCCTAAGTAGTAGCACAAACATAGTTACATGGTACGATTGAAAAAAGATAAATATCCATCAAGTTCAACCACGGGTTTGGAAAGTAGTGGATGAGGGGAGGGTTTTTGTAAGTTTTGTTTCCCCTTCTAGAAGGAGAGCTCAGAGAAGCTGGCATACTGAAGTGTATAAAATAGACACCATCAGATAAGTCAGAGTTTCAGGAACAGGACAAGTAGACAGTCAGCTGAAGATGGACATGATGAGCCGGAAGCAGGAGGCTGAATAAAAACAAGCCAGTGCATTTATAATATTAATAAAGACTAAAATGAAAAACTGCTGATCTGGACTTTCTATAAGATATATAATGAATTCAAAATAGACATTGATCAGTAGGTTTAAGTATTTTTTGTTGTGTAACCACTTTTACACAGTTATCAGCAGTTTTAAATAATGAATGTGATTCTACATTATTAAATATTTTGAAACCTTTGACTTAAAAATGTATTGTTTACATTACCAAATATATTATTTTCAAAAATTATTTAGCTAATCAATTTTTTGCATTGATCGCCTAAGGTTTCTTACAATATAGCTTCTATTTTCATAAATAGTTTTTTTTATCATTTTTTATGATGTGTTACATTAAATGTGGGTTATAAAGTCATTTAGTAAGCTAGACCTTTAGGACATGAACTCAAACTGTCAATCCTAATTCTAAGTGTCCTTTTGTCTTATTTTAAATCAGCTTGTAGTATGTGTGACAATGTGACAGACTCAGGGTTGGAAAGGTGCAATCACTGGTTGTCTAGCTCGATTTTCTAAGATACTGTGTTCTGGGGGATACCAGCAAGTGGTCCCTCTTGCCATGGAAGCTTCCACAATACTGCTGTGCAGAGGGTTTGGAAGTGAGGAATATAGATGATTAGAACGGCATTTTCAGATCCCTTAAGCTCCTTTGTAGCATCCAGTCTTTTATCTCCCAGCTGCCGATAGAGGTACTTCAAAGAAGATCTTACCCTTACATCAATTGCTGCTTCAAAAGGAAATATACTGCTTAGGTGTTTAGCACATTGTAACAAATAAATCATTCATTAATTGAGATCAAATGAGAGTAACAAAAGTTATTAGGTGCAAACACAATGCAGTGCATATAAGTCTGTTGTGGAGAGCCTCTGTGACTCCATCTGGACTAAGGGCGACATGTAAGAACGGGGCTATATATGGATGAACAGTCGTATTCCAAACTTTGGCACGATAAGAGCCTGCGCAACACTTTTTAATGCGCCAAGATTAGTGGTGTTCTGGGGGCGTCGCACCACATTCATAGAATTAGACACATTTATGATTCCTTGACGCCAAATCTAGGCGCAGAACAGTTAGAACAGCCAGACCAGGTTAAAGGTGGTGCCTGAGCCAAACTTGCCGCATTGGCACTACAGTGCGCCTGTATGTATGAACTGCAGAAGAACAGGTTCATACATTCTGGCGTATTCTACACTGCCTTAAAGCGATTTAGAACTGGTCTATCAGCGCCAACGTTCACACATGTCGCCCTACGTACATACTTTAAAGGCTAACTATTTCTAATCCTATGTTCACACGGCTTAAAGTGGAACGTATTTCGTCCTGTATTGTGCACCGTACTGCGCTAAATATGGGATGAGATACGCCCCAGTCATTACGGTAATCCACAGTTCTCATAGAGAACTATGGATTATGCCTCCTCTCCCCGCTCGCACAATAAGCCGAGCGGGGAGAGCAGTGATATGTCAATTATTCACGGCCCGCTCCCGCCCCCGTCCACACGGCGAAATTGCGAGCGAAATACGTCCCGCAATTATTGCCGTGTGAACATAGCCTAAGTTTGACATTTGTTTACATGATGCTCTATTTATTTTTCATTTGTAATACATAAAATCTTTCAAGTCACTAAGGCTATGTTCACACGGCTTAAAATGGGACGTATTTCAGTCCGTTATTACGCGCCGTAGTGCGCCGTAGAACTATGGATTACGTCTCCTCAGCCTGCTCGGCGAATCCGCCGCGGGGGAAGATAAGTGACATGTCATTTACTAGCGGCGTATACGCGCCGCTAGTAATGATAGTCTATGGGCCGGCGAAGTGCGGGCCCCCCATTCCCGGCCCCCGTCCACACGACATAATTGCGGGGCGGAATTACGTCCTGCAAATAAGCCGTGTGAACATAGCCTAAAGAGGAGCTGTGACATCACCTGAGTTTAGTAAATAAAATTCTAGAGCATCTATAACTGTATTGTGTTGTTCCTCTGTTATTCCTTCTAGAACTGTATTACTGAATCTGTCAAATTGGTGATACCAATTGGAAGAGTGGGGGGGTGAGGTGTTTAGGGGAGGCCCTGCACAGCCTGACATTCAATCAATTGAGCTGTGCAGGACACACCCATTTGAAAACTGAAATGGTAACATCCAGCTGACAGATTCAGTAATACCGTATTTTTTGGACTATAAGACGCACCTAGGTTTTAGAGGAGGAAAATAGGGTAAAAAAATTTGAAGCAAAAAAGTGAGAGCTGGAGTGTAGTTTTTATTGTTACCATTTTTGGTGCAGGTGACCTTTTTATCACTTTTTATTCCAATCTTTAGGGAATATGAAATGACAAAAAGGCCGTGTTCACACGACTTATTCCCGACGGATTTGCGCGCCGTATTGAGCGCACAAATCCGCCGTGAATAAGGGGCGGGACGGGGGCGGGGCCGGAGCGCGACGTGGGCGCCGCTCCCGACCCCATAGACAATGCATTGTTTACGGCGCGTACGCGCCGTAAATAATGTGCATGTCACTTTCTCCCCCCGCGGCGGATTCGCCGAGCGGGGAGGAGCAACGGATTCCACTGTTCTCAATGAGAGCAGTGGATTACCATAATTGCTGTCGCGGATTGGCGCCGTACTGAAGCGCAAATCCGGCGCGCAGTACGGCGCCAATACGCGGCAGAATAAGCCGTGTGAACGAGGCCAAAAAACACAATTTTGGCTTTCAAAATTTTTCCTTCTACGGTGTTCAGCATACAGGATAAATGATGTTATATTTTAATAGACTGGACTTTTACGGACGTGGTGATACTAAATATTTGTAACTTTTTTTTATTATTTTATTTGTAAGACTGCAAAAGGGGGGTGATTTAAACTTTTAAGATTTATTTTTTTTAATTTTTTTTTTACTTTAATACTTAGTTCCCCTAGGGTATTTGACCACTAGGGGCACAATTCCTTGTCCTATATACAGTAGTACTATTGTACTGTTGTACTTAGGACTTTCTTTCATTACCTATTACACCCTTCCATAGTCAGGGTGTAAAAGGTGTACATACCCTGTACATGGCAGCTGCGGAGGCTTGAATGAGGCTTCCTGCTGCCATGAAAAGTGATCGCCCCTCTTCAATTACATTGTGGGGAGGTGATCGGATGGAAGAGCAGTGCGCAGCGGTGATTCAGCTAGACGCTGCGGCTGAGATTGCCGTGGCGTCTAAAGTGATAAGCGCAGGCATGGAGCCGGCTCCATCCATGCATACTAGTGGCGCTGCACTGAGCACGGCGCTGGCTGTACTGAACGCAGCTGCACTGAGCTACGTACATTCTTAGTATAAGGATATGTTCACACGACTTATTTTGGGGCGCATTTCGCAGCGTATTTCACGGGGTAATGCACTTAAAACATGGGGAAATGTGCCCCATTATTACAGTAATCCATAGTTCTCAACACAGAGCTATAAGAGAAGATGCTCCAGAACTGGTATTTCACAGGGAGCACAAACATTGAGTAAAGCAGACACATCAGGAATGATCATCTTTAAAACAGGCACAATCAGTTTGTGTTTGAGTTTCTTTAAGAGGACTTGTCAGCTCTTCTGGCATGCCTGTTTTAGTAAATACTTGACAACTAAGGTTTAGCATTCCTGTTGTCAATGAGATCTGTCCCTACACAATCTGACACGGTCAACACTAAGGGCTTGTTCCCATGGCACAGGTTATTTGTCGGTTTGCGGTTGTACAAACTGTCTGAGAACCGACAAGCAACACTCCTTCATAGACTTCAATGGAAAATCTGTGCAGCAGACCCCACTGCACCTATTTTCTGCTGGATGCCTTTTTACACCACCGGCGGTCCAAAAAAACTTCAAACATGTTCATTCTTCCTTCTTATAGGCTGCCAACACTGGTTGCTATAGCTACAGACCTGGCGTCTAATGCAGCCTAGTAGAAGCCAGTAAACACACCCCTGAATTCAGAATGAAACAAAAAAAACAGGACTGAGGTAAGATGAATCGATGTAGTGAGACAACCCCTTTGAATTAATAAAATACAAATTTTACTAAATCTTTGTATCAGTCTTCTACCAGCTACCAACAGATCAGATAGCGTTTTCAATGTGACAGATTCCCTTTAAGGTCCGTCTTAGGAGAGTCAATTAGATTCAAACTGAACAAAGGATACAATATCACACACACATTTTGTGCCTGTTATGACATTCACGCAAAAGTCCTTGTTTCTAATTAGGTACTATATTGAAGAACCTAACAATCTTCCTGTTACAGATACAGTTTAAATGGTGGATGAAATAGAGCATAACAATGTCCTGTCAATGTATACATGACAAGGATTAGCTATATCGTGGGATCATACAACTATATTGAATTGGTTCATATGTGCGTATCAGTGAAGGCAGATTAAATTACATTGGAAAGGTGGCCTGCCTTTTCATGGGCACACATCTTTGAAAGTCAATGATGAGGTGATGAATTCAATTCTCCTATACAAACCTTTCTTGCTGCTTAACATGACTTTAAGTGAAAAGTTGCAATCAAAGGCAAAGGAAAGCAGAGTGTATTGCCGATCCCTGCAGTAAGAGATATCACTCTTTGTATTCTTAATCTCATCTAAAACTGCACCCTCTACTCTAGTGGTGGACTTCCACAACCTCATTGTTTGGCCTTTATTTTAGCTTTCTAGATGTGAAATGGAGAATCAATTACACTCACAGACTGAACCTTACACACACACATATGTCTACAGCTTGGGGAGGAGGAAGGCACGCTCTTCCATAGAAGGAGATTATTAGAATGGAAGCAGTTTGGATTAGATTTGACCCCTTGGTCATATTACTTTTTTTTTTTTTAGAACAGTGGTAAAATATCAATGACTGTGATTTTTCTGTCCTATACTGAATTTGGAAAAGATGCTAGACATGTATACCTGTAACATTTAGTATGTAGTCTGCATAGTAGGACCATGGTAAAAATAACACCTAAGGCTGGGTCCACACAGCAAAGTCAAAACACCATCATCATTCCCCCGTGGAATATACAACATGTTCTATATTCCGATGGACGTTTATTTTTGGTTTCCCTCAGTAAAAAATGTGTGCTATGTAGACTACATCACAGATTTTATATTGAGGGCTTCAAAGCGTAGTTTACGGTCGGTTTTTCAGCAGATTCAAAATACTGAATCCGCTAAAAAAAACTACCAAAATCCTGTGCTGTGGAGTTGATACCAAAAAGTTCTATTTTGGTCTCATCTGACTATATGACCTTCTTCCAAGTCTCCTCTGGATCATCTAGATGGTCATTACCACACTTCAAATGGGCCTGGACCTGTGCTGGAGCAGGGGGACCTTGTGTGCCCTGCAGGATTTTAAACCATGACGGTGTAATGTGTTACTAACGGTAATCTTTGAGACTGATCTATTCAGATCATTGATCAGGTCCTCACATGCAGTTCTGGGCTGATTCCTGACCTTTCTTAGAATCATACTTATACCATGAGGCGAGATCTTGCATGGAGAACCAGACCGAGGAAGATTGACAGACATTTTGTGTTTCTTCCATTTTCTAAAAATTGCGGCAAGAGTTGTTGCCTTCTCACCAAGCTGCTTGCCTATTGTCCTGTAGGCCATCCCAGCCTTGTGCAGCTCTACAATTTTGTCCCCGATGTCCCTAGACAGGTCTTTTGTCTTGGTCATGGTGGAGAGGTTGGAGTGTGATTGATTGAGTGTGTGGATGGGTGTCTTTTTACAGGTAACGAGTTACATAGTTACATAGTTTGTCAGGCCGAAAAAAGACATACGTCCATCCGGTTCAGCCCATTTATTAAAGTGTTGCTAAAGTGTTAAAGTGTTGATCCAGAGGAAGGCAAAAATCCCCATGAGGTAGAAGCCAATTGACCTTATGTTAGGGAAAAATTCCTTCCTGACTCCAATCTAGCAATCGGAATAAATCCCTGGATCAACGACCCCCTTCTAGAATCCCGGTCACTATAACTTGTTATATTACATCTAGAAATGTATCCAGCCCCTTCTTCAGAATCCTAGTCACTATAACTTGTTATGTTATCACTCTCCAGAAATGCATCCAAGCCCTTCTTGAACTCTGTTAGTGAATTCACCATGACAATTTCCTCTGGCAGAGAGTTCCACAGTCTCACCGCTCTAACAGTAAAGAATCCCTTTCTATGTTTATGTAGAAACTTTCTTTCCTCAAGACGTAGAGGATGCCCCCTTGTTCTAGATACAGTCCTGGGTATAAATAAATCTTTAGCGAGATCTCTATATTGGCCCTTAATATATTTAAACATATTTATTATGTCCCCCCGAAGCCGTCTTTTCTCTAAACTAAATCACCCTAACCTTGCTAATCTTTCTGGATATTGCAGTCCACCTAGTCCTTTTATTATTTTTGTTGCCGGCCTTTGTACCTGTTCAAGCTCTACAATGTCTTTCCTGTGCACTGGTGCCCAAAACTGTACACAATATTCCATGTGTGGTCTAACCAGTGACTTGTATAGTGGGAGAATAATGTTCCCAACATGTGCATCTATGCCCCTTTTAATACACCCCATGATCCTATTAGTCTTGGCAGCTGCTGCCTGACATTGGCTGCTACAGTTAAGTTTACAGTCCACTAGGATTCCCAAGTCCTTCTCTATGTCACTTTTGCCCAGTGTTTTTCCATTTAACATGTAATCATGTAATGGATTTTTCCTCCACATGTGCATAACCTTGCATTTATCAGTGTTAAACCTCATCTGCCACTTCTCTGCCCAGGCCTCCAACCTATCCAGATCCCTTTGTAATAACACATGATCCTCCATTGTGTGGATTCCTTTACAGAGCTTAGTATCATCTGCAAAGATCGATATTCTACTCTGCAATCCCTGTGTAAGATCATTTATGAAAATATTAAAGAGGATAGGGCTCAATACTGAGCCCTGTGGTACCCCACGTATATGCAGGAAAAGAAAAAAGAAGAGAGGGGGCGCACAATAGTGTTATACTGTAAACAGTATATATAGGTAGTGTCAGATGGTATATTCTCACCTTTTGGTGTTGCGCTACTAATATAGAGGCACAACACTCATAAGCGCTTGCAGGGCTATTTGTACCCCGTAGCCCTTACTACGGCAGCCGCTGGTCTCTGGTACTCCGTTCGGATGGGAGAAAGATTGCCAAGAGGAAAAAAAGAAAAAAACGGACCCGGCGCACGTGCAGTGGAGATAGAAAAAGCCCAGGCTAAAGGCTTTCAATTAAAAATGTTTATTCTTTACGCGTTTCGCGCGGGTGCATGCGCGAAGCGCGTAAAGTTCTTTTTATGTCTGTATGTTTTTAATTGTGTCTCGGTAATGCCGCAGCATTTTTATGAATAAACATTTTTAATTGAAAGCCTTTAGCCTGGGCTTTTTCTATCTCCACTGCACGTGCGCCGGGTCCGTTTTTTTCTTTTTTTTCCTCTTGGCTGTGGTACCCCACTAGTAACAGGGATCCAGTCTGAGTATGCACCGTATATTACCACCCTTTGTTTTCTATCAGTGAGCCAGTTGCTTACCCACTTGCACACATTTTCCCCCAGTCCAAGCATTCTCATTTTACTTACCAACCTTTTATGTGGAACAGTATCAAATGCTTTAGAAAAATCCAAATATATGACATCCAGTGCCTCACCCCGATCCAGTCTGGAACTAACCTCCTCATAGAAGCTGATAAGATTAGTCTGCCAGGACTGATCCTTCATAAACCCATGCTGGAACGGCGTTATACATTTATTTTCAGTGAGATACTCCAGGATAGCATCTCTTAGAAAACCTTCAAACATTTTACCCACAACAGAGGTTAAGCTTACCGGCCTATATTTTCCAGTATCACTTTTTGACCCCTTTTTGAATATCGGCACCACATTTGCTATGCGCCAACCCTTTGGGATATACCCAGTTATTATACAGTCCATAAATATTAAAAATAGGGGCCTATCTAACACAGTACTTAACTCCCTTAGGACATGCGGGTGTATACCGTCAGGGCCTGGGGATTTGTCTATTTTAATCTTCCTAAGGCGGAGCTGCACTTCTTCCTGGGTTAGACAAAAAACTTTTAAGTTGGATTTTACCTCCTCCCTTTGCTCATCAACAGGAAGCTCATCCTCCTCGGTAAATACAGTGGAGAAGAAATTGTTTAATAGGTTTGCTTTTTTCTCATCGCCCTCTACTGTCTCTCCCTCTGTACTTTTTAAAGGGCCAACATTTTCTTTTTTAATCTTTTTACTATTTATATAGTTAAAAAATATTTTGGGGTTAGTTTTACTTTCTATTGCAATACGTCTTTCTGTCTCCAGCTTTGCTGCCTTTATCTTTATTTTACACACTTTATTTTCTTCCCTATATCTTCTTAGCGCCTCTTCACTGCCCTCCTGTTTTAGTAGCTGAAACGCTTTCTTTTTGTTTTTTATTGCCTCCTTTACATCTCTGTTGATCCACATTGGGTTTTTCCTGTTTCTAATTATTTTTTTACCATATGGTATGTACCTCTCACAGTGGGCGCCTAAGATGTTTTTAAAGATCTCCCATTTATTTTTTGTTCTGCTATTTTTAAACACCTTGTCCCAGTCAATACAGTTTAGTGCCTCTCTAAGCAGGGTAAAATTAGCCTTCCTCAAATTCAGTGTTTTTGTGGCTCCATGACAAAAAGCTCTATTGAAGGATAAATGGAAGTTTATTATATTATGGTCACTATTCCCTAGGTGCCCCTCAACCTGAACCTTTGTTACTCTGTCAGGTCTATTAGTCAATATTAAGTCTAGAAGGGCCTTTTCACTAGTCGGTTCCTGCACCATTTGGGAAAGGTAATTATCTTTAGTTATAGACAAAAACCTGTTTCCTTTATGAGAGCTACAGGTTTCAGATTCCCAGTTTATGTCTGGGTAGTTAAGTCGCCCAGAATAACAACCTCATTCTGATTAGATGCTTCATCTATTTGCCTGAGGAGCATATCTTCTATGGGTTCTGTTATATTTGGAGGCCTATAGCAGACTCCTATTAGAATTATATTACTGTTACTACCCCCATGTATATTTACCCATAATGATTCCACCTGTTCACTACCTGTACCTATATCTTCCCGCAGTGTTGGCTTCAGACAGGATTTTACATAGAGACAGACACTCCCCCCCCTTCCGGTGTTTACGGGTCACTTCTAAAAAGACTGTAACCCTGCTAGTTAACCGCCCAGTCGTAGCTTTCTTCCAGCCATGTCTCAGTTATCCCCATTATGTCATATTTTTTTTTCTGCAATTAATAATTCTAGTTCATTTATTTTGTTGGTCCGACTCCTGGCATTGGTCAGCAAAGCAATTTAGAGATTTTCCCCTTTTTTATTCCTTTCCTCCCCATACTTTTTAACTATTGCTACCCTTCCCTCCACTCCACCCCTGATTTATTCCTAATTCCCAGCTCTCTATCTTCACTATCTTGCACGCTATATGTGTAGTTGTCCTCCCCCCTAGTCCCTAGTTTAAATATTCCTCCCGCTTCCTAGCCATTTTGTCCCCCAATACGGCTGCACCCTCCCCATTTAGGTGCAGCCCGTCCCTAGCATAGAGTCTGTATCCAATACATAAGTCAGCCCAGTTCTCCAAAAACCCAAATCCCTCTTTCCTACACCCAATTTTTGAACCACTTATTCACCTCTCTAATCTCCCGCTGCCTCTCTGGTGTGGCTCGTGGAACAGGTAATATTTCTGAAAATATTACCTTGGAGGTCCTTGCCTTAAAGGGGTTGTCTCGCTACAATGATTGGGTTTTAATTTAAAGATCTTTAAAAAACAAGCAGCTTTGCAATATATGTTCATTACAAATGTTCTACTGATTTTGAGCTAGCCTGTTAGTATTAACTACATCAGCTTCTCAAATCTCTATAGTAGCCGACCTGTTGATCCTTATCTTACTGGCTGTCAGGTCTGAATGACTCATCACCTTTGAAGACAGGTCGGAGCAGAGAGCCCCTCCCACACAGAATGCTTCTGGAGTGGAGGGAGGAGGAGGAGGGAGGGGGGGAGGGAGGACTCTGGCATCTGTGTCCCTGCTTCCTGGATTAACCCTGTGTGTTTCCCTGCTTCCTCTGCTCATCTACACAGATAGATGTGACAGCAGTGACCCTGTCTGTTACTATAATCATGATATGTCTTTGGAACTGTGACTATACTAATACTATACAAATCAGGCATGTGAATACTTTATGTTCTCCTGTATTAGGGACACATCCTGAGTATAGTAACACTGCCCTTGTTGTTGCTGGAGATGTGGAGACTTGTAAGCTAAGCAGGGGATATAGGAACACTTGCATCCCCTCTGCTCTATTAGCACACAGCTTCATATTCCTCTCTACACTCATAGATCAGCCCTCTCCTGCAACAGACCTAGGCAGGCACACACAGGGTGAACTCTGAGAGCAAACCCCCTCCCCCCCCCCTGTATAGAAGTTACGTAGCTGCCTGTGTGCTGATGGGAGGGGGGAGAGGGAGCAGAACAGACAGACCAAGAAGCACGCCCCTCAGTTCAACTTACCAGGACAGTGACAGGCTGAAAGCTCGTAATGAGACAACCCCTTTAAGCTTTTTGCCTAAGTCCCTGAAATCATTTTTAAGGACACTCCACCTACCTCTAACTTTGTCATTGGTGCCAATGTGGACCATGACAGCTGGATTCTCACCAGCCCCACCCAGTAATCTGTCAGCCCGATCCTCGATATGTCGAACCTGGGCCCCAGGTAAACAACATACTGTTCAATGATCCCGGTCTTTGTGGCAGATTGCCATATCTGTACCCCTAATAATGGAGTCCCCAACTACTAGCACCTGTCTAGCCTGACCTGCACTCCTATTCCCCATCTTACTGGAGCAGACAGGGGTAGTGTCTTGCTGCAGCAATGCTATTTCTGAACCGACATCCCCCTCATCCGCCAATCTTGCAAATTTGTTGGGGTGTGCCAGTTCAGCACGAGCCTCCCTAACACTCTTCCCTCTACCCTTCTTTCTAATTCTACCTCCATGCTACTATCCTCCCCAGCATCTACCCCAGCGAGTGATTGCTCAGTGAGCAGTAAACTCGCTTCCAAGTTGGCAATGGATCTCAGTGTCGCCACTTGCTCATTTAGATCCAGGATCCGGGCTTCTAAATGTGCAGTGTGCACACATCTTGCACAGTAGTATTCAATTTATACAGGTAATAAGTGCAGAGTAGAAGGGCTTCTTAATGAAAAACTAACAGGTCTGTGAGAGCCAGAATTCTTGCTGGTTGATAGGTAATAAAATACTTTTTTTCAAGCAATAAGACCTAAATGTGGCATTTTTTTTAAATGTAAAATATATATTTTTGTAAATATTGAAACTTTTCGGGAGTGCTGCCGTCATTGGAATTTTACTGAGCGCTATTAGCCTAAAGACCTGGGGCTTTAAAGGGGTTGTCTCACAACATTGATTCATCTTACCTCAGTCCTGTTTTCGTGGTTTCATTTTGAATTCAGGGGCGTGTTTACTTGCTTCCACTAGGCTGCAGTAAAAGCCAGGTCTGTAGCTATAGCAACCTGAAGGAATATCTCAGAATAGCTAGGACACTGTTAATGGACATATATTAAAAAGTGATTTGTTTTTGTAAGAGCTTTAACATAAAAAGCAATCTTTGTAGTGAGACAACCCCTTTAATCACTGGCAGTTTGCCTTGTATTTTGGGGGGATTTTTCTTCGATCTGCTTCTGTACTGGTTTGCTGGTTTGTGTATATATATATATATATATATATATATATATATATATATATATATATATATATATATATATTAAGATATATATATATATTAAAAATATATATATATTCATTTTATGGCACATCATCTGATTGAATGAGTTCTAATAAATAAAATTAAGTGCATCGTGACTGATAGTTTTGCCAGTCTTAGCCCTAAAATCTCTCATAAGTGAGAATTGATCTGAAAAAGCATTTTATTTAGAGTACAGAAGTATTCTGGAGACAGCTTCTAAGGCAGTATTCCAAAGAATGATATTTCTTGGATTAATTTTGCTAAGCGGAAAACTGGGCTATAAATATGAGAGGATTAATGAAAGGTCAGCTGAAAATGAAAATATTTATGATAAGGTAAAAAGAAAAAGGCAACTGAGTGATGGACGAGGAAACGGCCTTGTGTGTCATTAACTGTTGCCATCATTTACAGCACCGCCGCTCTTGACGATGCAGTAATTGAACACGGGAACATAGATTATATTTTTGACTGGGAAAGAATTATACAAAAGCTGATGTATTAAGTGACTCATCTGAACTGCTGTGGTTATTATTACTAAGTTAATGTTGTGTCAATTATGTACCTGAATAAAGATTTGTGAACAAAGGCGCCGCTGCCTTTTTATCATAATGAAGGAGCTAGTGGAGATTACAGTTACTGCAGACGGGAGAGGTTAGGGATTTGGGGCATACAAGGTTGGACGAAGCAGCAATTAAAATACAGCACAGGTAGAAACCAAGAACTGGGTTGATTAACCAATTTGAGTCCCATGAGGAAGACAAAAGAAGCAAGAAGTAGCTATTTGTGTCGAGTAATTTGAGCAGCGGCTTAGCCGACTCTCGGCAAGAAATGGTATTAATTCTGCTGTGCATTGGTCTTACAAGCTTTTCGTTGGATTGTTTTGTTATGTTAAGGACAATTGAAGCATTAGACAATATTGTGTGGGAAGGAGGCTACATTTTCATAAAAGAGAAGCCCAGCAAGCTCACACATTGCTATATTTCCACAAAAGTGAATAGTCACACATACACTGTATATGTAACCATCAAGAGCAAATGCAACTGTACCTGTAAATAGCAGATTCAGATGTAGAAATATAGCACCAGAGGAGAAAAAAATAAAAAAAATACACATGCCTGCCTTTTCATGACCATAGAAACTTGGAAGTCAACGCTCTTTCATCAGAGAACAATAGTCCAAATACTCTGCTCCCAGATTCTTTCAGTGAGTGATGACAACCACGCTGGTTACGGACTTCAGTCCCCAAAGCAGTTATGATACCAAATCTGCTGTGTAATGTGGTGGTTGTCCAGTGTGATATATCTACAGTACAAGGTGCAATGGGGCACATTTATTATAGCAAATGCACCAACGTATGGGCATGCTTTACTCCCAATTTATTATGTGTTTTAGACAGTTTTCAGACACTTTTGCACTTCATTTGAAAAAAGGGCATTGTCTCGCTAAAGGGAGTGTAAACTAAGCTTGCTAAAAAGTGGTGTAAAGTTAGACAGAAGTGCCAGAGATATGCAAACAGTTAAAGGGGTTGTCTCACTACAAGGATTGCTTTTTATGTTAAAGATCTTGCAAACACAAGTCACTTTGCAATATATGTCTATTAACAGTGTCTTTCCTATTCTTAGATATCCCCTTTTGTATGGGCTGTATCAGCTCCTCAGGTCGCTATAGCTACATACCTGTTTGATCTATCCTGATAGACTGCCAGCACTGGTTGCTATAGCTACAGACCTGGCTTCTACTGCAGCCTAGTGGAATCCAGTAACCCCGCCCCTGACTTCAAAGTGAAACCAAGAAAAGAGGACTGAGGTGAGATGAATCAATGTAGAGAGACAACCCCTTTAACTAGACTGTGCAGTCCTGGGGATTGGGGGCACTTACCTTCGCATCCCCGTATCTTGTCTCTGAATGTTCATGTCAGAGGGCCCAGGCGTTCTGAGGCAGGATGAGCTGGGTCCCCTGTGGCGGTGGGCCCTGTAGTAGTAGCTACGACTGCTACGGCAGTAGTTCCGCCACTGATGTCCTCCTGAAAACCCAGCTGGTGATTTGCAGCTAGGTTGTCTGGAAAGATATGCACCCATCTGAATGTTCAATTGCTTTAATCAAAGCATGCTCACCTTTTTCATGGATGATGGTATCAATGCAGATAAAGTAAATTTGTCAGATTATTATTTGATGGGTAAATTGTTCTGGGTTGGTTCAAATATTTACTGAGAGTATACTGTATATTACTTTATTCCAAATGTGCTTTTATGATTTCAGGCGGGTCAGGTAAGAGATTCTACTTCAGGATTATTTACAGTAGCAATACCAGACTTTAGAAGTCTGACCTTTCTGGATGCAAGTAAAATAGCTGCTCTCCCGAGACTAAAATGTTAGTGTTATAAACCAAACAAATTGACCCTTCATGAAACTGCCCTTTCAAGCAGGTGCCTAACATTTAACAATTGAACCCTCAGTGGCCCACAGATAAATTACATTTTTCAGGTGTTTTACAGAGGTTGTGGGGCCACTCTGATATTAGGAAAGTTTTGGAGGATGTACTAGTTGCACAAGACTACACAATGCTACATAGCTTCTTTATCTACCTTTGTGTGTTTGTGATATGTTGATTGTATGCTCCATGTTGCTGTAAGGCTATGTCTCCACTGCAATGAAAAACAATCACCGAAAGTACGATCGTTCAGGCAGCCCATAGATCAGAGGTGTCAAACTGCCGGCCCTCCAGCTGTTGGGAAACTACAACTCCCATCATGCCCACTGATCTAGATTATACAAATGCATGATGGGTTTTGTAGTTTCCAAACAGCTGAAGGGCCGGCAGTTTGACACCTGTGCCATAGACCATAGAAAAAACGACCTGCAGTCTACACTGGTAGCTTTTTTCTCTGCTCTTCTTCTGGCGTTGGTGTGTTATACAACATGTTGCATAATACGCCGGCGCTTTGAGTTTTTCGTCGTCTTCCCATACAATCAATTGTATGGGCCGAGGGCAAAAAACGAGAACTGACCGCGGTTTTTGCGCAAAACGTGGCCATACATCGGAAAGAACGGTCGACTTTTGGACGTTTTTTGCTAATACTTCACTATAGCAAATTATCATGTCTCGGCTGCATGATTAGCAATATGTAAACTATGTGTATTATAGAGAAAAGTCCTCAACTACAGCCCTGTACTAAAATGGCATCCTCAAGTCCATAGTTGCAATTGTTAGTTTGTTCCTCTGTAATGTCTGCTTCAGTTTGCTTATGCAGGCAGTCCCCGGGTTACAAACAGGATAGGGACTGTAGGTTTATTCTTAAGTTGAAATTGTATGTAAGTCGGAACAGGTAGATTTATTAAATGTAATTCCAGCAAAAAAACATTTTTTTTAGTTTTGGTAATGCAGGAAAGTTTTTACATTTTTTTTGCTGTCTGTGCCCCTTTTTTTTAAGATTTCATCCCTTACCCGTTCTGGTATTCTCATTTTTGCAGACCCCCGTCTCCTTTGTAACTAGGGGACGTATGTAAGTCGGAACGATGTAAGTCGAGGACTGCCTGTATATACTCTTAATTGTGAAGTGCTGCTATCTCAATTTAGATTATTATTATGAGGATCAACTTGGTCAAATCTTAAAGAGAGCTTTTGACTGTTCCTGATGTTCCTGATTGACTGTTCCTGAAGTTTTCCCTATGAAATAATTCTGAAGCATCTTCTCTTACAACTTTGTGTTGTATTGTTTCTTTTATTCCTTCTTATTGCTAAGCTTTTTAGATAGGTATTACCAATTGGGGGAAAGGAGGGTCGTGCACAGTCTGACATTGTCCAATGAGTGGTGACAGAATCATTGTGTGCAGAGACACACCCTTTCCAAAACTGGAATGGTAACACCCATGTGACTGATTCAGTAATACATTTCTAAAAAGAATAATAAAGGTACAGCACAACATAGAGTTAGGGTATGTTTACACGGCTGATTTGGACACTTTTTTTTAAAGCACCAAAATCGGCATCAAATACCCTTCTAAAAACCACCTCATATTTTGCAGTCTTCTGATGAGTTTTCTTGAGGAGGATTTTATGAGATTTCTTCCAGCGCTGTTTTATTTATCTGAAACGCCAACATTTTTTGCCTGGGTGGTTTTTGGGTGTTGATCCACATGCAAAGTCGCATCAATAATGCACCACATTTTCTGTGAGGCGGTTTAGATGCTGTTTTGAAGATCTCCAATACGCATTTGACTCACCGAAAACTCCTCAAGAATTGAAATGTGACTTATTTTTCAGCATAGAAAATAAGTGAGTGAAAACAACATTGTATGATCGACGATACCGGTTTTAAATAGGAATGAATAGTAATAAAGTGGAGGCATTTTATAATTGTTTTTGTTGCTGTTTTGGGGGTGGAATCCACACCAAAACCGGCAGTATGTCAGGGTAGGTCACAGGTCCTCTTTAAGGCACATATTTTTTAATTTTGCTCATACTACATCTTAACCTGATATGCTCATGTACAATTAATAATAATGACATTTTACTGATCCGTCTAAAGACAAATTAATCAAAGGCACCAATAGGAAACACTTCAAATTACACATATCCATAAATAATTAAAATAGATTTTTATCGAGACAGTATACCAAAAATGATAAAAAACAATTAAAAAGCCCAAAAAGGCTCTATCTATCTATCTATCTATTCTATCTATCTATCTATCTATCTACTCTATCTAGTTGAAACCAGAATTTTGCATACACTATATAAAAAGCCTGATGCTGATTTTGGTGCTTTAAAAAAACACAACTCTATGTTGCATGTTTTTCAAGACATTTTTATTACTTTCTGCAAAGTCAAAAATTTACATACACTTAGGATTACTATGCTTTTACACAATTTGGGACAGCCAATATGACGTCATGTCTTTGGAAGCTTCAGTTTATTGGCAACATCTGAGTTAATTAGAGACACAGCTGTGAATGTATTTTAAATATACACCAGAAACACACTGCTTCTGTGTGTAACATCATGTGAAAGTCTAAAGAAATCAGCCAAGATATCAGGAAGAGAGAGTCTGGATCATCCTTGTGTGCAATTTCCAGATATCTGAAGGTGCCTCGTTCATCTGTACAAACAATTATACGCAAGTACAAACAAGATGGAAATGTCCAGCCATCATACCGCTCAGGAAGGAGACGGCTTCTGTGTCTCAGAGTTGAACGTGCTTTGGTCTAACATGTGCATATCAACCCAAGAACAAAAGCAAAGGACCTTGTGAAGATGCTGGCAGAAACTGATAAGATTGTGTCATTATCCACAATGAAACGAGTACTGAAAGGCCACTTTGCCAGGAAGAAGCCATTATTTCAAAAGAAACATATAAAAGTCAGATAAATGTTTGCAAATGCACACAGGAACAAAGAACTACATTTTTGGAGACATGTCCTGTGGTCTGACGAAACTAAAATTGAAGTGTTTGGCCATAATGACAATTGTAACGTTTGGAGGAAAAAGGGAGAAGTTTGGAAGCCTAGGAACACCATCCCAACTGTGAAACACGGGGGTGGCAGTATCATGTTGTGGGGTTGATTTACTGCAGGAGGGAATGGTGCACTTCACAAAATAGATGGCATCATGAGGAAAGAAGATTATGTGGCAATACTGAAGCAACATCTCAAGACATCAGCCAGGAAGTTAAAGCTTGGGCGGAAATGGGTCTTCCAAATGGACAATGACCCCTCAAAGCATACTGCCAAACTGGTTCCAAAGTGACTTAAGGATAACCAAGTCAATGTTATGGAGTGGCCATCACAAAGCCTTGATCTCAATCCTGTTGAAAATGTATGGGCAAAGCTGAAAAGGTGTGAGTAAAGCGACCTACAAATATGGCTCAGTTACACGTCAGGAGAAATGGGCCAAAATTCCTACCAACTATTGTGAGAAGCTTGTGGAAGGATATACAAAATGTTTGAACCAAGTCATAAAGTTTAAGGGCAATGCAACCAAATACTAAGGAAATGTATGTAAACTTTTGACTTCGCAGAACGTAATAAAAATGCCTTAAAAAAATTCTCTCTCATTATTCTGGCGTTTGGCAAATATTAATAATTTTGGAAATTTACCTAAAACGGGTAAGGTTTATTCTGATTTCATGTCAGATAGTGAGAAAAACATGCAGATGAGTCTTTTTATTTAGTGTATATAAACTTCTGGTTTCAACTATATATACACACTGCTCAAAAAATAAAAGGAACACATCCTAGATCACAATGAATGAAATATTCCAGTTGTAATTCTTTATTCATTACAGAGTGGAATGCGTTGAGAACAAAAAAAAAAAATGATCAATGAAAATTGAAATGAATATGTAGTGTATATAGTGTTGAAACTTCTGGTTTCAACTGAATGTGTGTGTATATATATATCTACACATTTCAATTGGAAACCATATATATACGTATTGATTCTTATATGATAAATCTAGTTATGACATGTGCAAATGCAAAATGAAAATGCCATAACAATCTAGCATATCATATAGAGATAATAAGCATTCAATAAAAGTCGCAATGCAAGGGTTATTGAAAGGGAATACCAAAATAAGTGTAAAAATACTAAAAACTCAATAAGAGAAGAATAATAGAAGGGAAAGAGAGGCAAAATGCAAATATACTTAGGCTGGGATCCCCTGTAAAACCCAAAAACTAGTTGTCGTCCTAGTGCATTCGTAAGCTAAAGCTTATAATTGTTCTTGTCAAATAATATATCATCTCTCGGTGGCTACTTCACAGATGTTGGAAAATCAACTGGTTTTGTTAGGTAAAGGATAAAATGGTTATACAACATGAAAGAGGTTACATCAACAGAATAACCATTGCATAAAATCCCTACAGACTCCCCTTAATTAACCATATTAATGAGCCACAAAGAAATGGCTAACAATTTTTTTGTATGGTTGTACTACAGAAATATCTTTGTGCATACTGCATCTGTGAAACATGACATAGATATTTTCTGGTGAACTCTGTGTAAATCTTTAAAAATACTCCTATAGGGAGATTCATATTCATATTAGAAAATGGAAGCCATTATACAGCTATATTTATTAACCTTGATGATAGTAATAAAAAAAATTTGTTGTGGTTTTGTGGATTTTGCAAAATCCACTTGGTTTGAAAAGGATTTTCAGAATACCATTTATACTGTATGTATTCTGTTGTACTTTGTCTTCAGCACACCAAAAAACTCCAACAAACTTACTATCAGTTTGGTCTTAGGCTATGTCTACACTGCATTGAACAAAAACCGGAGCAAAAGCGTCCGTTTTTTTCTTGATGCAGGACCAACGCTGTGTTTAGTTCAACCTTGTACGAAAGCGTGGTCGTTCTTCCTGGTTCTTCGATTTCCTGACGTCCCCCATACAATAGCATTGTATGGGAAACTGGCAGAAAACGAGAAGCAAAACCGGCGTATTATACAACATGTTTATAATACGCCGCTAGCCAAAAGACGGGCAAGAGAAAAGACCGAGCTGTGTAGTCTGCAGCTCATCTTTCCTATTGCTGTCTATGGGGCAGCAGGAACGATCGTATAATCGGCGCTTTTAAATAACAAAGCGCCAAAGATATGATCATTTTCCTGTGCAGTGTAGACATAGCCTTAAAGGGCATATGGACAGAAGTTGACCACATGAAGGACTCCCTGTAATGAATGTTTGTAGGAAAGGTGAAATAGTTTGTTCAATAAATGTAAAATCCTCTACAGGATGCATCCGTTATACTCTGTTTATTACCATGTATTGAGATAATTCATCCAGAACTAAATGCTGGTTCCCTATGTAACTACTTTCCACTTCCACTAATGACTGTAATTTCCCAATGTATAAAAAGTTTTTAAAAATAATTTATACCGTAAGCTTTCTATTGAAAGAAAAATAGCCATTATTGATTTCCTATAAGCTTGTTCTGGCTAAATCTCCTCTTGACCTTTCTGCTTTATCCCGATGTACAGGCCAGACCCTACTCCTTCTACCAACATAATCCGCAGCTACAATTTAATCCTTTAATTTTACCCAGCTAAAAAACTTCTCAAAAATTTTCCCATCTTCCCCTTTGTACCCCAATACAGCTGAATCCATTATAGAACATTAAAAAATTTCTTTTTTTTTAACCATGTTGCAGCTGAGACTGAATAATGAATCCCTTTCCATAAGTAAAATACATCGGATTGTATGCCGAAATTACATTACGGACTGTTAAAAAAAAAAAAAAGCGAATTTTTTTTTTTTTTTTTTAATACACAGATAAAAAGAATTTTCCCGTTTTCAATTGAGAGTTTGGGAAAATTGCTGATGAAGAATTTTTTCCATGAGGTTTCTGCAGACACATTTCTTGCCAGCTGTATAATCGACCTCTTTTTCATGAGCCACGTACTCCTGAACACTGATAATCTTCATTGATTTGTTCAAACAGGCAGATGATTTAATTTTCCATCTGTGCAATCTTGTTTGAATGCTTCATCCAACTGTTTTTTAGCCGTACCAAACCGCAGCAGTAGTTGTTCATAAAAGCAGATTATTACTTTCCATCTGATATCTCAGCTTATTTTTTAAATTAGGATTTAAACATCAGTAGAAATGGGAAAAATTAGGATTTACCCCTACTATAGTATGGGGAAAAAAAGAAGGGGTTTGACTCCTGAGCAAGTCGACTTTTGCTACCATGCGAGCCCTGACAAATTGTCATTTCTGGTATGTAAATGTTTTCTCCTGTAGAGAGTGATTTCTCATCCTTCTATTCAAATAGCCAAAGCAGATGTATGATACTGGTCACAATCCAATTTGTCGAAACAAATGGACAAAGCTGGAAACAGTCCAACGTATACCCCAAAGGAATTTCACAGCTCTGACCAATGAAATTTTAGTTTTTAAATTTAAACTTTGGCTCAAAGCATTGTGGGATGTTCGAATTATTGAGTATGAATGATGATTAGGGTGAAAAGATCAGGGCACTAGGCTAGCACTTTCCATACAGTAGGCTGTATTGCTATAAAAAATATGATGCTGTGGACCCTATGCTGTTTTTATAAAAAAAAATAACAATGAAGCAAAGTAAGGCGACACCGTTCCCAATGACAAGGTTCACAAACACCTATACACTTGATCCATTAACCCCTTAAGCCGAACGCCTGAAAAGTAGTTAATGACCAGAAAATTTTTTTTAGTTTTGGCTCCTTGCGTTTTTAAACAGTTGTACTTTTTTATTTTTTCAATGATGCAGTTGTATGAGGCCTCGTTTTATTCTGAGACAATTTGGGTACTTTATAAGGGAATAGTTTAAGTACACTTATAATAATTGCAGTTTTTTATTTTTTATTTTTTTTTACAAATTTTTTATTTTTTTTTTTTTTTGTTTTTTTTACACCATTCACATTTCCCACTTAATAACTTGTTAGATTAAATTTTCTACAGGTTATTACGGTCGTGTGGTTTCCCAAATATGTGTAGGTTTTTTGTGCGTGTAATTTATGTACAATTATTTTTTATTAAATATTTTATTTTTATTTTATTTATTTTTTTTTTTTTTTCTTTTTTTTAACTTTTTATGGTTTTTTTGTACTCTTTTTTTTGACTCCCATGAAGGGAGAACTGTTTAACTTTTTTTTTTTAAATTTTTTTTTTTTTTTTTACACTTAGTAATGTATTATGCTTATTCATATATGCTAATACATGCTAATCTGTGTCACTGACACAGGAAAGTGATTAGGACCAGCACAAAGGGGCGTCCTAATCACTGGCTTCTTACCCCAGACAGCTCTGGGGCCACTCTAGGTCCCCAGAGCTGACTGTGCAGTGGTCCTGAGCTCTGTCGGGTCACCGGGCGTTCCGATCACCCCGATGCAGAGCAGGGAAAACCTTTGATTGCGCTGCGGAAAACGCCCCGCCACAATCAAAAGGGTTTTTTTTTTTTAAAGCACCGGGTTGCGGAGGTTTTCCTCCGCTCCCCGATGCCTGCAGGACATGCTCTGGGATCGGGGTGTGTAGCACAGCCCCCGATCCCAGCGCAGCTGCGGCGCCGGGCCGCCCCCAAACCCCCGATGTCTGCAGCGACGTCAAAAGACGTCGCTGCAAGACGAACGACCCGCACCGGCCGCCGGCAAAAGACGGTTGCGCGGTCGTTAAGGGGTTAACCAATTCACCATTCATTCCAGAATCTATGGGGATGCAAATGCTGCAGTTGCATCAAGACAATACCAATTCAAAAACTGGTCTAAACATGAGTATAAATCACCATACCATAAACATGTACCATATGAAATTTTTAATGACTCTCCAATAATAAATTATAAAGAATTTATTCCAAAAAAATACATTAAAAATACCAAAAATTCAGCTATCACAACTGAAACAACCTTATAAAAAACATTTTTTTAAAAACACAAAATAGGCCCCCTCCAATAAAATATTGGTGGACACTCCCCCACCCAAATTTAACAAACAGTAAATGGGAAAAGATGCATTAAAATAAATATACAATACCAGATCAAAATGATCAAAAATAAAAAAAATGCACCAAACCCCCAAAAAAATTTATGATAAAAATACAAAAACCTATATTTCAATTCATTACCAAAGTGGTGGATATGTCACCAAGGAGGGTATTAGCCTTGACGCGCGTTTCGCCGCCAGCTTTCTCAAGTTGCATCAAGACGTTGGTGTTATAAATGGCACTTAGTAGGAAGCGACAGCCATGTTACATGTTTTTCATTGGGTCCAGATGCAGCCCTCATGTACAGTAGGTCGTATTGTCATAATTCTAGACCATACTTGCCAATCCTTTGTTTTTCCCAGGAGAAACCTTTATAATCAGGATGTAAAAGGGCAGGAGTCATGAAAACCCTGCCATGAAAATGGACATTTCCGGGTGTAACGAGGGCATTCTTTGGGGAATTGGGGTGTTCCCAGCACAGGGCTGAAACCTCCTGGCACTGGAATATAAGAGATTGATCAGTATGATCTAGCCCCTGTTCTGCTGATTGCCTGCCCTGTGTTTCTGCAAGGAGATCACCAGCATCACTCTGCAGTGAAGGATAGCATGTATTGGGTAATACATGTTCCTGTCATATAGTTACAGGCTACAGTATGTCTGTGTGAATGCCACTTTTCTGTAAAAAAACAATGAGCACTTCCTGATAGTGTTTCTTGGTTAAAACAGACTTTCACAGAGATCAGAAGGAGTAGATCTTGGCCATTTCACCCTTTAGATGCCGCTCTCAATAGGGATTACGTCATCAAACAGATCAAAACAGAAGGAGGACGCTCCTTTTATTCTCCTACGGCTGACCCCCTTTAGAAAACATTATTAAAAAAACGCAAAAAAGTTGTTTTTTTCTTTTTTTATGTATTACTCCCAAAACAAGTAAAAAAAAAAGTTAAATTCCAAGGTAGATGAATCCCAAAACAATGATCCATTTACACAAAAAGTCTGTAGATGGAGAAGAAATGTCATGGCTCTAAGGCTATGTGGCACGTACAGTACGGCTGCGATTACGCCGGGTGCTTTGGGAGTCGTGCTGATACGCGTGTACTCCCGCGGTACGAGGGGTGGAGGGGGCGGAAACCCGCCGGCCCCATTGACATCCATTACTCGCGGAACGTATTCAGCACAAGTAATTGATATGTCACATCTCCCTGCGCGTACAATACGATCGTATTGTACGCCCGGGGAGAGGAGGCGTAATCCATTGTTCTCTATGAGAACTGTGGATTACCGTAATTTCGGCACGCCAAAATTACCCCGTGTGAACATACCCTAAGGAACTATGAGGCAAAAGATGTATTGTGGCCCCCTTAAACTAGAACAATGTAACAATATGGACCTCATTCCAAAGAAGGTTGTACACTTCTGGTCTAGACTCCATAGCCAGCCTAGACCTTCTCTGACGTTCACTGTATTTGTTGTTTTACATGTCTATGTATTTTTCTTATTTAGCCAAATGATCTTCTCTCAGGATTTTGCCTGACAAACTGGTAATAATCTTGTTTTTTGTGAGAAAGCACTCATTTCCCTGTCAGAAATACAGGCTTTGCTCACCGTACTGAAATATGTTGGGATGGAACGGGGGTGTTAAGTATATGGTGTGTTCTGACATCTCATTCAGACATGCCAGAAAATCCCATCAGTAGAGGTCAGAGAACTCCATGGCTTACAAACTTTAATAAATTGGTGTTCTTTATCAGTCAGTATAGGTTTGTTGTTGACCATTATCCAAATTATTTTGGACTTCACAGTTTCTGAGGGATTGTGGCTGTATTCTAGCCATGGACTTTTGAGACGTATCTATAGGTTGTGCCTCTGGGACCCTCATACCTTTCATGATCACGCCCCCTAAAGTGTTAGCTCAGACTGGAGAGCCGATCCTGCTTGCGCACAACTCTCCATTCTGTTCTATGGGAGTTCCGAATATAGCCAAACATGGCACTTGCCTGTACTCGGAACTCCCATAGAATGGAATGATTGGCTCTCCATTCTGAGCTGACACTTTTGGTGACCCATTCTCAAAAGGGCAATACCAATTCAAAAACTGGTCTAAAAGTGAGTATAAGTCACCATACCATAAACAACATGTACCAATATGAAGTATAATGACTCTTAAATAATTACCATATAAAGATTTTTATTCCAAAAATACATTATAAATAAAAAAATTCAGCTATCACAACTGAAACAACCTTAAAAACATTTAAAAACACAAAATATCCCCCAATACAAATATTGGTGACACATCCCTCACCCAAAGTTAACAAACAGTAAATTGGAAAGATGCATAATAAATATACACATAACAGATCAAGTGATCAAAAATACAAAAATGCACCAAAACCCCCCAAAAAAAGTTTTGATAAAAAATACAAAAAAACCAATTTTTTAAAATTCTTTACCAAAGTGGGGGATATGCCCACCAAGGAGGGTTTTTACCCCTCAAACGCCGTTTAAACCCCCAGTTTTCCCAATACTTTTTTTTTGGGTTTTGGTTTTGAAATTTTGTATTTTTGATCCCTTGTTCTGTTATATGTATATTTTTTTTATGCACCCTTTTTTCCAATTTTTAATTTTTTTGTTAATTTTGGGGTTTTTAAAGGGTTGGTCACCAATATTTGGGAAATTGGGGGGGGGTTTATTTTGTGTTTTTTTAAATTTTTTTAAACCCCTTAACGCCTTTGGGCCCGAAATGCAAAATCGAAATTAAAAAGAGGGGAAGGGGCGGGAGGAACCCGCCCCCTCCGCTTCTCTGGCCCTGCGAAAAAAAAAAAAGGGAAAAAAAAAAAAAAAAAACCAAAAAAAAAAAAAAAAAAAAAAAAAACCAGGGAATCGCTCGATCCGTGCGCTCCTGCCCCTTTACAAAACACCCAAGGGGGGGGGCACAAAAGGGCCTTTCCCGGGGTTGTCTGGACTTTCACGTTCCCCGGGCCCTTTTGCCCTGGGGGCCCTGCCCCGGCACCCGTGATGACGGGTTGCCCATAGGAATCAGGGGAAAATTGGGGCAACAACTGTCATTTTTTTTCCTATTGAATAAAGAGTTTAAAAAGTTTTCTCTCAATTCAAATCCCCTAGGGGGAAAAGGGGGTAAAAAAAAAAAAATGTGAAAAAAGTAAAAAAAAAAAGTGAAAAACATGAAAACACAAACCGAAAATTTTAAAAAAAAAAAAACACTTTCCCCACCCCCCCTTTTCCCCTTTTCAAACCCCAAATCCCCCAAAAAAAAAAAGTCAAAAAAAAAAAAGAAAAAAACCCGTTTTTGGGTATCCCCAAGCGTCTTTTAATTTGACCTGCCCTATTAATATGTCATTTTAAATTTTAAAGGGAAAAACGTGAACGTCGAAAAAAAAAAAAAAAAAAAAACTATCACAAAAAATTAAGTTTTTTTGTTCATCCCCCCAAGAAAAATTTAAAAGGGAAATTAAAATTAAAAAAACCGCCTATAAACCCCAAACGTTTAAAACAAATTAAAACTTTCCTTTCACCCCGGGCAAAAAAAAAAAGTCCTAACAAAGCTCCGAAATTTTAAAAAAAAAATAAAAAAGTTATGGCTCTCGGGGAAGATAGAAAATGCTTTTAAAACATTTTTTTAACTTTTTTACACACTAAAAACATTTTTTTTTTTTTTTTTTTTAAAGTGCTTCAACATAAAAAAAACTAATAATTTGGGTATCCCCCGGTTAATGTATCGACCCACAGATTTTAAAAAAGTTTAATTTATTAGGGGATCCGGCACAGTGAACGCTTTTTAAAAAAAAAAAATTTAAAAAACACTCCCGGGAAATTGCAGTATTTTTTTCACTCCCCTTCCAAAAAACAGATTAAAAAAAAAGATAAAAAAAATTGCCCAAAAAATGATACCAAAAAAAAACGTAAAATAAATCCCAAAAAAAAAAAACCAACCCCTGTATACACTCCATAAACGGAAAAAAAAAAAAGTTAGGGGTCTAAAGACTAGGGCCCAATGAAAAAAAAAAGTTTTTTTCCCCTGTTTAAAAAATAAAAGTTTTTTTTCCTATTGAAAATTTTTTAAAAAAGCATTTAAAAAATAAAAAAAAAAAAAAATAAAATTTTGGTTTTTGCGTAATGTACCCGACCTGCTGGGAAAAAGCTAGCTTTCCCAAAACTAACCCCAGAGTGCCCGCTAAAAAAAATAAAATAAGAAACACTACCAAGGATTGGGGAATTTTGTTAAAAATGCCCCCAAAAAAACCCTTTTAATAAAAAGTGAACAAATTTGTTGTAGGGCACCCCATAATGGTACCAAAAAAAGCATAAATTCAACCCCCCCCAAAAAAAACAAGGGGCCCCTCACAGCTCTGCACACAGCAAAATAAAAAAAGTTATAAATTTTCAGAATAGGACAAACATAAAAACCCCAATTTTTTTATAGACTTTTTTTCTATTTTTAAAAAAGTAATAAAACAAAAAAAACTATATAAATTTTTAAAACCATTGAAATTTTGTCCCGACCCCCTTTGAAAAGGTTATCACTAATTTTACAGTGCCCCGGCAACCCTCGAAAAAATTTGAACCCAAAAAAAAAAATGGGGGAACTGTTTTTTTCCCCCCCCTTTTCGGCCCAATGCAAAAAAAAAAAAAGGGAGGGAAAACCACCTGGCCCCCCAAAATGCACAAAAACCCCCCAATATATGAACCCCGGGGGGGGTTGTTTTAATTTTAAAATGGGGCGACTTCGGGAAGGGTTTCACCTGTTCGGGGGTTACTTTGGGGGTTTTTGCAAATGCGACATTGCCCCCCCCAAAAAACTGCGTTCCAAAACCAAAATAGGGGCTCCCCCCCTTATACCCCGCCTCCCAAAAAAGCGGCCCCCAAACGGGCAGTTTACACCCACATTAAGGTATTGCCAACTTGGAAGAAATGCCCCAACAAAGTTTTGGGGTTTCTTTTTTCCAGGGTTCCTTGTTAAAAATGAAACATTTTTTAAACTAAAAAATTGCAGATTATTAAAAAAAAAAAAAAAATTTTCTTTTCACGCCTAATGCTAAAAAAAAAAATTTTTGAATCAAATTTTTGGGGTCCATATGCCACTACACCTTTTTTATTTTTTACCCCTTTAAAGGGGGGGGTTTTAGTTTTCCCTTTTGGGGCTTTTTTTTTTTTTTTTTTAGGGGTTAAATTTCGTTTTAGCACCTTAGGGCCCTTTTTCAAAAACCCGAAATGGCCCTAAAAAAATAAAATTGAAAAGAAAAAAGAGACCCCAAACCCAGTAGGTTTTCCCCCACCTTTTCCCGGGGCTTTGGTTGAGCCAAAATTTAATTTTCCCAAGGGGGAAAATGGGTTTTCCAAAAAAGGCAGACCTGGGGGAAAATTAAAAATTAAAATTTTTATTTTTTCCTTGTGACATTTTCCGTTTTTCCCAAGAATAAAGGGGGATATAAAAAGTGAAAATCTGCAAAAAAAGGAAATTTTGAAAATTTTCCCCACACTTTGCTTTAATTTTGTGAAAAATTAAAATAAAGGGTTTTTCAAAATTCCTAAACATGTTTGTTTTAAAAACTTTTAAAGGGGTCTAGTTTCTTTTGAAGGTGGCATTTAAGGGGGTTTTCTAAAAAATGAAAGGCCCCCCCAAAGAAAACGTCAGAACTGGACTGGTCCCAAAAAAATTTTATATTTTCAAAATTTTTTTGAAAAAAGTGAGAAAATTTTAATACAAAAAATTTTTAAACCCTCTAATGATATTTTATATTTTATATTTATATATATTTTATATTAAAAATATAAAAATATTTATATATATTTTATTTTTAAATTTAAAAAAAAAAAAAAGGGAAACCCTTTAAAAAAAGATGCCCCAACCCCATAGTTTAACATTTGGTAGATGCTAGTTTTTAAACTATTTTTTGGTGAATAATTTTTGTCTTGCACGCAAAATTTTTGGACTTTCAAAAAACAGGTTTTTCAAATTTTTTATAGAAAAGTGAAGAAATAGGCAAAAATTTTTTTGAAGGGGCTAACGGGGTTATATTTTTAAAAGTGGGGCTTTCGGGGGAAAAAACTAGCCCTTTCTTTAAGGGCTGATGTTATACAACAAAAATGAAAATACAAGAAAATTTTTTTTTCACACAAGGGCATGGATCTTCAAAGGAACTTAAAATTTTTAAAAAAAACAAAATGCGGGAAAAATAGGTTAAAAGCAGTTTTTTTACAACCTGTCAAGAAAATTAAAAAAAGTCTGGAAACTTTTGGGCTTTAAAGGGGGAGTGGATCAGTAATTAATTTTCTTATCTATTGCAATCAGGGGGGAAATTTTTTTGCACTCACATTTCAACATAGCTTTACATGAAGCTGGCATGAAATTTTAACCCATTTTGCAGAGTTTTTTTAAATTTTATTTATTAATTTATATTCCCATTCTTTTTTCTTTCCCCTTTTAGTCCCTTTAAAATTTTCCCATTGACCGTTACCCTGCAAATCTTCCATTTGGGAAAGATTTTCTCCAGAGAAATGGCGGCAACTGGAAGAACAGTTCTGCTGGTTTTTTAATGGGGGAATCTGTTGGGGGAAATTTTATACGCTTTGGGTGAGGGGCTCTGCCCTGTTTCCCCCCCCATAAAGGCCTGTGTTGGGGCATTGCATACAAAAAACAGATACACCCCTTTTTTAAAACCTGCAGGGGAAAAAGTCCCCCCTAAATTTTTGTGCACCTCTGGGAAATGTGGGGCAGGAAAACTGCAGCAGTGTGGGATGTGCCCCCGGGAGGTCTTTCAACCCGTTCTGCAGGCAGGGGGAGGTTTTCCATTTTCAGTTGGGGCCTTCAGAGCGCCCCCCAAAATGGCCCCCCAGGTTTTTGGGGGGTTCCGAAAGGAGAGGGAAGGGGGGACTGGGAAAAAAAGGGCCCTTTTAGTCCCCGTTGTCCCCCTTTTAGCCCCAGGTTGAAATTCCTTGGCAATCTTTGTAGGAAACTCCGTTGTTTGGGGTTTTAGGTTTTACAATAGGGGCCCGTTTTTCCTTTTTGGGTTCTTTGTATTTTAGCAGACTGGGCTCTGTTGATGGGGGGCCCGTTTGCTGATTTGGTTTTCAGTCAATTTTTTGGGCGTATTTCCCAAATTTTAGAAATTTTTTTCCTCAGATCCCGAAGGTTTTGCCAGGTTTTGCTTTGTCGGGGCAAAAACGATTGTACCGTATTGCCTGGCTTTTATATAATAATGTTTTGTGTGCCCCGGGGGTTGGGTGTCATTCCCGAGGTTTGGCCGTTTTGTCCTGTCGGTTTGTGGTATACTGTGTGAGTACCCGGGGGTCTTTTGTTTTTGAAATTTTAGTATCCCCCGAAAGTGGATTTTGCTCTCTGAATTTGGTTTAAATTTAAAGGTTAAAGGTGGGGGGAAAGTTATTGAAAATCCCTTATGGAAAATTTAAAATTTGGGGGGGGCCCCCTCGCCCCCCAGTCCAATGACAATGGGTATCATCAATATAACGGGGGGTACTTATGGGTTTGGTGTTGCAAGTTGATAAATATTTCCCTTTTCCCGTGGGCCCCCCATAAAAAAAAATTTGCTTTGGGGCGCCCCATCTGGAAACCCCCTGGAAGTTTTTCCCTTTTTCGGGAGAAACAGGTCTTCTTTCCCAAAAAGTAAAATAGTTGTGGCTGAGTATGAAGGGGTGACGTGGATGGTTTTGTTGGGAGATCTTTTTCTCTAGGTGACCTGCATGCTGCAACTTTCCTTTCCCTTTTGGGGGAAAAATTTTTTATACCCAAAGGGTTTACAAACCATTGGGGGCCCAAAAAGGTTTTCCCTCAAAGGGAAATGGACCCAGGGCATTTTAGTTTTTTTTAAAAAGGGTTTTGTTTTGTCCCCGGATTTAGCTTTTTGGGTATCTTTTACCGGGGTTTTTGGGGGATTTTTTCCCCCCCCCAAAATGAGATAAACTCTGTCAGGGTTTTTCCCAAAGCCCGAAATGATAGGCCTCCCAGGGGTTTCCATCTTTTTTTGGGTCTTGGGGGGCATATAAAAGCAGCCCGGGTTGGGGGGCCCCTGGGTAAAGCAAAATTTCCCCCTTCCTTTCCGGGCCTGAATTGGGAAAATTTTTTATCATTTTTTTTAGTTGTTTCATATAGGCCTCTGTGGGATTTATTTCCCAAATTTGCAGTAGGGATGGTATTTGACAGTTGTCCCGTTCGCTTTCCCGGGTATAGTCCCGAAAATTTTTTCATCTGACAAATTTCCGGCCCCCCTTTTTCGGGAGGTTTTTTTAATTATATCCCCGATTTCTTTCAGTGAAGCAATTTAAAACCTTCTGTTCCCGCAGGGTTTTTGGGTTTTTCATTGTTTCTTTGTTTCTCCCAAAAGGGGGGGATTTCGTTTTTTCCTTTCTTCTAAACAGAAATGTAAATTTTCCCGTGCTGCCCTTTTGTTCCCGGGCCCGGGGGGGTCCAGGGAGATTTTTTTGGGTTTTTTCGTTATTTTTCTGTCCTGTCCTTCAAGTCCTGCTTTTATGGAAGGGGCTTTTCCCCACTGACACATTTACACACTGGACTTTCACATGCACCAAATGACCTGACCCGAGAATATCCCCAGGTTGGGTGGAAAAAACTCCTAAAACCCCCTGGTCAAAGATTCCCAAACACATCCAGGAAACAAAAAGACCTTTTTTAACAAACCAATTTCCCTCGGGTCCACTTTCCTGAGGGGACCCTTTTTTGGGGGCCCCTGGAATTTTAGGGGTTTCCCTTTTATTTCAAACATTTCCCCCCAAGGATTGGGAGTTGCAGCATGTTCAGGTGCACCTAGAGAAACAAAACTCCCAAGAAACCGTCACACCTCTCATCCCGTTTTTTAAATCAGCCAAACTATTTTACTTTTGGAGAAACCCGTATCTAAGCAAATGGGGAAAATTTTCCTGGGGTCCAGATGTGGCCCCAATATGCAAATCCTTTATTGGGGGCACTGGAAGGAGCAATTTATCAAAAATCAACACCCCAAAACCCCGATGTACCTCCCTTATTATTGATTATAAAATTGTCATCTGGAAAATGCGGGCCTGGGGGCCCTTTTTTTTAATTCCTTTAAGGGCTTCAATTTAACCTTTTACCCCACCAATTTTAAACCTTTAAAATTAACCCATTCAGAGAGCAAAAACCACTTTTCTTTGGGTACTAACAAATTTCACATCAAAGACCCCCGGGGTACTCACATCAAGTATACCCCAAAACCCCACAAAACAGAACGGCCCACCTCAGGGAAAAGACCGCTTCCACCCAGACACACAAAACAGTTTTTTATATACAGCCAGGCTATACAAACAATCGTATTTGGGTCCACAAAGCTACCTGGGCAAGCACCTTTTTGGATTTGGGACAAAATTTTTCAAAACCCTTGGGGTACAGACCAAATTTACTGACAAACCCAAAATTTAGCAAAGCGGGGCCCCCATTCCCAAAAAGAGACAGTCTGCTCACAAACAAAGAGGGCCCCAAAAGGAAAGAACGATGCCCCCCGTTGTCCCCTACAACCCCCAACTGGAGATCCTACGAAAGATTGCCAAAGGGAAATTCAACCCCGTGCACCCTAGGGAAAAACAGACTCAAAGGGCCCTTTCCCAGTCCCCCCCCCTCCTCTCCTTTGGCAACCACCAAACCTTGCGGCGATTATTGTCCGGAGCGCTCTGAAGGGCCCCCCAAAAGAAAATGGCACCTCACCCTGCCCGCAGAACAGGGGCAAGACCTTTTCAGGCACATCCACACTGTGACAGTGTACCTGTCCCACAGTCCCAGCAGGTGCCCCAGAATTTTGGGGGGCATTTTCCTGCAGGCTAGCAATTTTGGTTTAAACTGATTATGTGTAAAGCAATTCCCATCAAGGCCTTTATGTGGGGGGGGGAAAGGGGAGAACTCAGCCCGGGGGTTTTGAATTTTACACAGTTCCCCATTTAAAAAACACAGAACTGATTTCCCGTGGCCGCAAAATTTCTCTGGAAAAATCTTTCCCTGGAAAAATTTTTCAGGTAACCGGTTTTCCCCCCCCCCCCCCCAATTTTTAGATTTTAAGACTCAAAGGGGAGGGAAAAAAATGGGAAAATTTTAAAATTTAAAGCAAAAATTTTTAAAAATCTGCCAAAAATTTTTTGGGTTAAATATTCATCCAGCTTCCCTGTCAAAACTTGTTTTGAACTGTGGGGTGCAACAAATTCCCCTGATTTTCCCATAGATAAGAGAAATAATTACTGATCACTCCCCCTCCGCCTCACAATTTCCAGACTGGGTTTTAAATTTTTGACAGGGTTTTAAATAAAATGCTGTACCCATAATTTGGGATTTTGTTATTTTTAAAAAATTCCCAAAATCCTTTGAAGATCCATGTCCTTGTGTGATAAAAAAGTCTTGAATTTCAGTTTGTTGTATAACATCAGTCCCGAAAAAGAGGGGCTAGTTTCTCTCGAAAGCTCACTATCAAAAAAAAATAATTTTTTTAAGCCTTTCCCTTAAAAAGGGAAACGCCTGATTTCTTCACTATTCTACTACTTTCTATGGCTAACACGGTACAACATTATACTACTCAAATTTTTCATGAAATTTTGATATTTTTCAAAAAAAAACAAGGCTTGTATGGATAAAATTTTCTTACTAACTTAAAGACAATGTGTCACGAGAAAAAAAAATCTCAGAATCACATGGATAGGTAAAAGTGTCAAAAAGTTATTCTCACATAAAGAGACACATGCCAGATTTAAAAAATAGGGCTGGGTCAGGAAGGCCAAAACTGGCTGGTCCTTAAGGAGTTAAGGTTGTTTCAGTTGTGATAGCTGAACTTTTTTGTATTTATAATGTATTTTTTGGAATAAAAATCTTTATATGCTAATTATCGGAGAGTCATTATACTTCATATTGGTACAAATTCTCAAAAGGGTCCTGGAAATGGGACTCAAACGTATCACACTTTAAAAGAATATCCGATACACCATCAAAGTCTATGATAGAAACACACCTTTAATTTGATCCCATGACAGGAAATATTTTTTTTTGTTCGTTGTCAATAGAAAAACCAATTCATTGTGTCTTGTGGCATCAATGAACAGTTCAATGTGATTTTTTTTATTGAAGTAATATGCTGGAGAGCTGGGGAATTGTATGAGTAGTGAAACGGATTAGCAGTGAATGAATAAAGTTGTGTCACAGATAAACTTCACACATCCGCTCGTGCTATTAAACATCACTTGTGTAGCTGAGAGATTAATTCTTGCCCAAAATACTGTGCAAATAAGGAGAAAATGACAATGTATTCTGTTAAAACCCGTGCTCATACATATAGATATCCTATACATTACTTACATTGTGTATATAAATTAAGGTTTTACCTGTTAATTAAAACATGGTTAATTAAAACATTGTTGGTAGATGCATTATTTATATGTCCTGTGTCGTAGGAAAGAATTTACATAGCCCGAGGATATCACTTTATTGCTTTTGTCCTCCTGAGAGCGAACTTCTTCATTAACTGCAACAGTGATATCCCAAAGATCAAGCATAGAAGATCATTGTCACCATAAATACTGTTTAATATCATTAGTAAAGAAATAAAAATCTATCATACACAAGCAGCACCTGCAATGCATTACAATTTGAGCAGTAGAGTTGGGTATTCTAAAGTTGCCAAATTGGAATAGAGTGTTCCACACTATAAGTAGTAAAAGGGCAAAACTATCAATCACAGATGGCATTGGAAGCTCCAATCAGGGTCTGCAATAGCACTTCTGTCAGATTTGATGGGAAAATTTGCTGTTTCTTTACTTACAAAATCAACATTTTCCAATAACATCTTTTCTGATGATGGGTGTAGCTGTAGCCAACATGCCCAGGCTTGGGGAGGCTTGCTCTGATGCAAGTGCTTTGTACTGTTTAGTAGGAAATATGTTGATGGCTTTCATAAATCTAGTAAAAAAAACTTAACACAAGACGTGACATAAAGTAAGTGAGCTGGAATAATAGCTTTATTACAGATATTCAAAACACAATATAATGTTTGGGCAGGGTTGGCCACATCATTTGGGACTACTGCTGGTTAGTGCCTCTGTGTTGTTCTTTGTTTTTGCCTCATACAGGGGTGAACTTTGTACATTTCGGGCCACATGTAGAAAATTTTTAAAGGGCTAAAATTCACTTTTTTTTTCCCCTAGCAAAAACCCAAACTGAGGCCCCCTTTTATTCCCTTCCCGGCACTTTTTTAAAAATAAAGGGGTGGGGCTGATTTGGTTTTTTTTGGGGAAAAAAAGTAAATTTTAGACAAACAGTTTTCAAAAACATGTTCCCTTGTGCATTTCTTTTTGTGGGTACTAATTACTAATCATTTGCACTACTAAACGTTTTACATATCCCAAAATTTTTATAAATTTTTGATCTTTTCCCCCCCCCCCTCCCCCCGGGGTTTGGTTCCAAATTCCCCCGTCATACTTATTTTGGGTTTTGGGGGCCAAAGGCATTGTAAAATTTTGGATATTTTTAAAAGCTTTTAAACTGGTTTTTTGTAAACTGTAAAAAAAAAAGCTTTTTTATATTGTTCCAGCTCACTTGCTTTTTGTTTGCATGTTTTATGTTAAGTGTTTTTTGCAAGAGTAGGTGATGTGCTCCACAGTTTGGAATTGAAGAGGGTAACCATTGTATCTGTCACTAACATGTGGGTTCTCAATATATTTTTGCTATTAACTAAAAACTTTAAAAAACTGCCCCTTTTGCTGCTTTTTTAGTTTCTTGTCATTAGGTGGTGGGGGAGGCTCGAAGTGGCCCACAAGAGAATAGGGGAAACCCCCAGTAGGCCTGTGGGCATGGTAGACCTGGACTTTTTTAACTGCATATACATCCTCAGAAGAAGGAAAAAAAAAAAAAAAGCAAGAGACCGGGGCAAAAAGGGTTTAAGAACCAGTCATTTACAAAAGCTGTATTAGGGGGCCCCCAAAAAAAAACCACCCGTGGGCCCACAAAAGCTTTAACTGGTTGGGGCCCCCCCGAGTTTTAAAATCCAAACCGGTGGGCCTTTGGCAGGGGCGTAGCTTTTCGGGGTTTTCAAAGGTAGCAAATGTATGGGCCCCCGGGAGCCTGAGGGGGCCCCAAAAACCCTCCCGCCACAAAAAAAAATACCAGCATTGTAAGTGGGGGGAAAAAAAACGGGGGGCCCCCTTTTCACTTTTGCACCAGGGCCCAAAAAAGCTTTTAAATTACGCCATGGCCCCCAAAGGGATCCCAGTCCGACACAGTGGTGGGGCCTATTTCACTTTCATATGGGACGCTTTGAATTTTAGTTACACCACTGCTTATGACAATGAACAACATACTGAAATGAAGGAACAGCTGAGGTAACTATGTGACACAAAGATCTTGGGAAAAAGGAAACCCTTCAGGAAAAACACGGAATGTTAAACTGAAAGCCCGTCCACTGCAAACCGGGAAAATTGAAAATGTTAAAGTTCGTTTTATTTAAAACAAATTCCAAATCTTAGGTTGCAATGCGCACATTGGGCGACGTGTTTTAAAACCCCCGCCATCTCGCCAGTTCCAAACCCTTTTTAGTAAGTTCCGATTGTAATATAAAGTGCTCACAGCATTTTTTAAAAAAAAGTTTCACAAACCACTTTGAAACTGGTATGGATTTGTAGGACAGTTTGGTGCCAAATATAGGCACATTTTTGGTGCATCGTACCATTCTGGCGAGACATGCCTTCACATCATTGGCGCATTCAAAAGTGTTGGCGTACGATGCACCAAGTTTTGGCATACTACAGTTCATACATCTATAGAACAGGGCTGCGACAGTTTGGCTGAAAGCACTAGATACTTTTTCAAGCATCAAATAGCATTACACCATGGATATTTTGTTGTTTAATTATTTGCTTAATTGATTTTAACAGAAATAAACAAAACAACTGAAAGGGTTTTTTTAAGCTGCGCTTTTAAATTTTTTGCATTCCCCATCTTCGTTTAAAAGCTGAAATGCACAATAACAGCTAATTTGCACTCGCAATCGACACTTTGACTTTCATTATTATTGTCATTTATTATTATTACTATTATTTGCGTTATTTATTATTATTATTTAGGAAAAATATCCCTTTTAAAGGGGTCTGAAGATTAAACCCCCCAAAATTTTAAAGCAAAGTCTCCAAGAGCAGGGCTGCCACTAATAATTACAGGGCTCTATACTGCCGATATGTCTGCTTCCCCTCTCGACACACACACTCATTACCACTCTCTATTTTGCCCCATACTAATGAGGCACTGACAATACTGCCCTGATGGTATCCCTATTGGAACGTACCCTGACGCCAAGGGAAAAGATGCCAATTTATAAAACTGGAATTCGGTTAGAGCCCACTCTGTGTGTTACTATTTCTTGTACTGACAAATGATTAAATTTAGGTTTTTAAAAAATAAAAGGGTTTTTTTTGCGGTGGGTTTTGTAAAACAGTAAATAAAAATTTTAAAATTTTAAAAAGTCTGATAAATAAGTAAGATAAATAATGGCATCTGATTCTAGTGTGAATGAGCTCTAGGTTTAATTTTAATCATTAAAAGGGTATTACTATCTCAAACATATATGGCACATTTATAGGCTGTGCCATGAAGGTCTAACAGGTGGGGACCGACACCTATCCTGAAAATGACTTGCTCAGTGGTACTCTGAACTCCCTTTGAAATGAACAGAGAGAGCAATGCAAAACCACCTCTCTGTTCTATTCAGTCAGGGTGAGGGAAAAAAAGACTGATGTTCGAGATAGAGCCCTTATACCTTGATTGCATATTGCTAGGATATGCCATCAAAGCCTGATGTGAATGGGAATTTCATAGATCACAATTGTCTCTTCATTCTGAGCTGTTACTTTCGAAGGTGCAACTCTGGGGCCCGCACCCATTAGAATTTGATGCAACCATGAATACATGAAATCTATTTGTGTCACCGTTTAATAAATTATCGACACTGCTTAGATGCCATCATCATTATTTCAGAAGTCAACACAAACCAATCTCATTTGCAGTTGACTTCGTTAGCCGTGTTCAACCTTATTCCCGAGGATTTGTGCGCCTATTGACCACCAATCCGCCGTGAATAAGGGCGAGGACGGGGCGGGGCCGGAAGCGGGGGGCGCCTCTCCCGCCCATAGACAATCATGTTTTACGCGCGTCACTCCGTAAATAATGTGCAGTCACTTCTCCCGCGGCGATTCGCCGACGTTGAGGAGCGACGGAATCCACTGTTCTCTATGAGAGCATGGATTACCGTATTGCTGCCGCGGATTAGCGCCAGTACTGCAGGAAAAACCCGGCGGCAGTAGGGGGCGCCAAATCCGCGGCAGAATAAGCCGGGGGAAGGGGGCCTACTGTAAGCAAGTGGAGATAGCCGTGTAACTTAAAGAGAACATGTCACATAGTTTATGCCCCCCTTGCTGAGGACAACACAAGCTAGTGACAGACCTGCTGTTTCCAGCACTGTGTCCCTTATTCTGTAAGATGCAGCAGTTTTAGAGCATTTACCCCTCAAATCTTATTCATGAGCAGGTGTTAGCCCCACCCACCAAAGGCTAGCCCCAGGTGGGAGGGGTTTGAAAAAAACTGACTCTTTAAATGACTCTGCAGATTTAAGCATTAAATACTGGAAAACGCCAGCATTTTACAGAATAAGGGACACAGCGCTGGAAACAGCATGTCCGGGTCACTAGCTTTGCAATCAACAGAAAGGGGGGGGGCAAAAACCTGTGTGACAGGTTCTTTTAAAAAAGGGGTGTAGAGAAAAACAAGGCCAAAATGTATGAAAACTCTCTGGGTCTAAGACCCAAAGAAACCCAAATAAATTTTTTCCTTTTTCCCAACTTTTGCAAGCACTTATAAAAATAAAAGGGGAAAGGGCCCCGGGTTTTGTTGTGGGGCAAAACAAAGAAAGCCCTTAGCCCAATTTTCATACAAGCCCCCCCAAGGTTTTTTAAAAGAAAAAGTAAAAATTATAATAAAATAAACCAAAGCAGTAGTTTTTTAGAAAAATTTACATGTGCTTGGGAACCTTTTGAGCTTCAAGCTACAGTTATTCTATATTGTTGGCCCATAATTTTTTCAGATCATAGTTTTTATAAACTTTTTAAAATGCATACTTTTTGGTGTGGTTTCTTCATAACCCATCGTATACACCGTATAGAAGTCTTTTTGCTATACCCAATTTTTATTAAAAAAAGAAACAAAATATTCCGATTCTACACAAATCTTGCATCAGAATTCTGAGATGTCTTGGAGGCATATATTGTTATTCATAAAGCATGGCTGAATTCAATATAAATATATTGAATTTCCCTGCCATCCACAAAATTTGATAAAGGGGGAAATTTATCAGGGTTTTTTAAAAGTTTGTATTGACTCACAAAAGCAGCCATATTGTTCTGTTGTTCTTTGAAAGGTTTCTCAGTATCTTATGTGGGGAGGAGGGAGAGCGCTGCTGGTCATTGTTAAGGTCAAAGCGCTACAATTAATCTTCATGCCTAATGAAAAACTGCATCAACTTAAAGGGGATTACTGAAAGTTTTAAATTTCAAATTAATACATTAAAAAACCCAAATTTTAAAATTTGGAAAGAAACATACCCAGACAAGCAATTTTAAAAAAAAAATTTTTTTTGGGGATTAAAACCGGGTTTTTTTACATCCCCAAACAAAGAAAAATTGAAATGAAAAAATCAACAGTTATTTGGGAAGGCTTTTGACGTTTTTTGCTGGGGGAAAAAAAATCCTTGTTTGATATTTAAAGCAGGTTCTTCATTATCGATCTACAAATTCTTCTTTGGCATTTCCTGGGTCTTTGGTATGTGGGCATCACACAATTTTATATATCTGCAACCATGTGGACATTGGCTCCATCAAAAATAAAAAACCAATAATGTTTTATAAGCATTCACTGACATATAACAGGGAATTTTGGATCTAAAAAATTGTTTTGTTTTATTTTTTTTAATCCCCAATTTTTCATAAAGGGTTTTCTGTGAATATAATCAAAAACCCAAAATTTGTTTGAAAGCTTTTTGATTATACTCCCCCCAAAAATTTAAACTAACCCCAATAGAACCCACTGGGGGCAAATATTTTCACAAATTGTAAACCCTTTTTCCCCAAATATTAGGTAAAGAATTTATCAAACTGAACTTTTATTATTTAAAAAATCAAAAGAATCAGGTTTAAAAACAAAAAAACTAAGCCCTTAAATTCACTCCAGTCTCACCTTATTGGGCTGACCCAACAAAGGGGGTTACCACCCCAAAAAGGGGGGAAACCCCCCAAAACCCACCCTACAAAAAGGGACCAATCCTTTATTAGTCCGAACAAATTTAAATTTTGTTTAAAGATTGAAAGCCCTCAACCCTTGAAAATCGGGAAAAAAAATTTGCTTTTTGGGGTGACATAACATAAAATTTGGCGTTAAATACTCCAAATTTTCATCAAAATTAAACAGGCATAGAATGAGCCTTTTAAAGGGAAACCCCCTTTCTACAGAGGGTCAAAATTTCAGGCGCTTTCAGCACTAGGGCGACATTTTCGGGCTCGGGGAAACTACTTTAAAAGGGGTTTTTTCCCTTTTTTCCACTTAATGCCCTAAAAAGGCCATACAAAGCTATAAACATGTAATTTTCGCAAACGGTTTCTAGTGCCCCCGCCTCCCGCACGCCCCCCCCCCCCCCAAACAAGGCGCATTACAAAGTACCGGCAGGTGCAAGTAATGCCCCCGGGAAAGTGGCTTCGGGAGATTTTAAAATGTGGAAATAAGGGGGCTGAGCCCGATTTTAAAACTGAAAAGACACCAAAAACGGGCGCAGCCCCTTTCCCAAACATGCCCCCCATTTTTAATTAAAGGGCCCAAAGCAAAAACACAAAACTACAAGTTTAAAGGTAACGCACCCCTGGGTGGGGGGGCTCAGGGGTTAAAGGCAAAAATTTACTATTTTAAAAATAAAAAAAAACCAGGGACCCCACCAATTCTGGTATTATACAAATAATGGAGTATTTTTTTTTAAACAATTACCCAAAGCTTGCTTACAAGAACATTCTTATAAAGGTGACATTGTTTACAATAAAACCATAACTTAGATTTTTTGGGCCATAGCCTTTGTCAAAAAAAAGAAATTTTAAAATAGAAAATGAGGCTTTGGGGGAGATCCGTTTACCAAAATTTTTATGCCATGGTGTTTCTACTACTGGGATCAAAAACCCCCATGACCCAGGGGAAAAATACTTTTAAAAGAATTGTGCCACCAGAGATATTTATCAGCTATCCACAGAATAAGTGAAAAAGGTCTGATCACTGGTTGTCACACCCATGGAAACTCTACTTTTCACTAAGACAGGGGACCCAAGTCCCCCATCCGCTCTCACAGTGCTGGTGTAGAGAAAAAGTCTTTTAATGCAGCAGTGAAAAAAATGGGTTTCAATTAATGTTTGGGTTCAAGCCCTTATGGGACTGATGAAGAAAGCCCATTACAGTGCTTGACTCCTTTAGATTTTAAATGGAGCTGTTTTGTGCATGTTTGACCACTGCACCATTCAAACCCTTCCTTGCGGCACGGGTACAGTGGAGAAGGACAGGAAATTTTGTGGCCCCAGTAGAGGAAATTTTTTAAAGGATTCCTGTGATGGACTCCCAAGTGTTCAGACATTTATCACCTATAAAATAACAACATGATGTAGTAATTCATATATAATAAATCACTTAATTAATGAGAGCACCCTGAAATCCCAAACAGCACTATAGCTAAGAAAGAAAGCAGTGAAAAACCCCATAAGAGCACTTAGATAATTGCCTGTTTAATTGAACACCCAAAACATCACGCTCTAAGGAAATCTGGGAGGGGGAAAAGGGCCAACATACCACAACAGTGTGTGCCCCAACCCCTTTTGAAGACTTACAGAAAACCCTAAGACCTTTTGTCATTGCCAAAAAAAGGGATATAGAAAAAAAGTAATTTGAGAGAACTTTTTTTATTTACCAAATACCTTTTTTTTCCAAACCCTTAAATTTGCAAATTAAAATTTTTTCCCAAAATCAGACAAAGTAATTTTCCCGGGTTTTTTTTTTCTCATTTTGTACCAAAAGTTGAAATTTTACCTATGATGTTTAATTACAGGGCCCCTCTCATCTTTTTTAAGTGGGAGAAATTTCACCAAAATTGGGGGGCTGACTAAATACTTTTTTCCCCACTGTACTTGATGAAGGTTGGTTCATAAATAAATTGCTGGGCCAAAAATGTTTCCTTCTAAAAAAATTTCATGTTCAGGGAAAAAGAAAAAAAAAAAACCTTACTGGGGGATGAATACCCCGATAAAAAGTACTAAAAAAGTACTTTAGGAAAAATTAAAATCATTGTTTATTTGGGAAACCCGAGCAAAATAAAAATGAAAAAAAAACCCCATGCCTTAAACAGAGGAGGGCAGCAGTGGAAAAACCAAAGGGGAAAAAGTGTCCCCCCTAAAAGAACATAGAGAAAAAATAGACCAAAAAAAAAGGGGGTCCCATGGAAATTTTGGGCAAAGGGCCCCAAACACCCTTGAAAAGCCCCAAACAAAATTTCCAAATCATTGCTTATCCTTTCATAAACTACATGGGTTGGGTTTATTATTCCCAATATATTCCACGAGTTTATATCTTTTTCTGTTTTTGCAATATTATTTTGTCCACGTTTCCCCTATTTTCAAGGTGTTCCCCCATTTTTCCCTTTTTTAGGAAAAATGTTTAGGGTTTAAAACCCACTCTTTTGGCCCCTAAAAAACCTATTGGCAAAAAAAGTGAGTTTTTTGACCTAAAAGGTTTCCCTAAAAATGTTTGGGTCTTAATTTTTAAAAGGGGAAGTGACATTGTCAAAGGGAAAGGGCAAGGTTGAGGTCACCTTTTTTTTTTAAATAATTTTTTCAACTTGGGTTGGGATTAATATTTTGTGAAGTGGCAACAATGTGTTTATAAAAATTTTTAGATTTAAATTTTTACAAATTAAGGCTATTTATGTTTTGGGTTAAAAAATATTTTGGTTTTTTTGCCTTTAAAATATAATGGTTTTTTAAAGGTTTTTAACTTTAAACCCCAAAACATTTCATAATTGGGGTTTTAAAAAAAATAAGTTAAGCCCCAGGCCCTTTTAAATGACATTTGTCAGGTGATGCTTCTGACTACTGCTTATAGAAAATGTATCCATTATTGGTGCTACTGTAGTCAAAGCACCTGAAAATAGTTGTGAATGGCTGACAACAATAATACTACTTGGCTATGCTAGAAGTAATTATATCTATTACAGAGTAATAGCCATCTTGCGGCTTTCATATATAAGGGCTAGTATCACTCAGATTCTCACTATACATACTTTAATTGTATTGTAAATATCCATTGATTACAAATAGTAAATAGAAATGACCTAGCAATTGGACCACAATTATAACAAATAAATTGCTACAACAATTAGTTGCATTGTGCTTATAAAATGAGATACTGTGTTTTCTTGCAAATATAGCACCATAAGACACACTTGAGACACAAAAAAATATAAAGAATATTTATTAGTTATTGCTTGTTAACCTACTGAAAATATAACAGGATTTTTAGATAAATGGGGTATATATTTGTATTTTTCTTAAAATACTTTTTTATTAAAATCCTTTAGATGATAATTATAGTAATAAGAAAAGGCAGTTTGGACCAAAATTTAAGTTCCACCCTGTTTTACAGTGGATTCAAGGATTAGAGCAAATACATTCGTACACAGTCAATAAGAGAATTAAAGTATATAGTTTACTTAAGTCTATCAGATATCAAAATATGCAAAGGACATTGTAAGAAACGCAAAAGGTATAAAAGATAAAAATAAAAAAGCAAAATGTACAAAACCAGCTGAGGGGTTACTTCCTGATGCTGGGGTTAACCCATTTTTGGATTTTTTTCTTGGGCCCTTTTGTCAAAATAGGCTTCTTTTACCTAAGCAAACCAAAAACCCTTGAATGAAAAAAGTTTAGGTTTAGCTTAGACTTGTTGTCCATTCCCCCAACCCGTGCACACGTTATGTTTGGGCCCTCTTTTTTTCTTTTCCCTTTTTAATTTAAATTTTGACTCTCTGTTATCAATTTAGAAGGGGTATGTATCCCCATTAAAACAAAGCACCAAATTTTGGGGTGTGGTGATTTAACACCCCTTTTATACAAAACAAAACCCCTAAGGGGGGGCCCCGCATTCTTGCCTATCCTGAGCAAGCCCCCTATCAAAACAGAGGGCCCAAACAGTTTACAAAAAAGGCACAGGGCAAAACAAAAGCAAAAGGTATCAGGCAGGGGGGCCAAGGTCAAAGCGGAGATTAATTTCAGAGTCAAAACAGGGAGTAAAAAAAGGGGTAAGACCTTTAAAAGGGATTTTCCCTTCCCCATACAAAAAAATTTAAAAAAAAAAAACAGCTCCTGGGCCCCAGTAAAAAAAAAAAAAAAAAAAATTAAAACTCAAACCCTTTTCCGTACCCAGTTTTTGCGCCGGTCTCTCCGGTTTTTTCTGTTTTCCCTTCCTGATCTGGGAAACCAATTTACATGCCCCTTTTCTTAACCCTTTTACAGCTGTTCCCCCTTCCGAACAGAAATATTAATTAAGGCCATTGGGCCCAGTTTCTGCAAATGCCGAAATCCCCATTCGGAAGTTCAAGAAACGCAACCCAGTAACCAGAGGAAGGTGAGTATAAGTTAATTTATTTTACTTGGGTCTAAGGAGTTGATTGTCTGATTTTGTCATGAGGTTGACAAACCCTTTAATTTATCGATGGTTCAACAGAACTTATGGTGGTTTAGGGGAAAAGAAAGCAATCTCACCCAAAATTAAAAGCAGTGGGTATAAACTTTTCTTTGGGGTACTTTTTAATTGGTTAAATTTAAAATTGGAGACAGTTTTGAAGAAAATTTGTAATCTCGTTTTGTGTAAAACTCGGCAGCTGGTTGAAGCAGGGAAAATTTCCCAAAGCGAATCCAAAAAGGAAAATTCCTCCAAAAAACTGTGTTTAGGGGGAAAACTAAAAACAAAATTTTTTGGGTGGATTTTTTAAAAATGACTTTTTGAGGCAATTTAAAAAGTATTTTAATTATAAACCCTGATAAAATTGTCCATTTAAATTTTTGACATGGATTTTTTAAAAAAAATAGGAAAAATTTCAACCCTTTTTAAATTGATTTTAAGAAAGGGAAAGTTTTCCCGGGCAATAATTTTCATGTGTTTCCTCGAAAAACTTTTATTCCGGTTTTAAGAAAGATAAATGTTTGTCAGTGACACTACCATACCAACATTAATATCCTAAGATTATATCTAGTAAATATTCATGAAACTCAGGAAAAATATTGTGTAAGATTAAATTTTAAAATTTTTTTAATTAGTTTTTCCCCCTTATCTTTTATTTTTGTTCAAGGGTTTTTTAAATTTTTTTTTTTAAATTTAAAAAGTTCCCCCAAAGGGGAAATCTGGTTACTGTAATTTAGAAGTGAGGATCAGTTCCTTTAAAAAAAATAAATTTGGTTTTTTTCTTATTTTTTTGTTACAAAATCTTTTAAAATAGTTTACACAAAGCTTTTTTAACACATGTAAAAAACTGTCATAATTAAAAAACCCCAAAAAAATTCCTTTGGGGAATACCAAAAAGTAAATTTAAACCCCGTATTATTTTTTTTTAAGCCTGCATATTCTGCATAGTGTCAGAACATATGAAGGGCTTTTTTCATTGTCCTGAGATGGTTCTTTTGTAAAATGACATCTTTTTAATAATGCCCCTTGGGCCCAATTTTTTGGTTTGGGAAAAGACCCTTAAAAGTTGAATTCTTATATCATTATATATAAGTACAAAAATGCAGGACAAATGATGAAGGGAAAAGGGCAATAGCTTTAAAAAAATATTTTTGAAATTTTTTGGATTTGGGTTTAAAGTAAAATTTGAAGCAGATGGAAGTGATCCTATTTTGGCAGGAGAATTTTTGACAGAAATTTGCAAAAAAGTGAACTCAAACCCCAAAAACAGAGAAAGGGGGAAATTGGGTTTTTTTTCAATGGGGGTTTTAAAAGGGGGAAAATTACCCTTTAGAATTTTTAACTTAGCCAAAGAACTTCTCTTAAAACCCCACTACGGTTGATCATAGACAGTGTTTAGCGACTTTATCCCTGTTAACTTACCTTCGGGCCCCCCATGTCTGACAATGCTCTCAATGCAATGTAACTGGAAGTGACATTGAATCGGGGATAACTCTGCACCACGAGCCACGCTAGACCTAGAGTGCCATGTAAAGGTAAGTTAATTTAAAGGACCCATAAAACCCTAGAGGGCTAATGATAGATTTTAGCATGGGGTTAGGGGGGAAAAAAATTAAACGCGGACATCCAAACCAAAAATTTTTTTTCCAATGGGGTTGAACGTGTGTCGAACCAAGGACCGATTTGCTGAACGTTACCTATATTCAATGGTATTAGGATTCATAGAGAATTTTCTGGGATTAGTTAGAAATCTATTCTTACTTTGACTATTAAATATGTTCCTAAAAAATGTTTTTGACCCCAAAATCGGGATAAGGGAAACTTTTGTCGAATTTAGACGCCCGCCGCTTTCATAAGGGGACTGATTTTATTTTAAAATTATACTATGGCCAAAACACTGTAAACTATTGTGACAATATTGCCCATGTGATTATCTTGTATTTCTGAGACCCGGAGGTTTAGGGGTGCTTCATGGTTTAGAGTGCTTTAATGTTTTACTGCTCTGTCCGCAGTTCAACTTACTTCTGTGAAGTATTACTTATAAAAAGGTTTTCTGCAGAAAGTGTCCCAAAGATTCTATTTTGAGAGGAATAGAGAAAGTCAGACAGTGGGCATTTCTATACTCCTTATGGGCCCCAAGGTACTTTGTGCTGGTCCTAAGTGTTTGCCAAATTTTCAATTGGGCCAAATTTTGACCCCCCCTTGTAGCTTAGAAAAAATTAGGAATTATTTGAAGCTTCTCCAGCGGGAAACAGCTTGATCCATTTTTTCTGTCTGACTTGCAGAGTTATGATTGGCTACCCAATTTCCCCATAGGATGATAATTTTCTCACATGTTGTTTAGAATTTGGGTGTGGCTGAATACAAAGTGTAACACTAATCCTACATTTCTACTTACAGTAAAAAATAAGGAAGTAATGACAGGTCGCCTATAAAGACAAATGATAAATGAGATTGAGGTTTACTTTGGTTAATTTGTAAGCCTAAACTAGCACTTCTCATACTATTAGGGATCAATGAGACCCCCCTGGAGGCAGGGGAAGGGCAGTTTTTATATAAATGATTACATGTCGATCTTTCCTGCTGTACCGGACTTTCCCAGCTAAGATATAAATTAGACTTCAACCACTGGGGGGAGACCCTGTTGTAATGTTCCTCATGAAAACCCAGTAGAAAAAGCTCCCCCAACTCATTGCTAATACATTTTTTTTTTTTAAAATTGTTTTTATTAGAGTCTTTAAATAGAATAAAAATAAAAAAAAAACAATAGTATCAAAAGCAGTTATCACTCTGACGCAGGGCCAAATTTTTTGAAGACTTCATTTTTTTTTTCTTTTTTCTCAAGAAATCGACAGAAGATTGAAGCCCCAAAAATAACAAAAAGTCACTAACCACATGTCATGGCAAAGGTTCAAGATCCGGGCAGAAAAACGGGGGCAAATTAGAAAGGACATAAATTTAAAAAACGGTTAAACATTCAATCAAAAACAGACGTCTCTCCCATAATCCCCCCCCCCCAAACCGCCACTATCCTCCGAAAAAACCCCGCCACACCCCCCCCCCCCCCTTTTTCGGGCAATTCAAAAGGGCCACCTTTCCCCCTCCTGCCAATTGGACTTAACGGGACTTTACGCAAAACAAATTAGAGTAAAAAATAGGATTCCCCTATTACCTATCAGCACGAAAAAAGGTTTGAAGGTTTAAATTTCTATCCCACAATTTTTGGGCCAGGGTTTACCTTTATTCCCAAAACAAGATCGTATCTTTTCCCTGATTGGGGGGCCTAATACATTTTTTTTGTGAAGTTCCATTTGATGTATTTCCTCCCTTACATAAACCTAGTCTCATGTACATTCCGCTGTAAAATGGATGTTTAAAAACAACATTTCAAATACTGAAGAGAAGCCATTTCACAATTATCTGTCTAGCCAGCAGATGAGAAAGCAGCACCAAGGTCCCCCCGGGAGTGCAAGAGAAATACCCCATATTGGATTTAAGTATTTGCATAATCCAAAGGAAATATTTTTTCTATAATCTATAGAAGTAGGTAAAGTAGTTTGAGTAGATTTATAGTTTACCCATAAGTGAACTCAGCTTTGCCTTCCAGATTACCAGGAGCGCTCATCATCGGCTGCCATTAGTTTAAAAGCAGTACACAAATTACATTTCTAAGTGACCCAAATATCATACAGCTGTTATCTATTTATAAAGCAGCCTAATGCCCATTAACACTATGCAGTGTAAGGTTCAAGTTATTAAATTGCTATTTTCTAAAATGAAAGAAGATAATTATCCATTCAGATTAATAAGAACAACAGTGCATGGTAATATTAATAGCACCCATTTTCTAATATGCTCTTCAGTCTTTGTCGCACATGAATGCTCTTTTGTAGTAGTTCCCTCATGACAGACAATACTGTGCAGGCGTCAGTTTGTTAAATAAATAAGAAGTGTGAATGTGATATATATTTTTCGATTGAAATGTAGAAAAAAAAAAATAAGCGAATATCTAGATGAAGCCGACCGGAGTAAGACAAATGGTTCTCTCAGAATGCGTTTCAAGGGAGCCATAAAAGAATCATTTACACATTTTTCTTGCATATAAAAACTATGTCACAAACGATTTCTCTTGTAATTAAATATGCTAAGTTAATATCAATGTTTTGTTACTTTGCATTGCAGGAATAATTCATCAGATGAAAGGAGACTTTGATACTGCACTGAAATTACACAAAACTCACCTTTCAATCGCCCAGGAATTAAATGATTATGCTGCCCAGGGTAGGGCTTATGGCAACATGGGGAACGCCTACAATTCCCTTTGGATGTATGACCAAGCTGTCAAATATCATCGGCAAGAACTTCAGATATCTATGGAGGTCAATGACAGAGCTTCTCAAGCGTCTACTCATGGGAATCTAGCAGTGGCATATCAGGCGTTAGGTGCTCATGACAGGGCTTTGCAGCACTATCAAAACCATCTGAATATTGCTCGGGAGCTAAGAGATATTCAAAGTGAAGCTCGGGCACTAGGAAATCTTGGCAACTTCCATTGTTCTCGGGGTGAATACATGCAGGCCGTACCTTTCTATGAACAGTACTTGAGACTATCCCCAGAGCTACAGGACATGGAGGGAGAAGGGAAGGTTTGCCACAATCTTGGTTTTGCCCAGTATTGCTTAGGAAATTACCAAGAAGCTGTAAAATACTATGAACAAGATCTGGCATTAGCCAAAGATCTCCATGACAAACTGAGCCAGGCCAAGGCATATTGCAATTTAGGCCTTGCTTTTAAGGCACTAATGAACTACAATAAAGCAGAAGAGTGCCAGAAATACCTTCTGTCTTTGGCACAATCTCTGAATAACTCCCAGGCAAAGTTCCGAGCTCTTGGGAACCTAGGTGATATTTTCGTTGCTAAGAAAGATATAAATGGTGCAATAAAATTTTATGAACAGCAGTTGAGCTTGGCCCATCAAGTCAAAGACCGACGGCTGGAGGCTAGCGCCTATGCTGCTTTAGGCAGTGCTTACAGAATGATACAGAAATATGACAAGGCACTGGGATATCATACACAAGAACTTGAGGTCTTCCAAGAATTGAATGAGTTACCAGGAGAATGTAGAGCTCATGGTCACCTTGCTGCAGTTTATATGTCCCTCGAGAAGTATACTATGGCCTTCAAGTGCTATGAAGAACAACTTGAGCTTGGGCAAAAGCTGAAAGATCCTGCAATTGAAGCTCAGGTATATGGCAATATGGGTATCACCAAGATGAATATGAATGTCATGGAGGAGGCCATTGGCTATTTCGAGCAGCAGTTAGCAATGTTACAGCAGCTAAGTGGCAATGACTCCATGCTAGACAGAGGACGCGCATATGGAAATTTGGGAGATTGTTACGATGCACTTGGAGATTACGAAGAAGCAATAAAATATTATGAAAAGTATTTATCTGTAGCCCAGAGCTTAAACCGTCTACAAGATCAGTCCAAGGCTTACAGGGGGCTTGGAAATGGACACAGGTGAGATAATGTTTCTATGATCATATTGACAGTATGTTGTATGTAATACACAATATCCAGTGCTATGGACAAATAAAGAACAGTAATATGTTATTATGTAAATGGAAACCTTTCAGCACTATCAATGCTTTTTTCATGTAAGATCTAGAAGGACACATCAGACCCTACTGCACTTTACTGTATCTCCATATGCCTCTGGTTTAATGAATTCTGTATTACACGACTGTTTTCATAGAAACATTGCTGCTAGGGGAGAATACTGCCCATCCATGCCAGGCAATGAAGCATTAAATGTCAGACCTGGTGCCCCTATAGCTTTATACTATGCAGCTGCAGGGGACAAAATGTGCTGCCCTATAACCCTTAGAGCCCCTGCAGTGTGCATGAGTACTTACAGTTATAATAGTATTGATTTATGTTTAAAGAAGTTTTCCTATCTTATAAAGTGATGGCATATCGCTGTAATATTCCATCACCTTCTGATCGCTGTTGAGCCGACCTCTGGAGCCCCCAGCAATTCTGGCAGTGATGGGGATGCAGCGCTGGTTTAGCACATATCACTAATTCACCAAATTCTTATTTTTATGTAGACAGCTGTGCTTCTGGCCCCCTGGCTGTACAGACAACTGCAGCTGGCCCCATTTACCTGAATAGGTTCTTGCTGTATTTCCCAGTTCAGTGGAATGGCTAGGGTTTTGCTGTGCAGGGAAAGACGGTGAAGAGTCCACACTGCTTTATAAAGGCTATGGAACCTTTATTCTCAGAATTGAAAAGGGGGGATGCCAAAAGCTGACATCACTGCTCATAAAGTGATGTCATGTCCTGGTGATATGTCATCACTATAGAGGAAAAGTATACCCCTTTAAAGGGGTTGTCCACTTTTTATTGTTGTTATTTATTATTCATGTAATAGGAAATCACACAGTTTTAAAATAAACATGTACAAACATTTAATCTCTTTTATATCAGTGCAGTAGCCCCAACGAGCCAGGAAAAGGCATTTTAGTAGGACAAAATGGTGCCCCTCATCCCTTATAAAATTCAAATCCCTAGCCCTGACCTGAAGCACCGTACCTTTGGCTGCGCCCTCCTCAGCTAGATGAAATGGGAAACACAACTGTGCCATCTTTTTTGGAGATGCAGCATAAGTAACATATTGGGCCACATGTATGAAAACTCTTTTGGTCTAAAACTCACTTTTTTGCCCATAGTAACCTTTTCATACTTGTGGTCCATTATCTTTATTCTGCAGGTCCATACAATTCTGTTTATTGGTAATTTTCTTTAATACTTTTTTTTATTTTTCCATTTATGGACCTGTATGAGGGTTTTTTTTTTTTGTTTTTGTTTTTTAGGAGATTTTTTATTATTGACATTTTCAGACACCTGTGACATTGTGATCACTTTTTATTTAAATTTTTGGTGAGGCAAAGTAACCTGCAGTTTTGGCTCAAGGTCTCTTTTATGGTGTGTATTTTGAGGGGTACTGTATACACTATTCTGTAATACTAATGTAGGGTGCAGGGTGTAATAAGAGGAGTAAGATGGCAGATAGGGTGTAATAGGGGAAGTAACATGGCAGGCCTGGGATCTTTCATTAGGCTACCGCATGCCATGACTGACAATCAGTGCTCTGTGACTACGCTGTAGGGGAGCTGTTTGGAAGGTAGGAGAGGGCATCTTCCTATTGCATGTCTGCTAAGATGCCACATTCACCACAGCATCTAGGTAGTTAAATGGCTGAGATTGCAATTATCTCTGGTCCAGGCTGCTGAAGGTAGGTGCCGGCTGTAAATTACAGGCTGAGGTAGCAGCCCAAGGCCGTCGCCTACCTCTGCCTTGTTCCAGCCCTGGGTGCCTATTTGTGAACTATGTACACTAAACATGGTGTCTGTCAGTCATGTGACCCACTGGTGTTAAGTTAGCAAGGTTTTCATAATTTATAGGTTAACGAATTAAAATAATAGTGGAATAATTAAAATTAAAGGGGGGTTTGTCTTCTAACTTTTTTCATAAAGTCATAGCTTTTTATTCATAAATCCTGTCATTCCTGGTAAAGCGTGAGTTTTTTGTTATGGCCCCTGTATATGTATTCAAAACTTCTTTTAATTTACTAGTTATTAAACATTCCTGCTCCCGGCCCCATAAAAAACTTGAGAGCAAAGTAAACTTTGTCATTAGTCCCTTTTGCTGAAAGATCAGATAACACACAAGCTCTCGGTTCTGGCAGTTCTGTACCATGCCCTGTGTGATACCCACTTTCTATCAGATAAGACAAACAGAGGGGGAGAACAAGCAAAGAGGTGGAACTAGAGAAACCAGAAAGCCCCCAGAATTGATAGTTTTTTGTAGCTCCTCAAAAAAAAACAACAAAGCTATAAATTTGGAAACCGTCTTCATTTAGTGTTCCCTACATGTTGAAAGCTAATCTTTGTAGTGAAACAACCCCTTTTATATGATTATTCTAGCAACTTTTTACGTAGGGATTTATTTGGGAAAAATGCCCCTCTCTACGTTGTCATTTTTGTAAATAAAGTTAACTCTTTAAAAAAACACATATAAATGTACCCATATGATGTTGTTATATTTTTGTTAATAAAGTTAACAAAAATAAAGCAGAAAGATAAAGGGAAAAAGGAAAAAGGGAAATACAGGGACTAACAGAAGAAACACTTTCGTAGGTAAGTAGTAAATGGGTACCCGAGGGCACATGAATGTTCTTTGGCGCTTGGTCAATACGATAAATTTTACAGTTATTCCATGGGCCCTTTTCTAATGTGGGTACAACAATTTTACTGATTAGTTTTGGAACCTTTTTAATATGTGTAAATTGTATTACATACATAATAAATGAAAACAATAAAAAGTGGACAATCCCTTTAACTGCTTATATATACTTCACAGACCTGTAGACAGCCGAAGTGTACAGCTTGTGAAACTTCAAAGTAAGCAATGTTTAAGTTAATTAGTCTGGAGAATTAAGCATGCTCATGTTGAAGACTTAAGAAACCTTCTTCCCATTTTGCATTTATTCTAGATCCATGGGGAATTTACAGCAGTCACTTGTATGCTTTGAAAAGGATTGTGGGCGCTCATTTAATTGGGGGGAAACTCAAAAAAAGCCCGGGATGGTGAAGGGGTAATTTTTACAAGTAGGAAAAATTTGAAAGCAATATTGCCTTGAAATCAATTTTAAAATTGCCCGAGAAATGGAAAAACCCGATACGGAGAGCGATGGGCCTGCGGGCTGGGGGAGTGTATCGCAATGGGGGAGTTTATACAGCTTACAGTACCACAGTGGACTTTTCAGTAGCAAAAAAAAACCAACAATCCCCTCTGCCAGCCCCGGGGGTTGGAAATCGGACTAACCCATGAATCTTTGGGGAATTGGAGAGCTGGGTTTTTCAGGAGCACACCTTGCATTGCGAAAAAATGAAGGATTGGTAAGAAAAAAATTTGCTTACATTTATTTTTGGGAAAGGACCCCTTTGCTTTACAGAACTATTCTCAAGCCGTAATGTACTTACAAGAAGGTAAGCTAAATCATGTTGTAAAGGGGGCTGAAAATGAAACCTCAAAAAACTGTATTTAAACTTGAAAGCCAATATATTCTGTAAAAGTAGTTTTATTGTTGATGAAAGTGAAAAGTCATTAGCAATGGGAATTTTTCGTTTTGTCTGCTTCGTTATTATTATTATTATCATTATTTTTTTAATAATAATAATAATAATAATCATATTAAAATTGAAATTTTAGCTTAAAAGGGATTCTACAAAAAAATTTTGTGTGTGAGAAAAGTCTGAAGTAGCCTTACATCAACTTCCAGGTGCGTCGTTTTTCTGTTTATTTGATGATTCCTTCATTTTGGCTGCTAAATATATTATTTTCAGAAGCACTTGCTGTCAGCGAACTAAACCATATTTGTTTTGTTTAGAAACCTCCTTTTATTGTCTCCTGAGGACAAAAGTGCACAACTCATTTCGTGAGAAACCACTGATACTCTTAGGCCTGGTTCACATCAGGCAGCAAGCTGGGCTTTTTTTTTCCAGCAAATCAACAGGCACTAGGCTGGAAACTTGATGGGCCCATTGTACTCAATGACGTTCCTCAGCGCCATTGGTGTCTGTTGTGAAACAGCTCCATTTACACCTCTGTGATGGAGGTCCTGAACTAAACCTCCGATACAGGTGTAAACCAGGCCTCAAATTGCTGTGATCTGTGATGATTGAACAAGATCATGATTGATATTCTGTCCCTAGATGTAAGAATTTAATATTTAATCCACTGACAGCAGAGCTCTTGAAAACACAGAGGACTTGAAAGCAGAGGAAGTAGACAGTTATATATAATTTGTTGTCAAACTGGTAGTAAGCTTTTTTTTTTACATGACTAAAATAAACAGCCAAACAACTGGTGAGAAAGGAAGATTTTAGTGGGTTAAATATAAGCAAAGGCAATTGTGTCTTATTATCAGGAATCTTATTGATTGTCTTTAAAAAACCTGTAATCTTTGATATGTTGTTTTGAAAAATTAAAACAATTTTCGTGGATTTTTCTCTTATAATTGTGTAGTGCGTTCTTGTTATGACCCCTAGAAATGTCACTGAATCTGCATTGGGCTTTCCTCTCGTGCTGACTTTAGTGCGGGGCCATCCCTATAAAATCTAATGGAAACCCCACGTTTTAAATAAAGATTTAAAGGAATAACAGAGGAACGCACAAAGGGTTATAAGGCCATGTTCACAGGCTTAATCCTGGACGATTTCGTCCGTAATTATCGCCGGGGAGTGCGAAAAATTGGGGAAAACCCCCCCAAGTCTTCCCGGAATCCACAGTTTATAGGAACATGGATTACTCTCCTCCCCTGCTCGGGAATACGCTGGGGGGGGGATAATTGACATGTGAATTACAGCGGTGTATACGGCCGCTGGGTAATGCAAATTTTGGGCCCCCCCCCTTCCCCCCCCCGCTCCCGCCCCGCCCCGGGCCATCGGCGTCATTGCGGGGGTAATTTCGTCCCCCAAATTTGCCCTGTGAACAGCCAAGAAAAATGCTCCAAGATTGTTATTTCACAGGGAACACAAGAACTTACTATAACAGATAGGTCGGCAATGGGCACATTGGGTATTCCAAATTAAGTTTAGTCATTAGAAGTACCAAAACATTTAATAAGGAGGGTCCTTTGTTTGGATTTAAGGAGTGTGACCCTTTTAGAGTAGTACGCAAAAATTAGCAATATCCCCGTTTCTAATTGTAAAAAAACCCCTTTAAACTATAAATAAAGTAGTGGTTTTTTGGGAGCTCATAGTATATGTTGTACAGTGTTAGCTAGAAAGTAGAAGAGTGAAGAAATCAGGGTACCTGTCACGTAAGGGGGGTGCGTGGCCCTAATGGAAACCCCCGCCCACTGTCCCCGCCTACTTGACGTGTGCCCAGGCGGGGAGACGGCAATGGGCACCGTCCCCCCTTGCTAGTGCTGGGGCCCTCAGAAGGAAGAATGTCAGCGTTGGTTCAATATCAAATGGAAGCCCAAACAAACCAGAAGGGGTAAAAGTAAAAAGCCGAGGTCAAAAACCAAACGGGAAGGGAAACACAGAATCAGGACAAGCCGGGTAAGGAGAACAAGCCGATCAGGTACAAATAACAAAAAACAATAACCCCAAAAAGACACGAGGTACCCGGGAAATTCCCAAAGGCCGCAGTAGCTTTCGGGTTTTAAATGGGATTCCCGGATACCCCCCCTGCAGCTGATTGGGCGGCCTCCGGTTCCCATTGGTGGTCACTCCCCCCCTGTCAGAGGGGGGGCCCCTGTCACTCACGAGCTGTCACGAAGTGAAAAAGGGGTGGGGTCGGTCGCTGCTGCAGCCTGTCGCAGCCCGGAGCACAGCTTCCCCGACGTCCCCCCCCCTTTTAGGGGGGGGGCCAGGGGCCCCTTTCCCTGGCTGGTTCTAACTCCCCCCTTATGCAAATGGAAAAGGGGCTAAGGGGGAAAAGCACGGTGAAATACCTCTTCGAAAAAGTGCCCGAGGGAACTTATTATACAGAGAAGAGGGGTAATTTCACCCGAAAAGCCACCGGAACCCCCTCCTGAACCACATAATGGACGTTCGGGTAAGGGGAGGGCATGTTCCCGGAGGACGATTTCTGGGGCCCCTTAGCCCGAGCATCGTTTCAAAAGATGCCGAAGGCCTCAACGGGCACCAACGTTCCAGATAAAACTCAGCCTGCACTCAGTATTGCCCCATGGAAAGGAGCCCATCTGTAAAACACCGTTGTCCCCCCTGAAAATTTCCCGAATCCCAGCAAACATGGATTATGTTTCTAAAACCCCAGGGCACCCCCAAACCCACTCAGGGGGAGCCCTCCATGGAAAATAGAATACATTTTTTAAATATTTTGGATCCGACCCCTCCCAGTCAGGGGGACAATATTTGGGTTACGCCCCCTCTGTGGGTGGAATCAATAGCCCCCCCCGAAATCAGATAGCGGTTACCGGTAGGCCCGATTTTTTGGGGAAAGACGCATCAACAAAAAATTTGGGTTTATCCAGAATTCCACAAAAGCACTCCCAGAACCGGACAGCGCAAATATAAAACTTAACGGTAGCACAACTTATTAGATACAAAAAAATCCGCCCCCCTAGGTGATCCTTGCTGCCACCCCAGGCTTTGGGAGTCCTTGTGAGGGTGAGCAAAAACGTTTGGCCTGGTAAGCCCCGTAAGGGAGGTGCAGGGCCCTAATGGAACCGCCCACTGTCCCCGCCTTTTTTACGTGTGCCCTGGCGGCAAACGGAAACTGGGGCACAGCCCCTTTTCCGCCAAAGTGCTGGGCCGTCAAAAGGGAAAATTCAGACAGCCGGTCAATATCAAATAGAACCAAGCCACAAATCAGAACCAGGGGAAAAACGTAAAAAAGCCGGGGGTCAAAACCCAAAGGGGGAGCAAGCACAAAATCAGGAGACAACCGGGTAGGGAAACACCGAGGTCGGGTACACAAATAAGCAAAACACAATAACAAACAAGAAACACGAGGGAGCCAGGAAAATCCGGCGCGCAGCATCTTTCGGGGGTTTAAATGGGATTCCCCATACCGCCCCTGAGTGATTGGGGAGGGGCCCCCGGGTCCTCCCATTGCTGGGCACTCCCCCCTGCAGGAGGGGCGGGCCCCCGCACCACAGGCGTCAGCCAAGTGACAGGGTGGGAGTGCATCAGCTTTTGCAGCCTGTCTGCAGTCGAGACAGCTTCCCCTGACAATACCTTTTAGAGGCTAACGATATTTTTGGAAAACTTTGAGAGAACTACTCCCCTTTTTCAGACATGGGTTATACAAAAACTGAAAATTCACAGATTTTTTTAAACAAAAAAAAGACAGGAACTTCAAAGGAATTTAGAATTTTAAAAAAAACAAAATGCAATATAATCAGAAAAGTTTTTTACAACGGTCAATAAATAAACAATCGGAAACTTGAGGGTTGCCAGGGGGGACAGTAATTCTTGCTTTTAATCTTTTTTGGCTGCAGTGGTGATTTGTGACCCCAAGTTCAACAAGTGGACATGAAACTGCATGAAAATTTTAAGTCCAAATTGCAGGTTTGAAATGCCCTTTCCTTTCTCTCCCTCTCCGTCTTAAAATGTCCCTTTAAAAAACCACAACCTGATATTTTCAATAGAATGGTCCTCCAAAAAAATATCCGGGTTGCGGTTGTGGTTTTAATGGACATTTTTAAGATGCAGGGGGAGAGAAAGGAAGGGGCATTTAAACTCTCCCAAATTTGGACTTAATATTCATGCCTTTTCATGTCACACTATGTATGAATGTGGGGGGCCAACCCCACCCTGTCCCCAAACAGAAAGACAAGAATTACGATTCCCTCCTGTCACGCCTACAAGTTTCCAATTGTTTATTTCTTGCCTTTTTATAAATAACTTTTAGTTATATTGCATTTTATTTTTTAAAGATTCTCTTTCCTTTAAGATCTAGTATTTTTATATAAAAAGTCTGTGTTTTCAGTTTTTTGTATAAAAAAAAAATCATGTTATGAGGAAACTGTCTCCGAAGCCACCACCAAATAATAGTTTTGGGTTCTAAAAGGGATCTCCGATTTCTTCACCTTTGGGAGCTCATCAGGTTCTTGTGCTCAGAGCCCCTTTTACAGACGTGATGTGATATGGCCCCTTTTTTCCCTTTTCTCATTAATTTATAAATTTGGGAGTAGCTGGAAATTCAAATAAACTGTTATTTCCCTATGAATCTATGAGCAGATTACTATTTGCTATTTACAAAGACCTGTCTTCTGTCCAGGCTCCAGGTTCAAAATCTAAGGAACCATTTTTTGTGTAGCTCAGGGGGAAAAAAAATATTAAAGTTTTTTTTTTTTAAGACTTTTTTAAAAACCTCCTTGCCCCCTCCCTGTACGAAAAAGAAAAATTAACCTAACTTTCCCTTTCCCATCACCACTGTTTTCCCCACTGTCGAGCTCCATTTTTTCCACCCGGGCCCCTTTATGACATCACATTCATGGATAAAAGAGCGAGCCAAATTACTGACCTCTGGGTCACAAAACTGTACATGACTTTTGGGATAGAGATTGGTTGCAGATCTTTTGATCCCTGAACGTGGGGGGGGGGGGGCCATCATAAGGCTGGGGGGGAAAGGGGCACTGATCCTGGGAGCGTTGGGAAAGGGGGTGATGGAAGAGGTCAATTTTGGATAATTTTCTCTATCAGTACAGTGGGAGGTGGTTGGTTTTTAATTGTCTTGGAAAACTCACTTATTATTTGCTTCTTAAATTGCTCTATTATGTCACAGAGTAAAACTGTGAAGTACAGGATGACAATATTGGATTCTTAAAACTGGATTCTTAAAGAAGACCTATCACATCTCAGATGTCTGTTTTATTAAATACTTGTATTTACCATGAAATAATCTTCGGAGCCTTTTCATAGATTTTTTATGATGTGTCTTTTTTTCATTATTCCCCTTAGAAATGTATTCAAAAGCAACTGTTTTTGTCAAAAGGGTGTTCCAGCACCTACTGCACTGCCCACTGATTTGGGCAATTCAAATTTTGCCCAACACACCCCAACACCCAGGTGGTTTTAAAAATATCTAAGAGTAATTACAGAAAAAGCACACAACATAGAGATCTAAGAAAATATCACAAGATAAGTATACAAAAAAAACGGTTTTTGGGGAAAAACCGCAGTTTCCTTTAAAAACTTTTTTTTATTATTTTGACCTTACTTATTTTCATATTTTGATCTTTAAATGACTAAATGATAAATACAAGGAGATTTATTGAAAAAGGGCCCTGAATATTCTGTCATAACTCTCGCTAGGAAGAAGCAATGTGAATGAAACAATGTTCATTGTTCTCCTCAGTAAAGACCTAAGGGGCCGTCTCAAGGCCAGGACAAATACCGTCGGTTTACCGACACAGGGCCGCGGGGGGAGTTTTTCTCTGCTGAGGAGAAAAGTCCTCCCCCTTCCCATTGACATGTTCATATTCCGTCCGAAAACCGTGTAAAAGTTTGTGGACGGTTTTTCTGACGGTCTGCAAAACCGCAAACCATATGAAAAACCGGCCACAAACCGGTGCCGTGGGGACATGGCCTAAACAGTCTGTGATGCTCCTGCACTGGAGCAATTTGGTAGGACAGCCATCGCGATGTTTAACCTCCATTTGCAAATCCTGGGTGCAAACCACTTTACACCTTCACTCAGTCATTGGATTTGTTACGAATGCGGTCCAGTATTGACGGGATCTCATGGTGTTTTAAATTGGGTCACCCAGCAAATGCACGCATGGCAAGGGGCCCTTGCGAAATTGAGTCCTTTTTAAAAAGGGGTTCTGGTCACTGACCAGACTTGTTCCCCTTTAAAGCCTTTGAAAAAAAACCTGCACCCGGGGAAAAATTGAAAGAAAACCTCCAACCTAAAACTAATTGGAACACTGAGCACAGCATCGTAAGAAGAAAATGGAGATTACTTTCAGCATAACATGTAACATTGATTACAAATACGTCAAGGTATGAAACATATTTTTTTGTTCTAATTGCGTCAAACGCGAATTACAACTGAATATTCGGGGCCTCTTTTGAGTGAATCTCACTATACAATAGCATCAGATCTCGGACATGACACTGACATACATCTTAGCTATGTAAATGTCTTTAATGTTTAATAAACCATACAATTGGGCAGTAAGGCTTGTATACAGCTTGTCAAATATGTATTTGGAATAGCAATAATGAACATTTTTATATGTCGGACTCAAATGTTTATACAAAATAAAATTGCTAGATTTTGAAAGATGACCCTTTTTTAAACCCTTTTAATGGGTCAAAAGAGGGGGAAAGATCATAGTGCATTAGTTTACATTTGCGTTTTTTTATACAAAGGCTTTTAGGTAGCGAACAGCGGGGCCCCAGAGAGGATGAAGCAAAAATTAGACATCGCCTTGGACTTTCGCTTTGGGCAAGTGGGGGTTGGGGAAAAAGTCAAAACCAGGTCATATTGTATTGTATGAAAAATAAATAACTGAGGAGTTTATATTTAATTCCCCGTGGGCTTGATCATGTTTTTAAAAAAGAAAAAGGTATTCCCTTTCAGCAAGACTTTTATATTCTTTTTTTATGTAGTAATAATATTTTAAATTTCAGTTAATTTAATTTTTAGCTGTTGTTTCCAAGTTTTCAATTTTAATTATAAAAATGGGGAAAAAAATGTAAAAAGTTTTTTTTAAAAGGTGGCCTTTTTAAAAAACTGATGAATTGTGGGTCACTATTTGACAACTGTTCAAAATAATGCTTTGAGCTGGGAGTTCACTGTGAAAAGGGGGAGCCCGGAAGCCCAATTATTGACATGAAATTGGGTCTATTTTGTTTTGGCTTAAACAGCCAGTGTAATTTAGGGTGTAAACACTGTACACTATGTCCTGGTGTGCTGTGTGTGAGTGTAAGTTTTTGAGATCAAATTTCCCCCGTAAAGCATTAGCCCTCAGCCCCCCTGCAAGTTGGTTTTTCCCAACAGAAAGAATCCCGCTACAGAAAAGTTGTAAAAAAAGTGAAACTAAAATCTGTCCAAGTAATATGGTTGAGCCCCTTTAAATTTTCTAAAGTCAGTTTTTAAAAAAAATTTTTTAAAATTTTATTACTATTATAATTTTTTTGTTTTTTGTGGGGGGTGATGGTACCCATAAGGATATTTTGTAGGTTTGTGCCTATACAGGGAAACCCGAATTTAAATAAAACCAATTAAAAAAAAAACATAGCATTTTTTCTACTATCTGAATAAATTCAGAATAAACCCTTTCTGTTTTTTAAATCAATTAGGTTACCAAAATTTTAAATGGGTTTTTCCCCCCCGGGGGTTTTAAAATTTTTTTCCCGGAAAAAAAAATTTTTTAAAAAAAAAAAAAAAAGGGGGGGTTTTTTTTTAAAAAAATTTTTAAAAAAAAAAAAAAGGGGGGAAAAAAAAAAATTTTTTTTTTTTTTTAAAAAATTTTTTAAAAAATTTTTAAAAAATTTTTTTTTTTTAAAAAATTTTTTTTTTTTAAAAAAAATTTAAAAATTTTTTTTTTTTTGGGGAAAAAAAAAATTTTTTTTTGGGGCAACTGTTAAAAAATTTTTAGGGGGGCCCAAAAAGGGGGGGGGAAAAAAAAAAAACCTTAAAATTGGGGCTTTTAAATTTTTTTTTTAAAAAAAAGGGGGTTTTAAAAAAATTTAAAAATTCCCCCTTTTTTTGGGGGGGGGAAAAAAAAAAAAATTTTTTCCCCCCCCCCTTTTTTTTAAAAAATTTCCCCCGGAAAAAAGGGGTTTAAAAAAGGGCCCCAAAAAAAAAAAATTTTTTTTTTTTGGGTTTTCCCTTTTTTTTAGATTTTTTAAAAAATTTTTAAAAAATTTTTTTTTTTTTTGGGTTTTTTTTTTTTGGGTTTTTTAAAAAGGGGGGGTTTTTTTAAAAAAATAAAAAAAGTTTTTAAAAAAAAAAGACAAAATTTTTTTTTTGTTTTTTTTAAAAAAATTTTTTTAAACCAAAAGGGAAAAATTAAAAAGGGGGGGTTTTAAAAATTTTTTTTTAAAAAAAAAAAAGGGAAAAAATTTTTTTTTTTAAAATTTTTAAATTTTTCCTTTAAAAATTTTTGGTTTTCCCCAAAAAATTTTTTTTTGGGGGGGTTTTTTTAAAAAAATTTTTTTTTTAAAAAAATTTTTTTTTCCCCCCCCCCTTTTTTCCCCCCAAAAATTTTAAAAAAAGGGGGGGGGAAAAAATTTTTTTCCCCCCAAAAAAAACCGGGGTTTTTTTTTTTTTTAAAAAAAAAAACCTTTCCCCTTTTTAAACCCTTTTTTTTTTTTTTGGTTTTTTTTAAACCCCTTTTTTTTTTAAACCATTTTTTTCTTTTTTTCCCTTTTTTAAAAATGGGGGAAAAAAAAAAAAAAAATTTTTTTTTTCCCAATTTTTTAAAAAAGTTTTAAAAAAAAATAAAAAAAATTTTTTTAAACAAAAACCAAAAAAATTTTTTTTTAATTTTAAAAAAAAAAAAAGCTAAAAATTTTTTTTTTTTTCTTGATTTTAAAAAAAAAAACCTTTTTTTTTTTTGGAAATTTTTTTTTAAACCCCCCCAAAAAAATTTTTTAAAAAAAAAACTTTTGGTTTTTTCCCCGGGGAAAAAAAATTTTTTTTTTTTCCTAAAAAAATTTTTTTAAAAGGGGAAAAAAATTTTTTTAAAAATTTTTTTTTAAAAAATTTTTTAAGGAAAAAAAAGGGGGAAAAAAAAAATTTTTTTTTTTTTTTTTCCCCCCAAAAAAATTTTTCCCCAAAAATTTTTTTTTTAAAAAAAAATTTTTTTTTCCAAAATTTTTTAAAAAATTTTTTTTTTTTTTTTTGGGGGTTTTTTTTTTTTTTAAAAAAAAATTTTTTTTTTTTAAAAAAAAGTTTTTTAAAAAATTAAAAAAAATTTTTTAAAAAAAAAAAAACCCTTTTTTTTTTAAAAAATTTTTAAAAATTTTTTTTTTAAAAAAAAAAAGGGGGGGGGTTTTTTTTTTTAAAAAAAATTTTTTTAAAAAAAACCCCCTTTTTTGGAAAAGGAAATTTCCGGGAAAAAAAATTTTTTAAAAAAATTTGCGGGAAAAAAAAATTTTTTAAAAATTTTTGGGGGAAAAAAGGGGAAAAACCCCCCCGGGGGGTTTTTTGGGTTTTTTTTAAAAAAACCCGTTTTTAAAAACCCCCCAAAAAAAAAAACCCAAAAAAACCCAAAAAAAACAAAATTTAAAAAATTTTTAAAAACCTTTTGGGGGGCCCCCCCCCCCCCTTTTTTAAAATTTTTTTTGGGGGGTTTTTTAAAAAAAAATTTTTCCCTTCCCCAAAATTTTTAAAAAAAAGTTTTTGGGTTTTTTAAATTTTTAAAAAAATTTTTTTTTTTTTAAAAAAAAAAAAAAACCCCCGGGGTTTTAAAAGGGAAAGGGGGGAAAAATTTTTTTTAAAAGGGGGGAAATTTTTTTTTAATTTTTTTTTGGGGAAAAAACCCCAAAAAAAAATTTTTTTTGGAAAAAACCCCGGTTTAAAAAAGGGGAAAAACCCTTTGGGTTTTTTTTTTTTTGGGTTTTTGGGGGGGCCCCCGTTTTTTTTTTTGGCCTTGGGCCCTGGGGGAAAATTTTGGTTTTTAAAAACCCCTTTTTTTTTTTCCCCCCAAATTAAATTTTAAAAAAAAAAATAATTTTTTTTTTTTTTTTACTTTTAAAAAAAATTTTTTTAAAAGGGGGTTTTTTTTTGTTTTTAAAATGGGTTTTTAAATTTTGGGTTTTTTTTTGGGTTTTTTTTAAAAAAAATTTTTTTTTTCCCCCCCCTTTTTTTTTTTTTTGGGGTTTTTTTTTTTGGGGGAAGGGGTTTTTTAAAAAAAAGGAAAGGGGTTTTTTTTAAAAAAATTTTTAAAAAAAGTTTAAAAAAAAATTTTTTAAGGGGGTTAAAGGGGGAAAAAATTTTTTTAAAAAAAAAAAAAAGGGAAAAAAAAAAAAAAAAAAAAGGAAAAAAATTTTAAAGAAAAAAAAGAAAAAAAGGGGGGGGGGAAAAAAAATTTTTTTTGGGAAAGGGGTTTTAAGGGGGGAAAAAGGGGGAAAAAATTTGGGGGCCCCTTTTTTTTTTGGGGGGGGAAAAAAAGGGAAAAAAAAAAAAAAAAAAATCAAGGGGTTTTTAAAATTTTTTTTTTGGGGAAAGGGCCCGTAACCGGGGAAAAATTTTTTGGGGGAAAAATTAAGGGATTCTCCTTTTTTTTTTTTTTAAAAAATTTTTTGAAAAAAATTTTTTTTAAAAAAAATTTTCCCCGGATTTTAAAAAAAAAATTAAAATTTTTTTTAAAAAAATTTTTAAAAATTTTTTTTTGGGGGCCTTTTTTAAAAATTAATTTTTTTTTTTTTGGGGGGGAAAAATTTAATTTTTAAAAAAAAAAAATTTTTAAAATTTTTTTTTTTTTTTTTTTAAATTTTTTTTAAAAAATTTTTTTTTAAAAAAAAAAAAAAAATTCCCCGGGGGGGTTTTTGGGTTTTTTTTTTTTGGGTTTTTTTTGGGGTTTTTTTTTTTTAAAAAAAAAAAATTTTTTTTTTTTTTTTTTTCAATTTTTCAAAAAAAAATTTTTTTAAAAATTTCCCCCGGGGGTTTTTTAAAAAACCTTTTTTTCTTTTTTTTAAAATTTTTTTTTCCCCTTTAAAAAAGGGGGAAAAATTTTTGGGTTTTTTTTCCCCAAAAAAAGGTTGTTTTGGGGCCGGGGGGAAAAAATTTTTTTTTTTAAAACCCCCCCCCTTTTTTGGGGGGGGGGGAAAAGGGGTTTTTTAAGGGGGGGTTTTCCGGGGGTTTAAGGGGGGTTTTTAAAAACCCCCTTTTAACCCTTTTTTTTTCCCCCCAAAATTTGGGGGGGGGGGGTTGGGGCCCCAAGGGAATTTTGGGGGCCCCCCCCCAATTTTTTTTTAAAAAAAAAAAAAAAAAGTTAAAAAAAAAAATTTAATTTTATTTTTTTCCCCTTTAAAAAATTTTTTTTTTTATAAGTTTTTTTTTTTTTTGGGGATTAAAATTTTTTTTTAAAAAAAAATTTTTTTAAAAAAAAAAAAAATTCCCTTTTTTTAACCCCCTTTTTTTTTAATCCCCCCAAAAAAAAAAAAAAAATTTTAAAAATTTTTTAAAAAAATTTTTTCCCTTTTAAATTTTTTTGGGGGTTTTTTTTTTTTGGGGGGGGCCTTAAACCCCAAAATTTTGGGGGGTTTTTTATTTTTTAAAAAAAAAAAAAAAAATAAAAAAATTAAAATTTTTAAAATTTTTTTCCCAAACCCAAAAACCCCCCCAAAAAACCCCCCCCCTTCCCCCTTTAAACCCCCCTTTTAAATTTTAAAAAACCCCCCTTTAAAAAAACCCCCCCAAACCCTAAAAAAAAAATAAACCCCCCCCAAAAAAAAAAAAAAATTTTTTCCCCCCCCGCAAATAAAGGCAATTTGGGAAAGGCCCCTTTTCCATTTTCCTGTATTACGCTATTTTTTTTTTCCCTTAAAACACGAAGATTGAAATAATAAAGAAAAGGCTTTTTATACCTTTCAAGTAAGGGCTTCTTTGCAAGTTTACTACCCTTTTTGGGGTCCTGCCAGGGGACTGCACCCCGCTTTAAAACTGGGGTTTTTGGACCGTGGGGAGGTTTTTAAAAAAGATGATTTAAGCTGCAAATTTAAAGGGGAAACTCTAAAAAACCCCATATTGAAATGTTGTTTCGTAACAAAACATACACACAGGGCTTTAAATAGCTCCCTCCACACCCTCCCCCCCCACATACAATATCCCCTCCACCCACATACAATATTTTTCCCCCCACCCACATACAAAAATTTTCCCCCTCCCCCGCATACAAAAATCCCCCCCCCCCATTTCAAAATCCCCATCCCCCCACTACAATAAACCCCCCCCCCCACTACAAAATTTCCCCCCCACCCACATAAAATATCTCCCTCCACCCACCCTCCCAAAATCCCCCTCCCCCCCACAAAAAAAAAAAAAACCCCCCCACCCACCCCCTACGATTTTTTCCCCCCCCACCCACAAAAAACGATATCCCCCCTCCACCCCCATACCATATTTTTCCCCCCCCCCCACAATTTTTGATATCCCCCCCCACCCACTTAAAATAAACCCCCTCCCCCCCACATACGATATCCCCCCCCACCCAATCATATCCCCCCCCAACCCCAAAAAAATATTCCCCCCCCCACCCCAATAAAAATATCCCCCCCCCCAAACCCCCAAAAAACAATATCCCCCGCCCCCCCACATACAGTAACCCCCCCCCACCCACATACAAAATCCCCCTCCACCCGCCCTTTCACTATTCCCCTTCCCCCCACATACAAATTAAACCCCCTCCAAACCCCCATACCCAAAACCCCCCCCCAACCCCCAAAACAATATCCCCTCCCCACCTTTACAATATCCCCCTCCCCCCCACATTAAAAAATATCCCCCTCCAGCCCACATACAATAACCCCCCCCAACCCCCAGACCATATCCCCCACCACCCCCATACCCTATCACCTCCACGTTTCCCTTGGTCACGCGACACCACCTTCAAAAATACACACCCAACAAGAAAAAAAGTGTAAATCCAAACACAGGGTCAGGTGTTCCCTCACTTTTACAATCAGGGAACATGTACGCTGGGCCCCCTATTCTCACGCTGATATAACCCACAACACTTTTCCATAAAGAGACCACATAGAGGGCAAAAACCAGTCAGGCATAAACCCACAACCCCCCCCATATAGAACCCACATTTGAATCAACACCAGCTCAGGTAAAAAACCCACAACAAACCCCCAAAATAGAGAAACCACATAGAATCAGACACCAGTCAGGTATAACCTACAACCCCCCCATTTTAGAAAACCCATAGAGAAAACAACACCAGCCCCAGGTAAAAAACCTTTCAACACCACCAATTTTAGAGACCCAAAATAAGATCAACACCAGTCCCGGTTTATCACATTACAGTTTAAAAAAAACACGATACCCAAAAAAAGTAAAAAAACCCCTTAAATTTAGGGACTCCTCGGAGATGTTTATCTAAGAGTTCGTTTTCCTTCTCCTTTGGGGCCCCTTTTTATTCCCCCTTTTTTTCTGCCCCCCGTTTCCCTACCGCCATGAGGACTTGTCCCGGCCCCCCACCCAAAACCCTGCAAAATTCACACAAATATCTTAAATCCTCACTTTTTCCAGCAAACTCTTTTTCCCATTCCCACCCCTGTTAAAAAAACTTTTTCCCGGGGGGGGGAGAGCCCCGGTACAAACCCTAACTTTGAGGCCTAGTAAAACCCCGGGTGGGTAGGTAAAAACCCCCATGTACATAAACAGGGCCCCCGTTAGGAAAAATAAAAGGGTACCCGTTTAGGGGTTTGGGGGACCCCGTTTGGGAGGCTGAAAGGGAGGTTTGGGTTTCCCCCCGTTGTAAGTCTGGTGGGAGTTAGGGCCCCCTTTATAAACTGCAAGCAGTTAGGGACCCCCCTTTTTTAGTATAAAAGGCGTAAGGGCTTTTCCCTTTAAATAAATAAAGGGAGGCAGTTAAAAGGCCTCCCTTTAAGGGACCCAAAACAGGCAGTTTGGGGTCTCTTTTTGGAAGTATTAAAGGGAGTTAGGGGTCTCTTTTAGGTAGTATAAGGCATTTTAGGGGCCCCTTTTTTGGTAGTATACCCGGGCATTTGGGCCCCTTTAGGGGGTATTTTCGGTAGTTAGGGGCCTCCTTTTGTAAATGGTCAGGAAGTCAAACCCCCCCCCCCTTTAGCTTCTGTGGGGGGTTTGTCAGGGCCCCCCCTTTAGTATTTTAAAGGGAGTCAAGGGGGCCCCCTCTAGGTAGTAGGGGCCCCCCTTTATTAGCCAGGGGCCCCCTTTTTAAATCGGGGCCCCCCTTTATTTAAAACCCGGGGCCCCCTTTTTTAGTCGTGCCCCCCTTTCATTAGCCAGGGGTCCCCCCCTTTAAAGGGAAAACCCGGGGTCCCCTTTTTGGGATTTAGGGCCCCCCTTTAAACAGGGCAGGGCCCCTATAGGTAGTCGGGCCCCCTTTAAACGGGCAGGGCCCCCTCAAGTGTCCCGGGCCCCCTTTAAAGGTTTGTCAAAGGGCCCCCCTTTTTGGTTTGCCGGGCCCCCCTTTAGGTAGTCCCGGGCCCCCCTTAAGCAGTCCCGGGGGGGCCCCCCTTTAAGCTTTGGGGCCCCCCTTTAGGTAAATCAGGGCCCCCTTAACAGGGCCCGGGGCCCCCTTAAGCAACAGGCCCCCTTTTTGGGAGTCAGGGGCCCCCTTTAACAGCCAGGGCCCCCTTTTGGTAGTTTGGGCCCCCTTTTTTTTAGCCAGGGCCCCCCTTTAGGGAGCCAGGGCCCCCCTTTTAGGTTTTTTTTTTTTTCCTTTTTGGGGCCCCCCCTTTTGGTAGTCCCGGGCCCCCCCTTTAAAATAGCCCCGGGGGCCCCTTTAAAAAACCAGGGCCCCCCCTTTTGGTATCAGGGCCCCCTTTAGGTAGGGCAGGGCCCCCCTTTTGGTAGCCAGGGCCCCCTTTAAGTAGCCTGGTCCCACTTTTTGGTAAACCAAAGGGGCCCCCTTTTGGTAGTCCCGGGCCCCCCTTTTTGTAGCCAGGGCCCCCCTTTGGGAGCTGGGGCCCCCCTTTTGGTAAACCAAGGACCCCCTTAATTAAACCTGGGGCCCCCCCCGGTAGTCAGGGCCCCCCCTTTAGGTTAAACAGGGTCCCCCCAAGTAGCCAGGGGCCCCCCTGGTAGCCAGGGGCCCCACGGGTTGCCAGGGCCCCAAGAAGTAAACCACGGGCCCCCCTGTTAGCCCAAGGGGGTCCCCGAAGTAGGGCCAGGGGGCCCCAAAGGTAGTCAGGGGGCCCATTAGGAAATAAAAAAAAAAAAAATTAAAAAAAAACAGTTTCCCCTTACCTGGCTCTGGGTCCGGGTCCCGCTTCCCGGGCCCCTCCGATCTCCCCCCCCGGCTCCGACTGCCGCCCTGCATAGGGGCCGCCTACGTCAGCGTAGGGGCCGGCCCCCGGCAGGCCCGAAAAGGCCCCAGCGCTTCAGCCTGCCGGGGAGATCAGCGGAGCGCAGCGCTTTGTGGCGCTGTGCTCCGCTGACACCGGCGCAGCCCCGGGAGTCGGGACATTAGTCCCCGGCTACCGGGCCCGGTCTCTAGCGCTCGGATTGCGGGGTCCCCCGGTGGCGTGCAGGACCGGTTCGGCGGACGGCCCCGGGGAGCGCGGCACTTGCCTCCGGGGCCCACAGCGGCTCGGGGGGGGGCCCACCGGGGGATTCACCGGTCCCCCGGCGGCCCAGTTCGAGCCTGTATAGATGAGAAGAACAACATGAGGAAACTTTTTTTCTCATCACAATTGCTCAAAAATTGCCACTAGTATCCCCATTTAACCAAAATTATATGTACAGCGACAGTAGCTTACAGCTGAGTCCCAGGTCAGATTTAAAGGGGTTGTCTCACTACAAGGATTGTTTTTATGTTAAAGATCTTGTAAAAACAAATCACTTTGCAATATATGTCCATTAACAGTGTCCTGCCTATTCTGAGATATCCCCTCTTGTATGGGCTACATCAGCTCCTCAGGTCGCTATAGCTACAGACCTGTTCCATCTCTCATGATAGGCTGTCAGCACTGGTTGCTATAGCTACAGACCTGGCTTCCCCTGCAGCCTAGAGAAGCCAGTTAACACGCCCTTGAATTCAAAATGAAACCAAGAAAACAGGATTGAGGTAAGATGAATCAATGTAGTGAGACAACCCCTTTAACAACTTTTGGACAGTAGTCTTTTTTGCATGTAACATATGAAAAGTCGACCTTTAAGGGAAGGTTCATTTAAAAGTGATCTTCAGACTTTGAAATCTTAGAAGATCCCTTTGGTGGCATATGCTAGCTAAGAACTCTTCTGCCTAACAGACCACTGTCATGTACCTAGAGCTTCCCATCACCAAATAAAGGGCCATCCAATGACACAGTGCTTAGACTTTGAGATCTCTGAGCACTGCCAAGGGGTTTGTTGTGATGTGATATATAGAGCATCATAGCCTATATATTCTGTAAGTGCTAGTTCACAGTCATGTACTCCACCAGCGTCATCTTTCACAACCCTAAACAATAATGTAAAGAGGGGAAATGAAGGACAGCATGCAATGTGTACATACAGGTACATACAGGTAGCATGGTCTTTCAGCCCTCATAATAGGTGGGCGTCTTTTTCAAGCAATCTATAAAGTCACTTATTAGTAGAAATAAAGGGGTACACTCACTACATTGATACGCTTGAAACCTTTAGGCAAAAGGAAAATAAAGATTATTACCAAACATATTGCTGTTCTGATTTTGCTTTATTTCTGAGTTACAGCAGTTTTAATCTCCTGATTTTTTTACAGATGGTTTCCTAGGTTACTGATCACCTCTCTGTGCTTCAGCAGCTCTGGCAGGAAAGGTGATGTCACTCATTGCTGTGTCTTATCAGCAGTACAGGAGCTTGTTTATCTTTCTTACTGGCAAACTTTAACCCTTTAGATCAATATCTCCTTGTGCACTGCTGTTAAAACCCCTCAATCACCACTGTCCCTCTACCAGGATAAGCTAGAAATAGCAGAGCTAATATGTCAATCGCTGCTGTAGAATCACCCACATCCTGAACAGAAAGTGGGAGCCTGAAGCTGACTGTAAAGAGCAGGATCTGTGAAACCACCGGTTGGGAAGACCTTTAATCCGATAAAATATACAGTATAAAAAAGGTGGAATATTTCTGCAATCAATGTTTATAACGTTGAGTATTTTTTTAATTATTGTATTACTAAAACATGAACTATGCCAGAAAGGAACAGGACATATATGTAACTGTATATCTCTATTAAATACTATAACGGAAAATAATGTCATGTGCAAAAATCCACTATATAAATGAACCCACTAAAATGGGTTTCTAGGTAAGAGGCCATTGGAAAGGTAATATGGGTCTATGGTGTGGTCTATGCTGATAAACCTACGTTCCTAGAGAATTGGAACACATTTATTAATTGCACCCTTTATTATGAACCATGAGGAGGGATGTTCTTATGTGATCGCACCAACTAGTTGACAAATTAAAGGTGTAGGTGTTAAAGGGGTTGTCTCACTACATTGATTAATCTTAGATCAGTCCTGTTTTCTTGGTTTCACCTTGAATTCAGAGGAGTGTTTACTGGCTTCCTCTAGCCTGCAGTAGAGGCCAGGTCTGTTGCTATAGCAACCAGTGCTGGCAGCCTATCAGGATAGATCAAACTGGTCTGTAGCTATAACGACCTGAGGAGCTGATACAGCCCATACAAGAGGGGATATCTCGGAATAGGTAGGACATTGTCAATGGACACATATTGCAAAGTGACTTGTTTTTGCAAGATCTTTAACATAAAAAGCAATCCTTGTAGTGAGACAACCCCTTTAAGATTTCACAGCAATACCTAACAGCAATCTGGTATTTGAGACCACTATGTAGTATTCCCATCCTTAGCAGGATGAAAATGTGCCCAGAAGTCTCAAATAACCCCTAAGAGACAAGACATGTGTTATCCCTATCAAAATGCATGATGTTTAATGTTTAATGCATATATTGTAGGGCATCATGATGAAGCTTTAGCAGTTGCAGAGAGAGGAAGGACGCGAGCCTTTGCAGACCTGCTTGTTGAACGGCAAACTGGGCAGCAGGAATCGGATCCTTACACCCCAGTGACAATTGACCAAATCCTGGAGACTGTAAATAGCCAAAGAGGCCTGGTGCTCTATTACTCATTGGCCGCAGGCTATCTTTACAGCTGGCTGCTTGCTCCTGGATCTGGTAAGAATGAAATTACTTCACATCTATTAATACTTAAAGGGACTTTCTCATCTGGTTATTTCCAGCTCTGAGGTCAGCTTGTACCTCAGTCTCAGAGAATGGAGAGAATGACTGCGCATGCAAAGTTCTTCCGGTTAATTTCTATGGAAGCTGCAAATACAGCCTAGTGGGTGCTCTTGGCTCTATGCGGAACACCTATAGCAATGAATAAGAAGAACTGCACAAGCATGGCTACCCCCTATTTTCTAGAGCTGGCTTCTAGTGAGCTATGAGCTGACCTCAGATCCAAAAATAACCTGATGGGAGAAAGCCTTCAAGAAAAAAGTATGAATATGTAGTCTACAATTTCTTGTTGTGTGTGTACAATGCCAATGTGCAGCATTCCATGACGCTAGAAAGGTCATCATCACTTCTAACAGTCCCTGTCCACAATAGGGCTCACAATCTAATTTCCATATCTTGTACACACTAGTGTCAATGCTATAGGAAGCCATGTAATGGATATCACTGACATGCTATTCATTTATGATTAGTGGCTGACCTCTGGTTCCCCCTCCCCAAAACTAGCGCTAATCCTGACACAGCACTAGCATAGCTCTATATCCCCTCAATAAGTATTTCCTGACAGCCAAGTGGCCAGCAGTGCGGCTGATGAGGGAACACTGTGCAGCTTAATGGGGCCACGTTGTGCAAAGGAAAAACGATGAAGGGGGTGCTGTGCTAAACCAGCATTGCATTTATGCTCAGGATTGGTCCGGGTCCCACTGTCCATAAAAATTACTTTGTAAAATGAAAAACCCCTTTAACCTCTCAGTCTGTAACGATATGGTAGTATTGCTATAATAATAATAATCGTTATTTATATAGCGCCAACATATTCCGCAGCACTTTACAAATTCGAGGGTAAACGTACAGTCATTACACATTAAAAGTACTTACAGATGAGACACAAGGTGTGAGGGCCCTGCTCGTGAGAGCTTACAATCTATTCGGGTGTATGGGTGAAACATACGATAAGAAGTGCCAAGTTTACAATGGTCCAGCCATGTTTCATAAATAGGGGGTGGTTTACATGAAAAATGGATGAACCTGCCCCCCCAGACAGTACATCTATATACAGATAAGTGCCTGTGAGTGCCCAAATGCAGGGAGTGACGGATGTGTGTGATAGCAGTTAGGGATCTTGGTAGGCCAGACTGAGAAAATGTGTTCTCAGGGCCCTCTTAAAACTGTGAGGGTTGTGAATGTGCCTGATCGCCCGCGGTAGCATATTCCAGAGAATTGGTGCCGCACGTGTGAAATCTTGGAGACGGGCATGGGAGGGTCCGGATGATTGATGAGTGTAACCTGATATAAGCAGCAGAACGGAGAGAGCGGGTTAGGTGGTAGACAGAGAAGACGGAGGTGATGTAGGGGGGTGCAGCGTTGTGGAGAGCTTTATGGGTGAGAGTGCTAAGTTTATACTGTATCATGTACTGAATGGGCTATAAATACACAAACTATAGTGTCTATGTTTTATATCATGTAATAACATTTGCTATCTTATTGTAGGAATATTGAAGTTTCATGAGTACTTTTTGGGAGACACAACTTTAGAAAACACCAGCGATTTCACTGAATCTGGAAGTCTGAGTTTTCAGGGGTCCAACAGTTCGGTCCTAGAACAGCACATTGCCAATGTCCGGGAAAGCCTTGGGGTGGACTCCTACTACACAAGGTTTGTGGTGCACCCTACTTTTCGCACTTAATTATGCTAAATCCTGAAAGTATATACTATGAAAAATATAAATTAGATTGGAGAAAAGTGAAGTACTGCAAGGAAACGTACAAACTCCCATGCAGATGTTGTCTTGGGTTGAAGTTGAAGCCAGGGCACTAGTGCTAACCACTGAGCTACTTATAAATATATTACTTAGAACAGTTATTGAACTGCACTATATAACATTTTACTAAGAGACCCTTCTCGTATTTTGTTATGTTTGACAGACGGGGTCTGGTGTCTGAAATTAAAGACAAGCAGATGTTGAATGTTATACAGAACCCCCGTTAGCTTACAGTTTTCATTTCCTACTGTTCTGTGGGAACTGGTAGCGAAATATTCATTGCATCACGTTATATAAATGTGACCCAATGTCACAGCCTTGCAGAAATGATTAGGTTACATAGCTGTCCATTCTTGGGGTCCTTTATGCAGGTCATTGGGTAAAGTCCTTATATAATAATGTTATTTGTGCATGGACATATATGCTATTACAGTCTAGCAGTTGTCACCACTATTAATGACTAATGCTCTGCATACTTTGCACACAATAGTTTAATCCCTAAGGGGATCATCTATGCAGAAAGAAGCAAAAAGTCTCTTATCAACCCACATATAAATATACATCCTATTGTGTTCATGGCAGCAAATAAATCTGAAATGTCTCCATATTTCTATTGTAGAGATATTCTTGTTAGAGCTGTAGTGTTTTATTATAGGGAAAAAAAGAAATATTAACGGGCAATCTTACCTTGAATATTCAATCAGATATTGATGTTGAAATATACAGAATATTAATGCATAATAATAACGCATAGTAATATATGTACATAGTAAGGCCCAGGCTAGTCATTGACAACATAATGGATGGATGTATCAAGACTGTCATGATTTTTTTGTTTTAAAACTGTCCCTTTTAGTTGGTGGTCCATGCTTTATATTCCACTGTTATGAGACCACACATGATACTTGTGAGTTAAATGATTCCAGTGGTCTAACAAGGTGGTCTTCAAACTGAGGTTCTCCAGCTGATACAAAGCTACATCTCCCAGAATACCCAACAGTTCAGTAGATGCTGAGTTGTAGTTTTGCAGCAATTGCAGAGACCCATGTTGGAGACCATTGTTCTAACTTGACACTAACAAAAATGCAATATAACTTTAGTGGATACTAGTGATGCTGTCTGTTCTGCCTGTTCAGTTTCACCATGGTCTGACTGAACTTTTGAAAAAACTGGGTTCGGGACTTTTTAGGGTGTTTTAAAGTTTAGCTCTTCTTTTAGTGTCACTCCATTGCTTTCATCATTCCCAGAAGAGGATCACTTCCAGTATGACCATCCAACATCACTTGCGGTTTTGCTAGGTTACCCTTATGTAGTGGATGGGGGAAGTGTTGTTGGACATGATGTTATGTACCGTATAACATCTGACATCTCTTAAAGTTCCCAAAAAAGCAGATGTAATATAGAGAAACCAGGGATGACATCAGCCATCGCACCAGATGTTACACCACAGCTAGAGCAGAAATAGGCCTGGGGTGATGCTGAAGGGTGAATTATCCACTTATTCCCCTAAAAACCCTAACCCGAATCCTAAACCCAATTTAAGGTTAGGGTCAATGTTTTGTTTTTGATGTTTTGGAGCTACTCAAATCAAATCGTTATGGGTCAAGTTTAACAGTATTCGAAAGTGCGACACTAGCAAATATATTTTTCGGCATGTGACTGTGCGAGATGTTATAACATGTCTTACAAGTATTCTAATTCTATCATAAATTCTGATGCAAACAACAATTTTTGTAACACATTTTGCAAAAACATTGTAGAGGTCATTGATGTTGTACAACAATGTTCCCTCATGTATGTATGACTTAGATTACTGCAAGTCTTGCATAACACATCAGTCACTAACAGAAATTACTATAAACCTTTGACATTTCTGATTGTAGTATAACACATTGATATTGACTTCTAGGGTTATATGCTTTGACTTACAATAAACCTGTCACAATTGACTGTAAGATTCTAAATAAAGCAGTACAGATTAAAGGGTTGCACTGTTTTATAAACCTCTTTCCAAGTGCTGTATTATGATATATGATGTTAATATATGGGCATCCCCTAATCTTGAGCCCTTTTTATTAGCCAGGACACGGAGCAGGTGCAAACATGTTATAGGACTTTGTGAGGTCATTTCCATAGTTTCAATAGAGCTTGGATTTACTCAAAAGAATAAACCCACTTAAATTGTCCTGTATTAAAGGGCTGTTCTCATCTCATTTCCGGGCCTGTGGATAGCTCATAGCTCTTAATGAGCGGGCTTTAGATAAGAGGAAGATGGCCGCACTTGTGCAGTTCTCCCTGGTTCATTTCTCTAGGATTTCTGAACACAGCCAAACGAATGTGTGGAGATGTATTTGGAACTCCAATAGAAATGAATGGGGGAGAACTCCATTAGGCTTGGTTCACATCCGCATCGGAGGTTCCCTTCTCTCACAGACATAAAAGGATTATTTTCACAAATGACATCAGTGGTGCCCGATGGAGCCTGTTGACTACAATGGGTCTGTCAGGTTTCACCGTGGTGTCTGTTGTGTAGACGGAAGCAATAGTGGAGCTGCGCTATTTTGTTGGTTATTCCTACTGGAACATGCGACAGAGCCTAAGTGTGGCCATCTTCCCCTTCTAAATAGCCAACTTGTAGAGAGCTGAAAGCCATCTGCAGACCCAGAGAAAAGGAGAAGAAAACACCCCTTTAACTGTCCTGAAGCATAGCTATTTACACAAAAGAGATACATGGTCCCCTATTGATGATCAAATGTCTGAATCTAATACATTTCCAAATAAACAATTACCCTTAGGCGGGGTTCACACGGCTTATTCAAGCCGTAATTGCGGGATGGATTTCGGACGCAATTACGGCTTGAGTACGGGGCAGGGCGGGGGCGCTGCCCGCCGGCCCCATAGACTTTCATTATCCACGGCGTGTATTCCGCCGGGATAATGAACATGTCACTTTCTCCCTGCTCGCCATATTCGCGGAGCGAGGAGGTGAGACGGTATTCACAGTTCTCTATGAGAACTGTGGATTACCGTAATGACTGGGATGGATTCCAGCCGTATTGCGCGCCGTACTGCGCTGCAATACGGCTGGAATCCGTGCCAGAAATAAGCCGTGTGAGCGGCCCCTTAAGGGTAAGATGTATGCGCCGCAGTACATTGTGTGTTTCGGGAGTTCGTGTTGACCAGCGAGTACACCCACAGCGCGGGGGGGAGGGGCGGCTGCTCGCTGGCCCCATAGACATTCATTACTCGTGGCGCGTATTCGCCGCAAGTAATTGACATGTCACTTTCTCCCCGCGCGTACAATACGATCATATTGTACACCGGGGAGAGGAGGCGTAATCCATAGTTCTCTATGAGAGCTATGGATTACCGTAATTTCGGCGCGCATCTTGTTCATATTACCCCGAAATTACCCCATGTGAACATAGCCTAACTCTGTAATCAGGTTTGTGCATTCTCTGCCATATAGAAATCTGTGACTAATACAGGCAATACAATTTGACATCAAATTGAACTATTGCTCATGACTTGGCCTATATGTGTAGGGATTACAGGATTCTTCAATCTAGCAATCAAAATGATAAAACCTGCAGAATGGATATTCTTACAAACTGAAAAAGTGTTAATTGACTGTATCTGATTATCTTGGCTCTTAGATCTTAGTACAAGTAAAAAGTGGATAAAAAGCCCCACTTATGTCATGGGATGTACTGGGAAACTATATGATGCAAAGTGCTGGCTCATCAGGGAGGAAATCTCATCTTCCCTTTAATAGTCCTCAGCCTGGCTCGTTTTCCAGCCCATAATACCACTGAATGCAGAATGAACCCGTTTCAAGTCAACAGCATCAATACAAAGTGCAGGATGAGTCCTTTTCTAATGTAAACAGAATATATTTGGCAAGCAGGCAGCATGCAGGGGAAGTCAGTAAAAACTGCATAATTTGCTGTTTGAGCCTGACAGCCGGTACATCTTCTATGTGAGCTCTACCTCCAGGGGATTTTTTATCAAGAAAAGAGATATCCATGGATCTGAAAGAGACCTCTGACAAAAGCACTTTGCGCACAAGCACCATTATATTTAATGACACCAGCGTTGCACTTCTACTACCGTCACACACCACTTGCACATTTCAGCAGGATCACAGGCTGCTGCTACTTCCTCTATATTCCTAGATTATTTTTTTTATTGTTTTCCCTTTCTGCTTGCTTCAAAGTAAAAACACACTCCGTCATTATGAAGGAGAAGGTGTTGTCATTTACCCAGGCTAGAACATGTGGTGCTTGTCAAAAGACAAGTCCCTGATACTGCTGATTTACATTTTTATATTGTCAGGACTGTGCCAGATTCACATACAATGTGTCGACTGGATGCGGACTAGAGATATATCACAGTCAGCAGGGAGACAGATTGCAAGTGGGTGTCTAGGGCGCAATAACACACCCTCCAACATTCTTCTCACAAAGCAAGTACAACTAGTAGAAGACAATTAAATGCATCTAGAATTTTTTTATTTATATAGATCTTTAATCAGAAAATGGTTTAGAATTCACTGTGTAATAGAAACCTTACATGTAAGCTTATACACACAATGACGACATCCAAAATTGACATGCTGGCTGCATTCAGAGAGCTAGAAAGTGGTCATTTCAGCTACAGTCTCCTTTTATAAGCAATTTATTTTATTCATGCCATATTAACAGGAAGCGGGATGTAAAGTTGTTTCCTTAACTCCTTCTGCAATCCATAGGAATTAAGAGTATTTCCCTCACTAGGATATGTCATCAAAGTCTGATAGATGGGGGTCCCACCTCTAGGACCCACACCTATCTTAGGAAGGGGCCCCTGAAAGTCTCAGCTCAGAATGGAGAGCCACTTGTGCACGACTCTCCATTCTGTTCTGTGGGTGTTCCGAGTACAAATGTGACAAGCTTCACACCTATCAGACTTTGATGGCAAATCCTAGCGATATGCAATCATAGTTTGTGATTTACTGTAAGTTTTCTTCTTATAAGCATACGTATAATAGAGCTTCACAGTCTTTAATTATAAGAATACTTGAAGTTAGTGGCCCAATAAAAGTATAGGAAAAACCACACTTTAACGGCATGTTCACACACCGTTTTTGGATCCGATTTTCTTTTAACATATGTTTATTTGGTTTCTCGTGAACTTCACAATAAACTTATAACAGAGTGTGTACATTGTTTTTGATGGAGAGTAAATATAATGAGATGCTGACAGCAAGAACAATGATTTTTGATGTAAAGTTTCAAATTTTGTCGAGGCGAAAGTAGAAGACCCACTCCCTTAAAAAGACGACGGAGCTCTACAGATAGTCCGATGGAGGAACCAATTTTCATTTTAAGACATATAGCAATAGCCAGAAAAAAACAACACATGGCAAAATAAATACAAAAAAAAAACAAAAAAAAAAAGGTGTGGGGGGGAGGGGAAAGGTAGGGGGGGTTTTCACCGCCGCAGTGGGGAAGGGAATCTAGTTAGTTTAGAACAGAGTGGGGTGTCCATTAAATTAGCCCTGACGACCAGGTTTCATTCCCCAAAATACACAGGCAATACAAACCAAAAGGCTTATAGACAAGAATAAGAGTTACCCGGCCTAAAATTCGAGCATGTCTAGTTGGGCGCGCTCTCAAGAATATGGAGCGCCCCAGGGACCCCCGCTAGTACACCCTCAAGGTACCACTTGGAAAAGCCTAAAAGGGAGAACCAGAGACCTAATGTCCCTAAGACTGAAGGCTTCTATGTAGGGTTTCCAAGTGGTAAAGAATATTTCATTTAAAGGGTCAATTTTGCCGATTCTACTTCTACCCTTTCTCAAGATTGGGGAAAGTTCTGACTAAGCGCAGAACCTCTCCCCACTCCTGGCATTGAGGTCTCCAGCCAATTGTTTAGGATGCAACGTTCGCCGCGAGAAGGAGGATTTTTAAGGAGTGTGTGGAAACTTGCTAAGGCCAGTGAAGTCGTGGAAAGGCAAAAAAAAGGGAACAATTGGGACATCCAAGGCCCACTTTAGTTTTTAAGTTTCCCTCAGTTCTCCCCAAAATTTCTGTTGAGTGGGGCATGCCCCATATCCCGTGGGATCAGGTCTGTCTTTGACTGTGAGCATTTAGGGCAAGACAGTTTAAACGTTTGGGGCAAGTGGGTGGGGGGGGATGTTAAATCCATAAATCGCTCGGAATGCCATAACGGAAAAAAGTTTCTCGCTGATTTACGGCCTTGTTGATTTTATTCCATCCCTCTATGGCTACCTGTGGGATATTCAGTCTGGGAAATTCTCTTCCCACTTGGTCAGTAGTTTAGATGCTTTATCTGTGGAATTGTGACTCCCTCAGTTTTGCGTACAAAAAGAGAGGGGGAAATGCCCACAGGTCTGGGGGCCCACTAATTCATCAAAATCGTTTGGGGGAAATTCCTTAGTGAGATTAATTCCCTCTGGACCTAAGAAAGCTATTGACCTGAGGGGGATGTAAGGAAATGGGAGGTCGGAATGCTTTTATAAGCTTTGGAGCTCGGGCAATGAGTAGTATTGCCTTTTGAATGTTGAACGGGGAAACCCACCGCGACTATACCTTTCTCTTTTCAAGCGCGGAGATGGGGGTCATTCTCACTCTATGGAAGCTCAGGGTGACCAGATATCGCCATGTATTTGCTAAGATGGGCTGGGAGTTTAAATAGTTTACGGCTGATCTTCCAGGTAGCGATCGTGTCGCGCATTAGGAGGGAAAGCCTAATGGTACGAGGAATGTTGGCAAATTTGGTGTGTAGAAGAGCCGAGAGGTCCCATGGGGAAGCGAGTGCTGACTCGAGTTCTGTGTTGGAATAGTAAGAGGTATTTTTAATCCAGTCAAAAGCAATGTCTGAGGTTTTACACTGCTATGTTGAAACAGACGCACATCGGGAAAGGGTTTATGCCCCCCAATTTCTGGAAGCATAAGCTTAGTGGGGGCGTTTTCTCGGCTTCTTTCCTGCCCAGATGAATCTTGAAATCCTGCCTGAAGGGATCTTAACATCAGAGTGTTTCATTTAGTAGGGGGATGGTTTGAAGGGGGTATAAAAGTTTTGGAAAGCTCATCATGCGACGAGGTGGCTCCTGGCTAAGAGGGAAAGCGGTAAATTTTGCCCAAATCTGTCTAACTCTCTGATAATTTTCAGTATGTGGGGGGAGTTGAGGGAGTAAATCGTTTCCGGCGATTTCCCTATGTAGACCCCCGAGGTATTTAATGATTTATTGCTATGTTGATTGGGTGTCTAGGTGGTCAAGTAAATTGAACGTGAGTTAGGGGCGAGTCTCAGAAGTTCTGTTTTCCCGAATTCATTAATTTTAAAGCCTGAGAAGGTCCTGAATTGTCTCATGTGGTGGAATAAATGAGGGAGGTCCCTCTCCGGATGTTTGAGGAAAAAAATTATGTCATCGGCAAAAAGAGCAAGTTTCTGCTCGTATGATTTAACAGAGATTCCCTCAAAAATGGGTGAGGCAGTGAGAAACCTAGCAAGGGGTTCAATTGCTAAGTTGAAAAGGTAAGGGGATAGGGGGCACCCTTGCCTAGTGCCGCGTTGCAGGGAGAAGGGGAGGAACAGAAAGCCGGGGAGAATGACCGGGCCGGCCGGGTTGGTAAATAGAGTGGACAGGAAGATGCGAAATGGTCCTGTAAGCCCAATTTTGTCTAACACTGGGTCCAGCCACCCCCAGTCGACCGAGTCAAATGCCTTCTCAGTGTCAACTGTGACTAAGGCCAAGTAGGGGGTGTATTGGAGCTTTTTGACCTCATCCGGGATGAGCAAGACTTTCTAATATTCGTTATCGCCGATCTCCCTGGGACAAAGCCTACTTGGTGAAGCCAATTAGTTTGGGTATGAATGAACCCAACGGTCTGCAAAGGATTTTGGAGAGCAGTTTAAGACCCCTGTTAATGAGAAAAGATCGGGCGGTACGAGGAGGCTAGGGTCGGTCTTTTCCTGATTTGGGATAATCTTAAATGTAGGCTAGTGTTCATTTGGGTAGGAATAGGGTGAACCAGAATGGGTAAAGAATTAAACCAGAGACAGAAGAGTAGGGTAATTTGGGCTTTCAAAGCCTTGAAGAATTCCCCGGTAAAACCCCATCAGGACCTGGGGCTTTATTCGCTTCAATTTCCAATAGCGGGAATCTATTTCAGGCTCAGAAATTGGGCCCCCAATATGGAAACCTCTTCCGCCGTGAGACCAGGGGGGTCGAAAATTTTTCGGGCCACTCACGTGAGGGCCCTTCCTGTCTAGGTGTTTCGTCAGTGTAGATTTGCCTGGTAAAAGGAGCGAGAATATCCGTCACCTTCCCACCCTCCGACACCAGATTTCCCAAACCTGATCCCTCAGCAACAGAAAGAGTAGGAGGGGGATGGTGGCCTTTAGCAAATTTCGCTAGGAGTCTACCTGGTTTGCAAACCAAAGCAAAATAGTTTAGCCTCCTTTTATAGATTTGGAAAAGAGTTCCTTCTTCTTCAACCATGCTAAATATTCTCGTTTAGTGTTTTGCCAGGGTAGTTTTTTTTCTGGGGGGAGGAGGATGCCAAAAATGCATCAAAAAGGCCATGCGTAATGCATTACTAAAGTGGCTGATTTTGTCCAATAGTTGGCTCTTAAGCCCTAGAGACGTATTCGATCAACCTCCCTCTGAAACTAAATTTTGGCTGTGTCCCAGTATAGCTGGGAGTCTCTTGGTGTATTGCATTGTGCGAGTGAAATTCCATCCACCAGCCCTGCAAGGTCAACTGAAAATCCTCCACCGTTGCTAAGAAGAGGAAATCGCCAATGAAATCAGTGCCTCGGGACGCAAACCCCAACAGAGAGGGTGACAGGGGAGTGGTCAGATATGACTAATCGCCGATCTGAGCCTCCCGTACTCTTGACATGACCCCTTTGAAACAAAAAGATAATCGATCCCGTGCCAGGTTGTTGGGGGGTGGGAAAAAAGGAGAACTCCACGTCCCTCCCCCCGGGTTGCGGATACGCCAAGCATCGCAGACGTCAAGGTTCTTAGCAAAACTGGATAGATAGGAATTACTAGACTGTTGATGTGGTCTCGAACCTATCCTCCTGGGGGTGCATGGTGGAATTAAAGTCGCCTCCCGGATTTTGAAGTCCGTGGTGTCGCTCAAAATGATGGGTTTTAGACCTTTGTAAAAGGTTGAACCTCTGATATTTGGGGGCCAAAAATTTTGTAAAAGAGACCAGGATTCCTCCGCCAAACGCAGAGTAGCGTTACTCCACCTCCCCTCACTATCGTAAACTGTGGTTGAGAATCTGAGCGTTAACATGCTTTCCTATAAGTGTAAGCACAACCTTGCTTGTTGTCTATTGCGGGGGAACCAATCACCTGACCCACCCACAGCCGCTTCATTCGCTCGAGAAATCTTGCTCTGGGAGATGGTCTCCTGGAGGAATGCCTATTTCAACTTTTAAACGTTTAAGGTGTTTCAAGACCATCAGGCGTTTGTTAGGGGAGCGTAGACCCTTGACATTCCAGGATACTACTTTCATTTTCCCGGCTCAAGAGAAGAGACCCAAAGTGGCGGGGAAGGGGGGGAGGAGGGGATGGAGAAAGAGAGAGGAGAAGAGAAGAAGAAAAGAGAAAAAAAAAAAAACAGAAACCAAGAAAGACACACAAACTACGTATAAACGAGAGGCTATGTTAAGCCTGGCACTCCGAGGAAGGAAAATACAACAAAACACAACAAGTTATTCCTCAGAAAATGTGCAAAGTGACTTCACTTCTTCCCGCCAAAAACTTGAGTATGAATTAACAAAAACTGAGTCAATAGATGGGGGGAGAAATCCTGGATTAATGGGGGCCCCAACTGACGGTGGCCCAAAAAATAGGTGATATATCAGAACTTGGCCGGTCATGTCACAATTTGTATGGATAGTGGGGTGATTAAATGGTAGGGAACCAACAAAAAGTGAGGGAGACCCAGTGGGGGAAACATGCAGAGCCTCAGCAATAATAGATTTCAGCCCTTAAGCCTTGACATCCCCCCTATGTAGGGAGTTCAGAATTTAGCGTCAAGGCAATAAGAGTCCTGAGTACGACGATTCCCGAGTGAGGAGGTTAATGATGTTCTCAAAGTCTCACTCGATCATTTTTGGAGGCTTGATGCTTTCTCTGCTCCATGATCTAGGACGCCACCTAGTGTCCCTGTCAACAAAACTTTGTGCTTCTTCCGGGGAGTAGAATGTTGAGATGTTGCCATTTCTGTGGAACACTTTTAAGATCGCCGGGTAGAGAAGGGCGAATTTTATTTGCGGAACAAGGCGGAACAGATGGGTGAGAATGTCCTGCGCTGGGACTACTTCCGCTGAGGGGGTTTTTCAAAGACTAGTAATTATTCTTCCCCTAAAGATGAGGGCGGATTTAAGTCTTCGGAAAGCTCGCAAGATTGCCACTTTAAACCGTGAAATCCAAAAATTTAGCAATGATCGGCCGCGGCGGGTTTAGAAGGTTGTGAGGGATTTTCAAGGCGGGAGGATGGTTTAGTGCCACTTCTCAGATCCGGACCGATACGATGCGCTCGCTCTACCTTGCAGGGACCTCTCAATCCTAGTGCCTCTGGTAGGTCTCTCTCGCATAGGTTTATTAATTCGTTAGCCGGAATCGCCTCTGAAACTCCTATAATTCGCAAATTGTTCCTTCTTGACCGATTTTCAAGGTCTTCCAGCTTATCTTTTAACCGCTTATTTTCCGGAGCCAAGTCGGAAAGATCAGTGCGAACCTCGTCCATGTCACTGGTGAGGTCTTGAAGCTGCATGTCATGGTCATCAAGATGTTCGGCTTGGATTTTGATGTCTGCTTTTACTTGAGCTACCATACGTGCAACAGATGCGGTCAAGGAGGCTTGGAGATCCTCTGAAATCTGTTTTGCTCCCTCCTTGACTATCAGCGCAAATTGAGAGCTGGAAGGTCTATATGTGCATGGTTCCTATCCAGGATGGGGTGCTGGTCCGTGTACGGAGCTGAAGTGGTTGCTGGGGGGGTTTGTTGGCGTAGCCCAGTCATGGGATGGGGCACGACTGGCTGGAGGGATTTGCTGTGGCACCAGGCAAGGAGGCTCAGGGGAGGCTGGATGTTGCTCTTTGCTGTCCTTCCCTGCTTGTTTAACATTTTTATTATTTCGCCCCATTTTGCAGACAAATTTCTCCATAGCCACTGGGTTGTAGGACTGGCTGGCCTGTGGGTTAGCTTTGTTACTTGCAGGACCGAATGACAGGGTAAGGTAAAGAGGTCCTCTTAATCTGACACTGCCAGGGAGGTAACGGGGTTTAAAGGAAACTGTCTCTCTATGCAGCCAGAGGGAGTAGTCCCAAGGTTTATGGCTCAGGTGCCACTGTTTCTGTGTGCCCCCTGCAGTGTGAAGCAGTCCCCAGGAATTTATGGCTTTTGGTGACAGGCAGAGGGGAGAGCTTCCAAGAGCTCCCTAGTGATGAATGGGGCTGAAGGGAGTTTATATCTAACTTTCCCCTGTCCTACCTGGCTGCCCTTTTCTTATCAGTCTCTGCCAGTGAGGCCTGACGCTGATGAGTCATTTTCTGGGGTCTCTCATCCGGGGGACCCCTGGGAGCGGGCGATTGAATCCAGAGCGCGGGGCTGACCGCCTGTCAGTCGCACAGTGCCGAGCTCCCGCTGTGAGTCTCCAGCTGCAGCTCTGCGCAAGCAGGCGGGGATCAGGCCGGGCACCCGTGTGTGCAGAGGTCGCGGGCTTTTAACTCTCCCTGCAGTCCCGGCTCCTATGCTGGCGTGCGGGCGTTCCAGTCACCTCCGATGAGTCCCCAGAGGTTTCGTGCTCGTTACGGGCGACAGGCGGGCTGAATTAGCGGGTTTGGCTGGCGGTTATGCCCAAAAATCCAGGAGCTCCTGCTCTAAGCTCCCAGCATGGCGGCGCCGAAACCGGAAGTCCTTGGATCCGATTTTGTAGCCGTTTTGGATCCGAAAATCGCATCCAAAAACGCAGCGTCAATCGGATCCAAAACACATTCAACACACAGGTGCATGTTTGGATGCGTTTTGGCTGCAGCAGGATCGCACCCTATGGTTTATAATAGGGCTCCTGTCTTTCGGATCAAGAATTGACATGTTAATTCTTAGAACGGATCCCAAAGACGGATCCGAAAGACACAATCAAACACGCATCAGAGATCACTTGTCTGAACACTGATGCGGGTTTTACATTGCGAGCAATGTAAAATACACTGCTCATTGCTAGATGCGTGTTGACCCAAACATGCATCTAAGAACGTATGTTCACACGGACCCAACACACTGTGTGAACATACCCTAACGCATACGTTACTGTATCCTTGAAAAAAATACAATTAAAACATTCAGACAATTACCTGTGTGTGGCAGTGAAGAGTATCTATTAACACACTGAATATTATTATTTTATTTGGTAAAATATATACAGTACTGCAAAAGTTTTAGGAAAGTTTGGCAAAGTATGATTGCTTTCAGAGAAGGGAGTGTAAATAGTTTATTTTATCAGCTAAATGCTAAAGTGAATTAACAAAAGGGAGTCTAAATACAAACAATGTTTGGTGTGACCATCCTGTGCTTTAAAGGGAATGTGTAATCAAAAATGACTTATTGTTTAACTCACATTTTTATGTTAAACACATTTTTTTTAGAATTTTTTATTATGTTTTTTAGAATTGTGGATACCGTATCACTTTTAATATTTTTTTTATCATTCTTAAGTCCTGCAGTTTTCACTTTGGCCACTAGGCCTAATGCTTTTCTGACACTTCCTGTTCTGTAGAGAGAGATTTTCAGTAGTCTGCTTATTATCAGTTCAAGCAGGATTGAACTGAAAGGTGACACCAATGAGAATAGATAACACAGGATCTACCAATCACAATAGGAGATAGTTACAGTTCATCCTCTCTCCCTACCTGCAGACTGACTTCTTCCCAGGCCACAGAGCATGCCTAGAAAACTCTAGAAGTCATTAGGACTGACCCAGTTCACAGGCTCCTATGTGCATGAAGCTGATGTAAAGCATCTCTCTAAATGCTGATAAAAGCAGTTCAGGCAAGAAAGCTTTCCCCGCAATCATATATAGACACCCACATAAAGAAATCTACACTAAAAAAAAAAAACGGCTAAGAAGAAAATAATATGTATCAGGGTCTTAATACATCTCAGCTTTTGACAAGTATCAAGATAATCAACGTTTTTCACTTAACTTTCACTGGTTTTAACCCCTTAAGCCGAACGCCTGTAAAAGTAGTTAAAGGGGTTTTCTCGCTGCAAAAATCTTATCTGTAATGATGCGGCCAGTAAAAATAAGCAGTTTTGCAATTGGTTTGCATTACCTAAATCATTTAGTATAGCAGCTGTTAGCTAATCTGCAAGTGTCTAGAGCTAAATCTGAAGTCTGCGGTTGAGCCACGCCCCCTTTGCTGTGATTGGCTGCCTGATATTTAGTTCAGCTTGTAAGAACATGCCACCAGGATGGGACATGCCCCCTGTTCTGTGATTGGCTGCCTGAACTCTGTGCTTACTCCCCCTGAGCTGTGTAAAGTGAAAGTGAAACTAGCCACTTCAGCTTTCCGTCATGGCTGTTTCTGTATAATAAAAGGTGTCTACGCCACTGGTCATCACAAACTGGTCTGAATTCACCATTACCTTTCAACTCTATGCTTGTTCTGTCTGACAGGATGGGGACTTCTGGCACATGTGTAGTGTGTAAATGAAGCTAGGATAAGTAAGTACACTTATCCTTACTGTTTAGGGACAGGACATTCTTAGGGGCCTGTTTGGGCAGGATTAAGGTATAGAGAGCTTGACATCTCCTTGTAGCTGCAAGATAATTAGCATACAGTGAATACAGGGGTAACAAAATCCAGCATCTGCTTTTGCTAATAAGGACACCTCTAGAAAGCATAGTAGCAGAACAGTCAGCTAGTGGTGGTGCTTGGAGAGCAAAAAGCTTTTGACAGTTTCTCTTTACAAAAGTATTACAGCCTTGACATAATCATCATCATGGTAGATACATCTGCGTTGTATTTTCTCACCACCATTATTCCAGTTATTGACTATGGAGTCCTCGCCGGCCCCATAGAGATGCATTATTCTCGCCGCGTATACGCCGTGAATAATTGACATTTCACTTCTCTCCCCGCTCCACGTATTGTGCGAGCAGGGAGAGGAGACGTAATCCATAGTTCTCTATGAGGAACTGTGGTTTTAACCGTAAGGGACTGGGACGTATCTCGCCCCATATTTCGCGCAGTACATTGCGAAATACGGGGCGAGATATGTCCCATTTTAAGCCGTCTGAACATAGCTTAAAAGGGTTGTCTCGCTACAAAGAATACTTCAAATTGTAGGGGAAAACAAATAAAGACATTTTCCAATATATTGCTTTGTTCCTCTATTTCCCTAAGGAGATACAAGTGAATTTATGACCTCCCTGGCTATTTCAGTTCCCTCAGTAACCGACCTGTAAACAATTCTCCCCCTGCTGTTTGTTCTATGAGATAGAGGTGAGTGACCACAGTGTCCTTGCTGCTGAGCAGTAAAAAGCTTGATTTATGTAAAATAAACAGAACGGGAATTAGGGTTTTTGTTTGAGGGATCAGATAAGAAGTCCTGTTAGTTTGTTTGAGAAGCTAATCTGATCTAATTAGCAACTGAAAGCACAGCACAGCACAGAGCTGTACAAGCACAAGCTGTATGCAAATTAGTCAGTCTGAACCAGGAAGTGGCAGAGTATTTTCATTCATGCATCCTTTGAACTCTGTAGGGAGACAACTCCTTTAAGGCTGGGGCATTGGACAAAAAACTAACTGAAAACCAAATCCTAAAAAGGTTCATAAAACTGAGTTTTTTGTCTACTGCCTTTTCATTCTTTGGCACGTTTTGTGTTTTTGGTGCATTTATTGTGCATCTTTTCGAAGAAATGTAAAGCTTTATAATTGTGATGGATTTCTGCAAAAAATAGCGCCAAAAAACGTCAGCCGCTTTACATATACTCCAATAGTAAATTTTGCTCTGCTGTTTTTTGCAGCATGTTTCAAAAAACGACCAGCAGAAAAAAGGAGCAGAAAAAAAAACATTCTATGGAGACTAAAGAACGTTTTTAATATTAAAGTCTATGGGACCTCTTTTCAGCCTTTTTTTTTAGCAGTTTTAGAAATCGAAAAACACTGAAAAAACGACTGGAAATGTGTGCAGTACAGACATAGCCTAAGAATATCATGAACAGGTATCAGACCATGCTTTTGTGTCTGGCACCTATGCAATCATGAAATAGAGCAAATGTAGTCCAATAGACCTCTCTGGCTTTGGTGTGGTATATATTTAGATACTTTTTTCAGTTACTGTGATTGGGGTCTACATTGATTGATTTCTGAACATTAAAGGGGTTGTCTCACTATGTTGATTCCTCTTACCTCAGTCCCCCTTTTCTTGGTTTCACTTTGAAATTCAAGGGCATCACTTACTGGCTTTCTACTAGGCTGCTGAGGAAGCCAGGGCTGTAAACTATAGCAACCAGTGCTGGCAGCCTGTCAGGAGAAATCAAACAGGCTCTTTAGCTATAGGACCTGAGGAGCTGATTGCAGCCCATACAAAGAGGGGATATCTCAGAATAGGTAGGACACTGTTAATGGACACATATTGCAAAGTGACTTGTTTTTGCAAGATCTTTGACATAAACAGTCCTTGTAGTGAGAAAACCCCTTTCATTTTTTCAGAGCACTATATGAAATGAAAGGGGAGTTGTGATTAGTTGCTATGGGCAACAAAGAAAGACTTACACCTAGACAGTTTTCATACATGAGTTTTAGGAGATACTTGAGCAAGATGACTTTATACTCTAAATGAGACAGATGGCTCATGACAAACCTAAAAATCCCTTAACAACTCTATTAATTTGTTTTTGTTTTACAAGGACTGGCATCTGATGTTTTGAGGAGTTCCTCCTTTCAGACGTCATAGTTCTGGAGCTTACTTCCTGTAGGACAGACCTGCACAATATACCAGCTGTGGGCCACATACGGCCCACCAAAACATTTCTGCAGCCCACAAAAGATGCATGAGCTATGTAAACCCCACCCCCAAACTGGTTATACCACCCAGTTTGGGACTTTCCAGGGGCATTCCTGGGCGGTCTGAAGACGGTCCCTAGCCGGCAGAAGGACGGATGCAGGTGGTCCAGTTCCCACCTCCTGCTATATTGTGCAGTTCTACTGTAGGTGATAGCTGACATTTTTGTCATCAATGAGAAGTTGTCCTCTTTTCCTATTGAGGTTTTCATTATATTCCATAGACCGCATCCAATGTTTTCTGTTTTTCCCCTGTTGTATGGGATTTCAGCATTCTCTCTCATTCATGTTTGCGATACATTAGTTGGGACTGACATTTTATTTTTAAGTCTGAGATCAATGTTTTCTGACACCAAAAGGGGGACATGTATGATCGGCGTTTTCGACGGTTTTCTGGCGTATAATGCGCCTCTTTGTGCCGGCTCCGCTGTCGGACGCACCTCCCCTATGTGTTAGGTGCATTAGGCGAACACTTTCTAAAGCACCTAACATGAAGGGGCGTGCTGTTGGCATTCTGGGGCAGGATGCACCATATTCGAAAACACCGACGCATGTATGAATGCGGGTCGGCAAAGTGAGGCGCATTAAAGCTCCAACAGGCAGACCTATTTCAAAGTGGTCTGTCTGCCGGAGGCGTTGAAGTTTGCCCCGCATGCATGAGCGCACTTCGGCGCCGGCATTCATCAGGCGCAGCTTTCACAGAAAAACCCGTGAAAACAGGCGCTTCGACACGCCGATCTTTATACATGTCCCCCAAAGTGTCTAAAAAGAAACTTTAGATCATACATTATAAATTGTATTATGATAGCATAAACACACATCATTAGAATCTATGGCTATTATTGCTTTATGTTCTTTGCCGATTACCCAGTTCAAGTCACAAAACAAACTTTTTCTTCATGGTCTTATTTGTTCTTTGGATAGAAACCATGTTGAGATGTACAAAATCAGAAGGGGCATCCTTTTAAGAGTCTGCAGCTTGATCAAACACACTTCCTTTCTAGCTGTGCGTGTCCCTGAAGAGGCCAAGACTGTCAGGCAGCTGGAGTACAGGGTAACTGAGATCATGCCAATTCCCTGGGAGGGTGTAACAAATTACAAAAACTAAAGATACGGAAGCTATTTTGATTGTGAAAATTGGAAGTGATTCAGAACTTGCTGCAAGCTCTTATTTGTATTACACAGTTCAAGATGTAGTTACCTCTTTGAACTCACCATTGGTCTCTACATTGAAGTTTGCCAGGCATGCCACTCCGCTACTACTTTTGATGTGTGCAGCATGCTTTAAGTAAATGTTTATATTATTGCGTTGGTATTTTTCTCTAATCTTTTCCATGTCAGTACCTGAATCTTTTTTTCCCTCTTACTATTTTACAGATTGTTGTATTCTTTACATCTTTATTATAACACATAGAAGATTGATTGGCTTGTTGTGATATTTTTGGAAATGCTTGTAAATATTTAATGTACAGATTTTTTTAACATATGGCTGTTAACATATGAGCGTTGTTTGGTTTGAGATTTAGCCTTCTATTTACTTCCTGCTTGATGTGGGTTAGAGAAGGTTGTAAATTGGAATTAATTTAATATAAGCTACACTTATTTCAGATGTACATAACAGCTCCGAGTGTTTTTAATGTTCATGTCTATTAAAATGAGGGAAATACACTGAAACATTGAGGAAATTATCATCCACCTCTCTTCTGATTTCTCCTCTGCCTTGCCCCTATGACAATCCCTTCACTGGCTACCCATTACCCAGGAAATTCAGTTCAAAATATTAACAATGACATACAAGGCTCTCCATAACTTGTTTCCCTGATACCACCACTCACGTAATCTCCTACCCTTATTGGATATTCCTCTCTGTTCTTCTCTTGTCTGCTCCTACCCAAAGATTTTTTCTGTCCATACCCCATACTCTGGCACTCTCTCTGTCCCAATGCATAAGACTCTCTTTCCCCTTGAGAGCTTAAAAAGTAACCTGAAAAAGAACCTTTACAGGATAGCCGATAACCTGCAATAAGCCTGCTGCCACTACACTACCGACAAACATATCCATCCGTTCTCTTCTGGCTCCTTCCCCCTTCCCATTTAGTTGGAAAAACCTTGCAGGCAGATTCCTTTCTCCCTTTGTACCAGTTTGTTGCTGATTTACTGTTGAATATTGTACTTGTTTTTTGTCTTATGTAGTTAAGTCCCTTTTTAGGTGTTAAAGGGGTTGTCTCACTACAAGGATTGCTTTTTATGTTAAAGATCTTGTAAAAACAAGTCACTTTGCAATATATGTCCATTAACAGTGTCCTACCTATTCTGAGATATCCCCTCTTGTTTGGGCTGCAAACAGCTCCCTCAGGTCGCTAAGCTACAGACCTGTTTGATCTATCCTGATAGGCTGCCAGCACTGGTTGCTATAGCTACAGACCTGGCTTCTGCTGCAGCCTAGTGGAAGCCAGTAAAAACGTCGTTGAATTCAAAGTGAAACCAAGAAGACAGAACTAAGGCAAGATTAATCAATGTAGTGAGACTACCCCTTTAAGTGCCCTCAGATTAGTGCTGCTTTAAAATAACAATAATTGAATTTCCTGTCCTACAGGTATGCTCGTTAGCATTTTGATGAGGTAGTTTCTAGACCCCTTTTCAATAGTGCTCTCCACATTGCTCAGATTTTGATTGAAGTCACTGAAAACAGTGTATTAAAAGTCAGTCTAGCTGAGAGGAATTCTGTTGCCTAACTCCTGCGTATCCCCTGTATGAGCTCCCATGGATTTTGTTTCATTCTCTAGTGTGCAGTCATAGTAACCTCTGCCCCCTAAATTCCTATTATTATTATTCAGGTAGCACCTGAAGGTATATGTAAGTGGAGAAAGCTGTAATATTACGTAAAAATATGTGATAAAATGAGGCAAATATTAATGGAACATTCTGTAACTAATAGTTCTATTCAGGCTGTGGTCTTGGTAACTGGTGATGTTACTATCCATTATGTTGTCTTAGTTAAGAGTATTTACTTAATGCATATTTTGCTGCTAAAGGGGTTGTCTAATTCCTTGAAAAAACTAATAGGCATCTCCAAAAAAAACAACTACTCATCGGTCCCTTGTTCCCATGCTGCTTCTCTCTGGTCTACTTTCTTCTACATCCAAATGGTGACTTCACCAATGTAGCCACTAATTCGCTGTGGTGGTCACACGCCTCTACTTACATCACTGTTTGGAGTTGTTGCTTCCGAACAAAAATGCAGCCAATCAGCAGCTGTAGTGGTGACATCCCCATTCGGAAGCAGAAGGAAGAAATCTGAAGAGATGCAGTACTGGAACCAGGGACTCAAGAATGGTAAGTGTTACTTTTTTTAATTGCCACAGGAGGCCCCGTTAGTTTTTTTGGGGAAACCAGTTTAACCCTTTTTTAAACTTGACTTAAAGGGGATTTTCCACTGTAGCAAATAATTGCACTTTGCTAGGCTGTGCTATCACTGTCTTATTGGTATAGGTTTGACTATTGAGACCCTTACTAATGCCAGACCTCAGAATAAAAGGGGCACCAGTGATAGTTAAGACCACCACAAACCTTTTTTTCCATGTTCCTGAGTCCTGACCTTCAATTGTATAGGCAACAACAGCATAATTCAATTCCTTTAAATGCTACTATTATTATTGGACAACTGGTGGCAGCATGCAGGAAAAATTGTGAAGGAACCATGGCCCGTTTGGTTTCAGGATAGTTAATAAAAGTGGTTTTCTTATGCACAATAAAAAATACCAGAAAGCAACATCAACCATTTGTGATAATGAAAATTGCTTTTCATTGTGGACCCTAAAAAAACTAGCGGGTTTGAAACCCCTGCAGGGAAAAAAAAGTCACTTGGTAAAATCCCTTCCATTTTCAGCTGGAGGGGGACAAACTGAGAGAATGGGGCTTAGCTAAAAAGGTGGTGATTTGCTCTCCTGACGTCTGTTGCAGTAGTACAGTCATTTCAGTAGGATGCCTCCAAACGAGAGATTGGATTGATCTCATCTAAGCCTCACATTAAAATTATTCATCGTTGCATGTTTTCTGTGTTGGCAGTCATTCTTGGGTTTAGTTCTGGACTGAGAGAATGAAGGAGAAACAAAATAGATGGCAACTATAAATTGTTCTATATTTAGTTTTCATCTAGTAAATTGCAATGCAACAGAGCCTGATTTTTTGGTGCAAGACCCTGGACAGTGGAATGCATTACTAAGGGATTATCTATAGCTGTATTTCACTGTTAGGGCATGTCCCCACGACACAGAGCAAATACCGGTTGGATTATCGGACCAGTATTTGCTCTGTTTTTGTGGCTGTGTACACGGCAGCAGAGGGACCACTTTTCTCTGCTGTTTGCGGAGAAGAGCCCTAACCTTCCCATTGACAGCTTCATGTTCTGCCTGAAAATCGGGCAAAAGAATGAACATGTCCAATGCTTTTTTGGACCGCTGGTGGTCTAAAAAACCATCCGGCGGAAAATCCATGCAGTGGGGACGGTTTCCCCAGAGGGGCCCCGATAACGTTTTTACAGCCAGTTTACAGACGGCTTTCAAAACTGAAAAACGTCTGTAGAAACGTCTGAAAAACCTGCCGGGGGGACATGCCCTTAGTTTAACTATTAATATCTGAGCCATCTTCATCTCTTGATCGTGTCTATTGGCCCCATTTCCATTGGTGCATGATCTCAACCTGTAAATGTGCATTTTTTTGTCAAACTGGGAGTATGGATTAGCATTTTTCCTCTTTGGTATATTCTGGTTTTCCCTTGGGCTAATGGAACATCAGTGTTTTTGACAAGAATGTTTTTTAATAGTGTATATATTACTGTAAACTGCAGAATCACCTCTTCTTCTCATGTTTAGAAAAGGTCTAAAGAAAAACCCTAGAGGGTTAAGACCCACCGGCAGTTGCCTTCAATGGCTCTGTTATTGACATTAGGCCCTTGTACTGTTAGCAGTGTCAAATTAAAAATACTTAAAATGATGAAAGGTTTTGATTAAAAACAGGTAATTGTCATTGACATACAGATGGGTAAGTAGTCTGTTTCTGATAAAAAGGCCCAACCCCTTTAGGACAATTCCCAAAGTATTGTGCCTATGATATAGCGTTTGCTAAAGTCCTAATGTCATTTCATGTAATGTTTGACAACACTCTTTTTCTCTAAATCAAAACCTAAAAGTTTCAGAGAACAACTGGCAAAATTGTTACCATCAGGAACGTTTCATTACACTTTAAATTGCTTTTACTGTTTGTAACATCTAGTGCTCGGGGAAATTAGTGGGAATAGATCATTTTAATGGCCTAGAAAAAGTCCTACAGAAAGACACTGCTAGGTTGTTAAACATTTTATGTGTCTAAGAATTATATACATTTGTACAAAAAAAAAGAACGGTCTGTGTAGTGGTCATTTGTGTCATCTGACAGGAACAGGCAGCTGTGTCGCTTGCTATATGAACCTCGGATTACATGCAATTTACTGCAAAAGAAAGAATGCACTTTATTATGTAGGTATGTTTGTATTTTCATATAGTCTATTGTGTTTATTTAAGAAAACGGGACTTGTATACTCTTCATCCTTCATGTTATTTTGATCTACAAAGCTCCCTGGGCGCCGCACATTGCCTGCCACTAACAGATCTTTCCACATATCCCAGCATCCTCTCCGCTTCCCCTGCTGTCTTGTTTTTAATTGTTTTGCTTTTATGGAAAAACGATATAATGATATTGTCCTCCGGGCCAATGCGAAGATAGCATTATAACACAAATAACTCTTTGTTTTGTATACCGCACGTAGGGTTTGGCTTTTTGACATGTTTTTTTGTTGCCCTTGAAATAATCGCTTCTTTTTGCTTTTCCCCTTGCTAAATGTCTTTCAATGTTCTGCCTAGTAAAGGGCAAGTTTCCTACAAACAGGAATAGAAGGCTGCACTCCTCCTTTATGTGCATTGTCAGTGCATTGAACAGAATTATTTTAGTACACTCTAGGGCCACGGCTTATCAAACAGCGAGGATCCCTCCAGACAGACAAATAATATGAGGTTTTTTCTTATCAGCTGTACAGAGTGTAGTGATCAAGTTGAGGTTAAATTATTGTAACTTTAGAAACTTTCCCCGCCCCTGGTGCGGAATTGATACTGAGGCCACAATCATCCTTCCTCATTTTCCTTTGTAATGGACTCATGTTGTCAGAGCTCCACAGCCAGTTAAGGGGTGGTGAACGTGGGCATCAGTAAAATTCAGTTCTCCCTCTACAATTGTATAGATAAGATGTGCATCCCTTTTATCTTTTTAAGCATGCAAAATCTATTGCTTTACAATCTGCTCTTTTTCCATCTTTCTGTTTATTTTTTAGTCTTAGTTTCTGTTCACACAGCATATTTGCGGGGCGTATTTTAGGGCGTAAATGTCCGTTCAGCGATGGTGATTTTATGAAGGTATTTCTCAGCGCGTAAGCGCCCGAAATAAGTACAGGCGTACATTATGCGCTGAGAAATACCTTCATAAAATCACCATCGTCTGAAAAATGTTTTTACACAGCACTTATTTGATTTTATCGTATTTGCCGGGCGTACTTTGCGGTAGTTACGTAAAAAGAAGTGACCTGCCACTTAGGGCCACATGTATGAACACTATCTAGGTCTAAAATTTACTTTGTTCCCCATAGCAACCAATCAGAGCACCCCTCTCATTTCATATAGAGCTCTGGAAAAATGAGAGGTGCGCTCTGATTGGTTGCTATGGGAAGAAAGTGAATTTTAGACCTAAACAGTTTTTATACGTGTGGCCCTTAGACTGTGTTCCAAATTATTATGCAAATAATATTTTCTCTTATTTTCCAAAAAATTTCCTATATGAATTGCAGTCATTGTAATTTTCCAGTCATCAACTATTAGGTATAATTGAAAGGTTTTTGAACAAACTGCCTATTATAACAGTATATTTTATAAAAAAAACAAACTCAAAATGCATGTTCTAAATTAATATGGACAGCAGAGTTTTCAACCTTTTCATTTTTATAACGAACCAAAAAATGGTCAATTTGTGTAAATTTTAAGCATTAGCAGGGTTTTTACCCAAAATGAAATCAAACAGTTTTCAAGTCAAAACTTTATTCTAGGTGATGTTACATGTGCAAATAGGACCCCTTGTTCGAAATGACCTTCTGAACTCTCTCGTCCATTGAATTTGTCAGGTTTTGGATGGTTTCTGCTTTAATTGTTTTGCATGAGGACAGAATACCCTCCCAGAGCTGTTGCTTAGATATGAACTGCCTCCCGCCATCATAGACACTCTTTTTGATGTTGCTCCAGAGGTTCTCAATGGGGTTGAGGTCAGGGGAGCATGGGGGCCACACCATAAGTCTGTCCCCTTTTATGCCCATAGCAGCCACAGATGCAGATGTGTTATTTGCAGCATGAGACGGTGCATTTTCATGCATGAAAATGATCTTGCTGCGTAATGCATGGTTCTTCTTCTTGAACCATGGCAGGAAGTGCTCTTTGAGAAACTCCACATACATTATGGAGTTCATCTTTAGACCTTCAGGGATTCTAAAGGGGCCGACAATCTCTCTCCACAGGATTCCAGCCCAAAACATTACTCCATCATAGCCGTGTTTGCATGGGGTGTCCATCAACCAGCCATCCTCCACTCCATCCATCTGGACCATCGAGCGTTGCACGGCCCTCATCGGTGAACAAAACAGTTTTGAAGTCAGTCTTCATGTATTGTTTGGCCCACTGGAGCCTTTTCTGCTTGTGTGCAGTGGATAGAGTAGGTTGACAGGATGGCTTACGCACAGCTGCAAACCTCTGAAGGACCCTGCATCTTGTTGTTTGGGGGACGTTGGAGGCACCAGCAGCTTCAAAAACTTGTCTGCTGCTATGCCCCGGCATATTTGCAGCTGCTCTTTGAACATGACGTAATTGCCTGTTGGAAAGAGAGTCCTCAATTTTCCCTGATCAGCACGCACACGTGTGTGCTGTGAATCAGCTACCTACTTCTGGATTGTGCGATGATCACGATGAAGTGTCTTGGCAATGTTGATTGTAGTCATGCCTTGACCTAAACACTGCACAATTTGTTGCTTCTCAGCAGCCGACACATCCTTTTTCTTTCCCATTTTGGCTGAAAATGTAGGCTCCTTAATAATGTGGGACAGCCTTCTTTAGTCTTGCCTTTAATTGGACACACCTGCCAAACTAATTAGCACAAGTGTCTGCAAATGCTTTCAGTGGTATAAAAAGCCCTGACACACATCACCATCAATGAGTTTAACTGACAAACAAAAAAATTCTTACCTTATCACTCCTAAACACTTTTTGCATAATAATTTGGAACACAGTGTAGTTTGTGCGCTTACATCCGAAAACTATGAGAGGCAGATAGTTGGCTCGTGTTGAACAGCACTACTGAAGGCAGGGGTGCCAATAGGACAGTACTCCTGTCAGGGGCCCTAATCAAAAAGGGGCCCAGTGATGTTAAAAAATAGGACCTAGTAATGGGTGGTGGCCCCATTTGATTTAGCTGGATGTGGCCCTGAAACGGTTAATAGATGTCTGATGGCAGCCCTGACTGAAGGCATATTGCGGCACTTACCTGTGCGCGCTGCTGTATGCCGTATGAAATACTCTGTATTTTTATTTTCTGGGATTTTTTTTTACTTCCTATCTTTCTGGGTTATAGTGAAGATGAATCCTGTTGTGAGCCACCATGAGTTGTGCTTTTTGCTATCCGTTTCCATAGTCACTGATAACTGTGCTTGCTTATTTTTCAAACAAATGAAGTCTAATAGCAGCACTGATAAATTATATAATGGAGCATTTGCCCTTGTGACTCATGTATTCCTCCTCCCACCTCTGAGTCTCAAGGTCATGGAACATAAAGCACAAAACTTATAACAATGTGTAGATAACTTGAAACTGGATATACTGTATAGATGTAGCATTTTTCTGAACTTCCCTGTAATCCCTTTAAAGATGTTCAGCAGAAATCTAATCGAATGTATTAAGCTGCACAGTAAATGAAGGTTGGACTTCAGGACTATGAGAATGTTCACATGATGGATTTTTATATGGAAATGGAAGATCCCGCATCGGATTCTACATTACAATCCCTGTGCAACCCGAGTCCCATCAATTTGAATGGGAAATCTGCGCAGTAGTTCACACTATGAACTACAGTGCAGATTTTGCACCCCAGGGAGTTCCGCTGCAAGGTGCAGAAAGACAAGTATGGCCATGTCTATTCTTCGAAGCTTGGATTCGCTCCTGTTAGGAGTGACGTGGATTAGCCCTGTTTAAATGAGGCTAACCCATGTCCAAATCAGAGGTGAAAACTTCATATAGAAATTAAAATCTTTGGCAGACATCCAAGGTAGATTAATGCCTAGGATCCCACATCTGATTTTTCCGATAGGAGAAACCTGACATGAATTTACCCTTAGTTAGGTTTAGTTTCGGTACCTGTGCACTGATGACACATACTCTTGAGTTATACCTGTAAATATAGACTTATTATATGTCGTTAGGTATCTACAGATTAACCCTATGATACTGTCATTAATTAGACCTTCACCCCTCTGCACAGGGGAAGGGAGTCAAAAGTATATGAACCCCTTTAACACTTATTAGTATACCGTAGTTGGACCCACCGGACCTTCTTAGGGCTTATGCATATTGTTGTACAGTATAACAATATTTGTGTTGTATGGCTATATCATTTGACAACTATAGAAATCTCTGCATCGCCCCAAAAAAAGCTAATACCTCGATGTGTTAAAATAATGCAAAATATATTTAATAAATCACAAAAAATAAGAACTTATAAACCAATATACATAGGACTGTGCTGTAATGCCGAACAATTATAAAACCATAGAGATCTCCAGACCTATATCCTACTGTTGTTTGCCGCTGATTTTACATAGAGGCATATGGAATCTATGAGAAAAGTAAATATGGTTTATGACAGGTTGGCTTACGGAGATACCACCCCCAAGAAGCATTTCTTCTACAGGAAATTATGGTGTCATGTGCATGAGGCCACAGGGTATCTTATAGATGCCCTAAAAACGAGTCTTTTCTATAACAAATATCATTTAAAGGGAATCTATCGCCATTTTTTTTTTACTAATTAAAGCAAGATACTAATAGATATTCTTTTTTTCTCAACCATTTTTATTTCTGACTGTAGATTTTTAAATTCTGTTGTCTATCTATGATTATGGGAGCATCTATCTTGCCTGAGCTGCTTTTAACAGCATTTAGAGAGATGGTTTACATGTACATAGGAGAGTGTGAACAAGAGAAGACCCATCAACATCTATAGGGGAGTTTTCTAGGTCAGCTCTGTGACCTGGGAAGAATTTGCTGTGTGGAAAGTGGGAGAGGGGGAGCTGTAATGGTCTCCTATTGTGAAGGAAGGATCCTGTGTTAGCTAGACACATTGGTGTCACTTTTCAGTGTAACCCTGCCTGCGCTGATACTTAGGAGACTGCTGAAAAGTATCCTCTACGGAACAGGAAGTGATAGAATTATTAATTAAATAATTATTAAGCAAAATTGCAGATTTAAAGATTTTAAAAAACATTGACAGTGATAAGGAATATTAAAAAAATGCAAGCAGGTAATTTTTTTAGACGAGACGTTCAGGCACTGCTGGACATCCCAGAATTCCACCAATGTAGCACACCTTCACAGATGGGAGTGGATTACTTCTGGCTTTCGAGAGGTTGATGGAACATTCAGCTGACCAGAACATTAATGCATTTTTTAACTGTCTCATTTCAGTAAGTTTTTCACATAGTTCACATCTCACCTCCATGCCACACGCTCTTTGTTGTCTCAATTTAGGGCCCATCTATCACACAAACAATTTCATATTATATCTTCAGCAAGCTTGATGTTATTATCTTCACTATTATCTGATAACATCATCATTTGCTTTTTAATATGCTTGCAGAATCTGATAGCTCCATCACTTTCCACGCTAGGATCATCATCTCACGATAACATCGTCTTTGTCGTATCACTTCTTAAAATGGAAACATCGGCTGACATTGATTCCATGTTGTTATCAACACTTAAGACTGGTTTATGAATACAGAAGCAAGTGCAGATTAAACCTGTGTTGGTATCAATGCACCATAATCAATGTTGCGGTGATAACCTCCAAAGCGTGATACTAAACGAGTGCGCAGTGTTGTCAGATCTTATTGCATTGTTTTGCTTGTAATGCTACAAAGTCACTACATTACGTACCGTTCCCTTGCTTTTAAAAGAAATGAATTTTCTATGTTATTTGCAGTTAATGAAGCATGCACAGTAAGTGTCACCTCATATCAGATGCTTTGTGCTATTCTTCTACAAGGGGTGTTCTGGCTAAGCTGAACATCTACCTACTGTTGCATTTTTTCTTCGTTTTTCTTTTTATGGAAACTAGAAAACATTGTTTGAGGTGTTTTGTTGTTGTTTTTGCTGAAGCTATAGTTATGGTGGAGTTTTTCTTAGTACTGAAAAGTGTTCCTTTACTCCCGCAGTAATATACTTTATTTGAAATATCTTACCTACCTGAAATTTGCAATTATTTATATGGAGGAATGTATATGATTGAAAAAAATGTCTAAATCATTTATGTTGTTGGCTTATAAAAAAAGAAGAGAATTTACACACTAATGCAGTTATATAAACTGATCAACCATAGCATTAAAACTTATTATTGAATATGCCCCTCTTGTGCCAACAAAACAGTACTGACCCATTGAGCCATGGGGAGACATGTGTGATCGGGTTTTTCACCCTTTTCAAGCGTAAAATGCACCAGAGTGAGCCGGCTACGGTGTCTAATGTACCAAACGAATTTGTTAGGTGCATTGTTCATAAGATTCAACACTTTCAATTGCGCCTAACATGAGGGGGTGTTCTGGGGGCGTTATGGAGGCGTATCGCACCACATTTGTATTATTAGACACATATATGAATGTGGTTCGGCAAAACTAGGCGCATTACTCCTCAGACAGGCAGACCTATTTCAATGTGGTCTGCCTGAGCATGAGGAGTCGAAGTGGAGCTAGATTTGCAGAAAGGGGCAAAAATGGCCAATATTCCTCAACTTACACCAGTACAATAATAAAAAGTAATTTATGATAATTATCAAACTATATAAAATGAAATTATTTAAACTTAATAAAAATGCTATCATAAAATTAATATTAAATATATATATAATACCCCAAAAATATAAAAATATCTCCGAAAAAATTTATTTAAAACTAATAGACTCTAAAAGTAGTTTTACTTTAATCAACGCACTGATGTTGTTCTTCAGATTTTACAATTTTTAACTTTTACTACCTAAATTTGAAATGTATTATTGCTGCTCTCTCCCTTTATTCTACACATGGTAAGAGCCAGCACACCACAGGTATTGCTGGGACCTGTGGTTCACCAAGCAGGATCAGTACCATAGTTTCTATTCACTGACATACTATTCTAATGACTCTTCTTTTACTTCCATGCCTTTATACATTGTGGCACAATACTAATGCACCTAAGTTCCGTAATGCGCCTAACACACAAGTGAGGTGTGTTAGACTCCATGTATTAATCACACAAAAAACACTTTTATACATTCAGGCACATTATGCACTGAAACCGAGACTCAACAATTCACTTCGAAGCGCCTCACTTCATACATGTCTCCCATGGACTCCACAAGACTTTGAAGATGTCCTGTGATATGTGGCATCAGATTGTTAGCAGCAGATTTTGCTGTATAAGGCATGGTTCACTTCTGTGTTGGAGTTACTGTTAAAAACCTCCATCGTAAAGGTGGAACTGGACCCATTTTACAAGGGGCACCAATGGCGCCTGTCAATTCCCATTGACTACAGTATAGTCTGTTGGGTTTCCCTCATGATGTCTATCATTTTACCAGCAAAAATATTGCTAAAAAGGATGCCTAAAAAGATGCATTCTCCTACTGAAAAAATGCAATTGCAATTAGGGAATACTTTTGCCATGAAGCTGTTTACTTGGTCTGCAACAACATTTAGGTAGGTGGTATGCATAAGAGTACCATCCACATAACAGAACACTGTTTAGAGCATTACCCTTCTTACTATAGTCCATGCTTGTGCCATCTGTTCCCCCAGGTAAGTGAAGCATATGTACTTTTCTATCTATATGATGTAAAAGAAATTCTGATTCATAAAGCCAGCTGCTCCATAGTCCGAAGATGATGCTGATGTTTATTGTAGATGTTTTCAGAGGCAGCCTAGGCACTTGGACCTGTCTGCAGTTATGCATCTCCATACACACTGCAATGCAGTGTGCTTCTTGACACTTTCTGTCTTGACATTATCAACTTTTTAGCTATCTAGTCTACTGTCTGTAAGCCTTGAGGGCCAATGACTTTGTCACTAGTTTAGCAGTTCTACTTCTTTTGTCCACTTTTGTTTGGTACTAATCACTTCATGCAGAACACCACCCAAGACCAAACATTTTGGAGATACTCTGACTCCACTATCTAGCCAATACAATTTAGTCCATGTCAGTGTTGCCTACATCATTAGATCCTTTGTTCCCTTGCTGCCTAATATATCTCCCAATGTTATTCACTTCACCTCATTGGTTTTAATGTCATGGCTGATCAGGGCACATAGAATTAAATGAAAAAAATCACCTGACCATTAGTATGGACGTGAAATTGATGTTTTCCTGTAGTGCACTGCCAGGGCCGTTCCTAGGCTAAATTTCACTCAGGGCGAGGTGAAGAGATTTCGCCCCTCCCCCCCCCCTCCCCCCATGTAACATAATGTGCCATAATGAAACACAGTGCATCACCATCAACCAAAGCCAAAATATACAGAAAGCTTTATCACAATGTGCTTCATATAAAATTACTAGAAAATAGTCATGCAGTTACCAAATAACACCGCTACACCAACCAGAATCCCAAGACCACTAAGACCGCATATCACCAGCACACAGTGACCGAATAATACTACCACACCATGACCACATATCACCACATAGTGACCAAATACAGCAACACCGTGACCACATATTACCAGCACATAGTGACTGAATAATACAAACTGGACATTACTGAATACAAACCATTATACTTCAACCAATATTACTAGCATACATGGTGGATACCCGCTGAACACAGGCTCTGCACACATATAAATGGTTACAGTAAAGTTATGTCTAGTGACTCACAGGAGACGTCTCTGAAGTGTTGTTCTCTTTCTCTTCTTCTTCTCCATCTGTCCCAGACGCCATGAAGACTACTCCCGACTCTTCACTGTAAACTTTACAAAACAAATATCTTAAGACTCCTCACTTTATCAGCACTTCTCTACCAATTCCTATCTCTATACAAACTTCCCATCTATAGCATCTCATATGGTAGCCATGTAATAGCCCCTGTAGCCATGTAGTAGCCCCCTATAGCCCGGTAGTAGCCCCCTGTAGACAGTAGATGCCCCCTGTAGCCAGTAGATGCCCCCCCTTGTAGCCAGTTGATGCCCCCCTTGTAGCCAGTTGATGCCCCCCCTTGTAGCCAGTGATGCCCCCCCTGTAGCCAGTGATGCCCCCCCTGTAGCCAGTGATGCCCCCATTGTAGCCAGTGTGCCCCCATTGTAGCCACTGTGCACCATTGTAGCCAGTGTGCCCCCCTTGTAGCCAGTAATATCCATATTGTAGCCAGTGTGCCCCCCTTGTAACCAGTGTGCCCCCCGTGTAGACAGGATGCCACCATTGTAGCCAGTGATGCCACCATTGTAGCCAGTGTGCCCCCATTGTAGCCAGTGTGCCCCCCTTGTAGCCAGTGTGCCCCCATTGTAGCCAGTGTGCCCCCCCCTGTAGCCAGTGTGCCCCCCTGTAGCCAGTGTGCCCCCCCTGTAGCCAGGTGCCCCCCTTGTAGCCAGAGTGCCCTTCCTGTAGCCAGTGTGCCCCCATTGTAGCCAGTGTGCCCCCCCTGTAGCCAGTGTGCCCCCCCTGTAGCCAGGGTGCCCCCCTTGTAGCCAGGGTACCCCCATTGTAGCCAGTGATGCCCCCCTTGTAGCCAGTAGATGCCCCCCTGTAACTAATTATAAAATAACAAAACAGTACTCACCTCAGTCCGCGCATCCCGGTCCGGAGCTGCTCAGCAGTGGGAGCTGCTGAGCGGTGTAAGCAGCGTGACGTCATCACGCCGCTGACGCTGCACGTAGCTCCCAGGAATCTCCTCGGCGGCAGAGCTGCCAGCCGAGGAGATCGAGCGTCGCAGGGGGCGCGGTGAAAGCCGTGCACCTCCTGTGACGCTGATACAGGGGAGGAGTCAGGACGGTAACGATCCGTCCCGCCTCCTCCTTGTAGCGGCAGCTGCTGGCTCTGCGTGACTGTTATAAAACAGTCGCGCAGAGTCGGGCGCTCCTCCGGGCGGCCGCGGCGCCCCCCTCGGGTGAGTGGAGCCTCGGCGCCCCGGGCGACCGCACGCCCTGCCCGCCCCTAGGAACGGCCCTGTGCACTGCATCTAAACTACTACATTGACAAGCTAGGGAAAGCATTTCATTTCAATTATGGTAATGGAACTAACCATTAACGTAAAGTTGGCCATGCCTATGAGATGACAGTGCAGCTCTGAAACCGAGGTGAGAAGTGAGATGAGTAAAAGTTAAAATAAATTTTTTTTAGCTGGATAACCCCTTTAAACATAATAATGCTGAAATATAGAATGAGCTTAATGACTCTACTGGCCGTAATTCTTCTGTTATAGGATAGCAAACAAAGGTAACGGTAAGTCAGCTCACCTGCATGGGCAGTAAATTCCAGTGGAGACACGGTGTAAGGCTTGTCAAAAACCTTTGAAATCCCGTAGCACTATAAAAAACATGCCACTGCGGCGTTACACCAGCTTCCGATCCGGATGGGGAGGGGGGGGGGGGCAGTTATAAAAAGATGTATATAAAAACACTTTATCTTGCAAATATATAAGCATAAAAATCATAAAAATTACTCTCAACATGAGGATAGGTAGTCTGCTAGGCGGCAGTGGGAGCTCTATTTAACTCTCGCCAGTGGGAGTTAAATAGAGCTCTCACTGCCGCCCAGCAGACTATCGATGAGCCATGAGTAAGAGAATCTTTTCTCGAAACGCGTCGGCATGGGTAGGGTAATCTTTTTAATGAAATACCATCGAAACCCTATCCTCATGTTGAGAGTAATTTTTATGATTTTTATGACATATATTTGCAAAATAAAGTTTTTTGATATACATCTTGTATGACTGGACTCGCCCCCGCCCCCCATCCGGATCGGAAGCTGGTGTACGCCGCAGTGTCTTCTGTTATAGCTCTTTGTTGGCGTGTAAGGCTAGGCTCACACACCAATGCTGCATTGTGTTAAAGGGGGTTGCCTGGCATTTTTTTTATTTTTTAGAACAGTCCAGACTTTATAAAAAATGTTAATAGACCTTACTTTCCTCACTGCTCCCCCTTTTGTAGTATTTCCCCTGCCACAACCTTATTGCTTGATTCCCAATGATTTCCTCTTCGTATACCTGGTCTTGAGACACAGGAAATGGCCATTTAAGCAAGCATTGGACACAGTGGTGATGTGCCTCAGCTAGTGATTGGCAGAGCATCATTTTTAGCTATTTTTGTCATAATCAGGAACCAGGAAGAGGAGATCATCTAGGGCTAGGTGTAAAGATGGCAGTAAAGTGACGGGAAAGTAAGGCTTGTTTTATTTTTTATGAAGTTTTCATTAAATTTGCTGGGCAACCCCTTAAAGGTAATTCCTTTTAGGTCAGGCTTACCTTTAAAACAAAATATGCAGATGGCTTTCTGTTGTCCCTCTAAAGCTGAAGTGACAACAGAGTAACTCTTATGTTATTAGCCAAGATCTTGGAAAATACAATCATCTCCCCGTGAAGTGAGTTGATGCATTGACATTAGAAATGTGTGTATTTTCCTTTTAATATGAATAAAACATTGTATATTTTATTATGCACATTCTGGCATACGTAACTGGCATTTTGATGCAAGGCCATAAAAATATTGCAGAATGCCTATTTTCATATTTATTTTTCCATATTTAATCATGTAAATATGATACAAAAATGGTAATTCATTTCCATGTATAAGAAGATTTTTACTTTGGCCTTAGGAATTTGTGAATATTTATTTTGCAATTAGGAAAAACATGTGAATTTCTGATGCTTAAGTCTCTAATCTACAGTCCCTTTCTCAGGATAGTTTCTCTATATAAAGCTAAGGTTTTCCGGTTCAACAGACCAAAACTGAACCTCACCAGGGCACATTGGTAGCTGTTGTGGAAATTTTCCAGATGCCAAAGAACAAGACATGAACCTCCCTTTCCAAAGTCACTTTGACTCCAAATAGCAAGGATACATTCTGAGATATGCAGCTGTGTGATTGATGCTTGCAAATAATTTACATGCTTTCAATTCACAAACCAGGCACTAGCTTGCTTGCTTGTTTCATAGACAGAAGAGAAAATGATTGCATTAATTGTAGACCTCCAGTTGTCATGATAAATGTAAGATAATACATGCAAAGTACATTTCTGATGCCTACTCTGGAAATGTTCTGATTCCATTCAAGCCAATACTTTAGCAGGTTGCTTATACAGTATTTTTTGTATATGCAAATTTTATTTTTATCAATTTGAATCATTCAAAAAGAAGTTAAAAAAAAAAATTTTGACGTTCCGCCAGTTAGTTTGTCCACCACTGAGCAGTTATAACGTCTGATGGCTACCATATGTCTGTTGCGTGCTCTTAATAAACTATTCCCTCTTATCTTTTGGCAGAGATAAATTATATTTTAATGATGTGTCATTTTGATGCAGTTAATCTTCATGCTCAGCTGTGGCTGGCAATGCTCCACTGACCCTTTCTTTGTTTTGCGGCGTCTGTATATTAATTAAACATCGCCATTCTTTTTGGATTTCAGTTGTAACAACTGACCTGTAATCAAATTGTTTGTGTGCCTGCTTTTAGCGCTACAGTTTAGCAGATGACATGGCTTCATTTCAATTTACTTGCACATTCTAGTTTAAATTTTCATGTTCTTCCAGTGCTGTATTATATGAATGCGGAGTGGATTTACTAAGCAAATGGGGGTTATGTCTATCAAAAGAATGCTTTTTCTTCTTTTGGCGGAGCCATAGCACAAGCCTAGTAATAGGTCAGATTACATTTTTCTGTTTCAGTCTATTTGGAAAGTGGTGACTTATGATCAGAAACAATTACTAACAAGATTTATTTGAAGGTTGATGTTTTTTGCAGGATGTGGGAGCAATGTTCATTTTTATAGGTAATCAGGTGGAAACTCAGTCTTACAGAACTCTGCAAGATTCATTTGACCTTTTGATTTATTTTTGGAGCTTTCTTACATTGTGAATTCAGTTTCTTAGCAGTAGCAGTTCATGGTCACAACTAGGGAGAACAGGGAGTTATTCTATTGTACAAGAAGAAGAACCATCTTCTTTACAGCTGTTGAACTCTAAATGTTTTGCCAACCATTTTTGTATTGTTCTCAAGAAAAAATAAAAAGCATAAAATAGGTATTTGTAACCTGTTGATATTATAGCCCCAACATATTCTATAGTTTGCTGTATAGAGTTTTGGGTTATGCCAGGTTCACATTTGCATCGGAGGTCTCGTTCGGAGTTTTTGTCGCAGAGGTATCAGTTACATGACTGACACCAAAGCTGTTTAATGGACCCTGTTGACTACTGAAGTCAATAGAGTCCATCAGGTTTCTATCATGGAATCCATTATTTGAATAGAAAAAAGCTGTACATGCGGTGCTATTTTTTTCTTTCATTTTTGACAGAATCTGTGATGGAGACTCAAACGGAACTTCCAACGCAGATGTGAAGTAAGCCTTGAACTATCTGCAAATAAGGAGGACAACCAATCCAAAATGAAAATCAACATCCCTATTATTTGGGATTTATCTAAAATATCAAAAATGGTCTTCTCTGACTACATCCAAATAATCCATCATATCCAGAGATTGTCTTTTCAAAATAGATGTATGAGTGCTTGCAGCATTGCTGCAGAGGTCAAATGGGGTGGAGGGATCAGACTGTCGGTGCTCAGACCATACACAGCACACTACATTGAATTGGTCTGCAGGGCTCAACGGCATGGCTAAGCTGATGAGACCAAGATAATCTTATTTGGTTCAGATGGTGTCAAGCGTGTGTGGCGGACCCAGGTGAGGAGTACAAAGAAAAGTGTGTCTTGCCTATAGTCAAACATGGTGGTGGGACTGTCATGGTTTGGGGCTACCGGAGGGCTGCCAGCTGTAGATAGCTACAGTTCATTGAGGGAACCATGAATGCCTACATGTACTATGACATACTGAAGCAGGTCATGATTCCCTCCCTCCAGAAACTGGGCTGTAGGGAAATATTTCAACATGATAAGCCCCCAAACACATCTCCAAGATGACCACTGCCTTACTAAAGAAAATGAGGGTAAAGTAGTTGGACTGGACAAGCATATCTCCAGGCCTAAACCCTATTGAGCATCTGTGGGGCATCCTGAAACAGAAGGTGGAGGTGTGCAAGGTCTCTAACATCCACCAGCTCCATGATGTCGTCATGGAGCAGTGGAAGAGGATTCCAATGGCTGCAACCTCTGAAGCTCTAGTGAACTCTCTGCCTAAGAGACTTAAGATCGTGCTGGAAAATAATGGTGGCCACACAAAATTTTGACACTTAAGGCGACATGTATGTACGGGGCTGTGCCAGTATTCTGGTGTCCTTTCAGCCCAAAACGGTTGCAGCCCTCTTCTCTGTATGTATGAGCAGGGTCACTCCCAAAGTAGCCGCATGTTGCAGCACCCGTGGCACTTCGTTAGGCGCCCATGATGTGGGGGCGTTGTGGGAGTGTGTTGCACCACAACCATATGATTCTATACATTTCTGAGTGGAGGACGGCAAAACTAGGCACATTGCTGGAACAGCCAGACCAGGTTAAAAGTGGTCTAATTGTGTCTGAGTTGTCGAAGTGGAACTACAATGCGGCAAATCTATGACCCGCAGTAGAACAGTTTTGTACATTATGGCACAATCTACACTGCTTTAAAGCTATTTAGAACTGGCCTCTATGTGCCTTGATCATACATGTTGCCCTCTGTGCACAATTTGTCCATTTTCACGTAGGGGTGTACTCACTTTTGTTGCCATCGGTTTAGACATTTACGGCTCTCTGTTGAGTGATTTTGAGGGCACATCAAATTTACACTGTTAAGCTGCACACTGACTACTTTACATTGTATCAAATTGTCAAATCTTCAGTGTTGTCCCATGAAAATATATATAATACAATATTTAAAAAAAGCGTAGTAGTGGATATATCTGTCTATCTATCCACAGATACATATATACAGATACTGTATACCATAAAAATAAAGCAGCTCAGCAACATAACATTGCTGGCAACAGACTAAGGAGTTTTTCATATCACCGAGGCCAGCCACCTGGGTAATACATACCTCCCATTGACCACTCTACACCTTGGTCTCTTACAATATATATATATACACATATAAGTAATAATATAAGTAATTGGCAATTTTGCAAGTTTTCCCACCTACAAAGAATAGAGATGGAGAAATCTGTGAGAGACAAAGAAAAAAAAAAAACAGAAAATTACATCGATTTTTAAATAATTAATTTGCATTTTGTTGCATATAATAAGTATATGATCACCTACCAACCAGCTAATTGGCCACCACAGACCTATTGACTTTATTAATTGCACCTCTTTGAACATGTTACCTGAATAAAAGACACCTGTCCTCACAATCAAACCTCTCCACCAAGGCCAAGACCAAAAAGCTGTCTAAGGATACCAGGGACAAAATTGTAGACCTGCATAAGGCTGGGATGGGCTACATGACAATAGGCAAGCAGCTTGTTGAGAAGGCAACAAGTGTTTGCGCAATTATTAGAAAATGGAAGAAACACAAGATGACTGTCAATCTTCCTTGCTCTGGGGCTCAATGCAAGATCTTGCCTCATGGGGTAAGGAGGATTCTGAGAAAGGTCAGGAATCAGCCCAGAACTACATGGGAAGACCTGGTCAATGACCTGAATAGAGCTGGGGCCACAGTCTCAAAGATTATCGTTAGTTGCACACTACACTGTCATAAATTGAAATCCTGCAGGGCAGGCAAGGTCCCCCTGCTCGTGCCAGCACATTTCCAGGCCTGTTTGAAGTTCGCCAATGTGCAACCCCAAGAACACCATCCAAACCGTGAAGCATTGGGGTGGAAACATCATACTTTCAAGGTCCTGAAGTGGCCTAGCAAGTCTCAAGACCTGAACCCAATCGAAAATCTTTTGAGGGAACTGAAACTCAATGTAGCCCAGCTACAGCCCTGAAACCTGAAAGATCTGGAGAAGATCTTTATGGAGGAGTGGGCCAAAATCCCTGCTGCAGTGTGTGTAAACTTGGTCAAGAACTACAGGAAACGTCTGACTTTTTGCAATAAAATGCAAATTAGTTATTTAGTTATTAGTTATTTTTTCTTAGATTCTCCCTCTCCATACTTTATAGGTGGGAAAACATGCAAAATTGCCAGGGTGTATAAATACCTATTTTCACAATATATATATATATATTTATATATATAATATATATATATATAATATATATATATATATATATATGTGTGTGTGTGTTATATGTGTGTTTGTGTGTATAGATATAATATATATATTGTGTATAGATATATATATATTATGATGTGTGTAATAATATATATAGTATAATATATATTATATATATATAAATATGATATATACTATAATATATATATATATAATATATAGTAAAAAATAGTAAAATAGGTATTTGATAAACTGACAATTTTGCAAGTTTTTCCCACCTACAGAGTATGGAGAGGTCTGTAATTATTATCGTATATACTGTACTCCAACTGTGAGAGACAGAATCTATGAAAAAATAACTAATATTTAAATAAGTAATTTGCATTTTATTGCAAAAAGTCAAACGTTTCCTGTAGTTCTTGACCAAGTTTGCACACACTGCAGCAGGGATTTTGGCCCACTCCTCCATATAGTATTTAGTTGTATCAGTGTGGTTTGCTCTTACATGTTTGTTTAACCACTGGTTTATTTTTCTATTTTTTACTGTTAACAAAATAGTTATCGAAAATAGATACTTAAAAAACGTCTGATGAGCAGTTAAAACCTGTGTATTAATCTGGAAGCACATATACACATTATACACATTGATTTATACACCGGGCTCACATCACAGCTTGTTCCTGCATGTTACCGTTACAGTACCTTATCTTAGACCACAGTAGTTCCCAGGATGGAAAAGCCATTGCCGTCCTCTGAGACAAATAACTTTTATGGCAAGAATAAAACCATCCCAGACACATTGTAAAGACTAATAGGACAGAATGAGTGATATAGCTATAAACTTTTTCTGTCCTTCTGTCCATAAACAGTTTCATTTACAACATCTGTATCTACTTCATCCATATCTCTTATTTTCTTGCTGTAGAAGATCAGCAACCCCCTTTGTTGTAAGGCAATATTATCCCCATTGAAATAGTTCCAACTTCCCTGGAAACCAATCATTTGTGCAGTGATCTGAAGCTTAGCTGACAATCACTGAAGGTATCTCCAGGTCTGGCTCTATTAAGCTACCCCAGTGGATTGTCACTTATGTTCACAGAAATCGTTTCTGGAGAAGGTAGAACACAAATAACTATTGGACAACTAATCAGGTTTTATTTTGTGCTCACAATTAGTGCTGTGCAGTGAATGATCATTATATTGACTGATTTGTTGGCCCAAGTTGAAATGCAAAACAAAAATTGTACTTGCTAAAGTATTCATTGTATGCATTTGGAATCAAATATGAAGAACTCTTACCAGTGAAGATTTGCAAAATGGTGCATCTTATGTACAGTTCTGAATTTAGAATTTCAGCATCTATGGTAGATTTAGCTTCAAATACAATTTAAGTCATTAAGTCCAAATGATGCTTCATAAGAAAGTGACATACACATCAGTGTGGCTGTCCCTGGCACTGCAAATCATCCACATCTACTTGAATATGCTGAGCTTCATTACTCGGTACAGCCATGCTCATATATACATATGGTAGCTGTGCCTGAAAGCTATGACTGGTGGGAAATATCCCTCCTCCCTACTAAAACTTCCCTCCCCCAATTGCCCATAAGACACAAAAAACAGGTGAATTTAACTATAAAAACACTTTATGACCTCTTTTTTTGTTACAAGGGAGTAGGTGACAGCTTATAAAACTTATAAGCGTATAAAACATAATCCACTTACCACCTAACCATGAGAGATCAGGCATGGTTAGATGTATGCAGAGGTCAGTACACAGAAGAGAGATCAGCCATAGTCAGATGTATGAAGAGTTTAGTACATAGGACAGAGATCAGCCATGGTTAGATATATGCAGAATTCGGTATATAGGAGATAGATCAGCCATGGTGAGATGTATGCAGAATTCTGTACATGGAAGAGAGATCAGCCATGGTGAGATGTATGCAGACTTCTGTACATGGAAGAGAGATCAGCCATGGTGAGATGTATGCAGAGTTCGGTACATAGGAGAGAGATCAGCCATGGTGAGATGTATGCTGAGTTTGGTATATAGGAGAGAGATCAGCCATGGTGAGATGTATGCTGAGTTCAGTACATAGGACAGAGATCAGCCATGGTTAGATATATGCAGAATTCGGTATATAGGAGAGAGATCAGCCATGGTGAGATGTATGCTGAGTTCGTTACATAGGAGAGAGATCAGCCATGGAGAGATGTATGCTGAATTCGGTACATTGGAGAAAGATCAGCCATGGTTAGATGTATGCTGAGTTTGGTATCTAGGAGAGAGATCAGCCATGGTGAGATGTATGCTGAGTTCAGTACATAGTAGAAAGGCAGCCATGGTTAGATGTATGCAAAGTTTGGTATATAGGAGAGAGATCAGCCATGGTGAGATGTATAGAGAGTTCAGTACATAGGACAGAGATCAGCCATGGTTAGATGTATACAAAGTTTGGTCTATAGGAGAGAGATCAGCAATGGTTAGATGTATGCAGAGCTCAGTACATAGGACAGAGATCAGCCATGGTGAGATATATGCAGAATTCTGTACATGGAAGAGAGATCAGCCATGGTTAGATGTATGCTTAGTTCGGTACATAGGAGAGAGATCAGCCATGGTTAGATGTATGCCGAGTTTGGTATATAGGAGAGAGATCAGCCATGGTGAGATATATGCCGAGTTTGGTACGTAGGAGAAAGATCAGTCATGGTTAGATGTATGCTGAGTTTGGTATATAGGAGAGAGATCAGCCATGGTGAGATATATGCCGAGTTTGGTACATAGGAGAGAGATCAGCCATGGTGAGATGTGTTATACAAACCAATGCTGAAATGTGTTTTGGGATGGCAGCTTTCTTGGGGCTCTGTTATCTCATTAATATGTATTATTTCTGACACTTTTTACATTTGCTGTAACTTTACAACTTTTTTATTACTAGTTCCAGGATTTTCTAGATGCTGCTTTTTGAAATGGGTTATATATGCATGGCTTATCCGTGTTTTTGGGCACAGGCATTTTGCTTGTTTATAAACAAGACAACGGGTAGGCGAAGATAAGTGTCCACCTAGGGGGGCACTTCATCCCAGGCTGAAAAGGGGGTGCAAGGAGGAATGGAGTGGGATGAATTTTAAATAGATATATACTTTATGCTTTATTTACCTAAAGCATCAGAATACCTTGTCTCAGTCCTGCAATCATCGCATGTGAATTAGGTTAACTTAGGCACTTGCACTTTATGAAGGTCCAGATGTTTGTATATGTGCTGTGTAGTTATATGTCTTTCACTCATGCATATCACTATTTGATGTGAGCTTTTGCTCTGCTATAAATTTCTAGCCTTTGTACTTTTTTATTCACTACATTGATATATTTAGTGGACTGTTAGCACATTATTTTTTAGCACATGCACTTTTGGTTATATGTTTACTGTTGCATATAAAATGTTATTTTTTTCCTTTGTCCTGGCTAAAATATGCAATTTCTTTTTTTTACGTATGGCATTTTGCATTGCCTTTTGTTGTATTTTTAGCATATCCGCTATATTTTATTTACTGTACAGCCTAAAGAGACTTACTTAAATTATGCTGCTCTTTTAGTGGTACTTGTCATTATTTCAATGGTGTTCATTAAACATTAATTTTAAGGTATTGAGACTTGGTATTTTATGTAGGATAATAGTTTGTATATATTGGGCCTGCCAGTTATAAGTCATAGCTAGTAATGGTGCACCTATAATGACTGATACATTTTTCATTTATTTCTATGCTTTATATATGTGTCTAATGGTCAGATATATGGAGGATTAAGTACGTGTGAGAGAGATCAGCCATGGTCAGAAGTATGCAGAGTTCGGTACACAGGAGAGAGATCAGCCATGGTCAGAAGTATGCAGAGTACGGTACACAGGAGAGAGATCAGCCGTGGTCAAACGAACAGTGCGTGAAGAGTTCAGTACACAGATCAGCCGTGGTCAGATGTATTCAGAGTTTGGTACATTGGACAGAGATCAGCCATTGTCAAATGTATAGTGTATGCACAGTTCAGTACTGAGATCATTATGTATGCAAAGTTTGGTGCAAAGAAGAGAGATCAGCCATGGTTAGATGTATGCAGTGTTTGGTACATGGTAGAGAGACCAGTCGTGGTCAGACATATGCAGAATTTTGTACATTGGACAGAGATCAAACATGGTCAGATGTACTGTGTATGCAGAGTTCAGTAGAGATCAGCATGTAGATGTATGCAGAGTTTGGTACGTAGGAGAGAGATCAGCTGTGGTCAGATGTATGCAGAGTATGGTATATAGGAGAGAGATCAGCCATGGTCAGATGTATGCAGAGTCTGGTATATAGGAAAGAGATCAGCCATGGTCAGATGTAAGCAGAGTCTGGTATATAGGAAAGAGATCAGGCATGGTCAGATGTAAGCAGAGTCTGGTATATAGGAAAGAGATCAGGCATGGTTAGATGAATGCTGGTGAAGGCTTTAAATATTACAGAGTTCATTTCCAGTTCCTGGCAGCTCTTGTTTATCAATTTTTTTTATTAATCTTTTCCTTAAAGGGCTTGTCCACTTCTTGTTTTATATAAGTCTGCTAGTAGTTTGTCCTGAATGCAGCAGCCAGGCTTGTCTTTCCTTCCAGCCGCTATACTGATGCCTCTTCCCTATATCACTCACTGCACTGGTTGCCCATCCAGTACAGAATACAGCATAAACTAATTACTTTCACCCATAAAGCTCTCCACAGCGCTGCACCCCCCTACATCTCCTCCCTCATTTCTGTCTACCACCCTGCCCACTCTCTCCGCTCAGCTATGGACATCAAACTACAGACCACAATCATCCGAACCTCCCATGCCCATCTTCAAGACTTTGCACGTGCTGCACCCATTCTCTGGAACATCCTACCACGTACCATCAGGCACAACCCCAGCTTCGCAGTTTTAAAAAGTGTCCTGAAAACGCATCTTCTCAGGCAGGCCTACCAAAACCCCTAATTGCTAACCCACACCTTCTATCACACACATTTCTGTCACTCCCTACAATAGGGCAATCACGACACTTATCTGTATATAGATGTACTGTCATGGTGGCAGGTTCACCCAATTTTTATGTAAACCACCCCATATTTATAAAGCATGGCTGGGCCATTGTTAAAAATTTAAACACTTCTCCCCTTTTTTTCCCCCAGGCACCCCCTTAGATTGTAAGCCTTGCGAGCAGGGCCCTCACACCTTGTGTCTCACCTGTAAGTAGCTTTCACTGTGTAATGCTGCTTCTGTCTTAAATTTTTCCCCTCTAATTTAAAATGCGTGGAATTTTTTTGAAAGCTATATAAATAAAGGTTATTTTATTTAATTTGTATTTTTTTACTCACCCCTCTCCTCTATCTTAGCACTGCACCATCCTCACCTGCCGCTGGTCTTCTGTATTCTTCTTCCAAACGGGGATATCATGTGCCACTGCGTGACATTACTGTTTGGAAGTGAGCTATCAAACGGTCAGGCATGCAGAAACATGGACCCTGGCCCGTTAATGGCTAAAAAGAAAAATGGCACAAAGCTAAAAGAAGTAAAGATATTATAAATTTTTTTTTCAAAAGGGAATTAGGGGGCCCCACAGGTTTTACCGAATACCCCCCACGGGGGGGGTAAATTGCCTCCCCGCTTAAATTAAAACCCCCCAAATGGTAAAAGGATCTGGAATTTTTTTTTAACGCTATAAAATTTAAAGGGTTAATTTTTAAAAAATAAAAAAAGTAATACTCACCCCCTCTCCCACCCCTTAGCCTGGCCCCAAATTTCCTTCACCCGGCCGTTTGCCCCTCGCTGACCCCCCCTTTTTTTGGGGTTTATTTTTTTTTTTTGGGAAAAAGTTGTTTTTTTGTGGGTGGGTTTTTTTTTGGGGCCCCGCGGTGGGGCCCAGGCCTCCCCAATTTTTGTGGCGGGGGGCCCCTCCCTTAAACATTTAAAATTGCCCCCGGGCCACATACATTTTGGCCCCTAAAAGTGGAAAGGGAAATTTTCACTTTTAAAAGGTCCGTAACAAATGCCTTGGGGGCCATTGGGTTAAATAAGGGAAACCCCATCATTTTTTTCAAAATATAGGGGGTTTTTAAGAAATTTGGCAAAACATTCCATTTTTTCCAAATTAAAAAGGGCCCCCTCCCAAAAAAAAGTTGTCAGGGCCCCCCTTGGTCCAATTTTAAGGGGCCCCTCGTTGGGTCGGGGTTTTTAGGGGCAAAACACCACCCGGGCCCAATTTTAAGGGTCTACAAATGTCTTCTGCCAAATTAAATTTGTATAATATAAAAATCTACAATTCCTTTAAAAATACATGACAAAAAAATTTTGCAAACAATTTTTTTTAAAACCAATACAGTAGGCCGCTATGTAAAAAAAAATGGTATAGTCAATGTTCAGGTCTAAAAATTTTCTGCCATGGAAAAAGGTAGGGGAAAAACCCGGTAAAGTGGGGGCCCCAAACCCACATTTCTTTGACTATTTGGAAACCAGTAACAATAGTTTATTGAAGAGCAGAACTTTTCCAGTATTACTACCTACAGCAATAATATAAAGGACATGCGAGTTAAAGGGGGTTTTCCAAATTGAAAAAAGGGGCTTGGGTATTTTTTGGGGGGCATGATTTTTAACAGAAGAAGAAGTTCATACTTACCTCCCGGAACTCTCAAAACCCCTTTTTAAACCCTTTTCATTTTTTCATTTTTAACGGTGTAAAAATGAAAAGGTTTTAGGCTGAAGATGACGGCTAGAGCACCCTAATAAGCATGGTGATCAGCCAACGAAATGTTTTTTGTTTTTGAGGGTGGAAAAAATTTTTTGGTTAAACAAATCCCTTTGGGCTTTCAGCAAGATATTTGGTTCCCTAAGCCCTTTGAATTCCCAAAACCTTTAAAACTCACCTTCCTAGCCCAGTAACTCTGATCAGTAAAGTTTTGTACTAAAATAAATAATAATAATAATAATTAATGTAATAAATAAAATGATTATTTTTGAAATTTGTCTTTTTAAAAGGGAATTTAAAATTCACACAGGGCCCATTTTTTTTAAATTGGCCCCCCAAGGCAGTTGCCCGGGCCCCCAAAAGGGTAAAGGGCCCCAAATTTGGGTGTATGAAAACCCCAAAAATACAAGAAACATCCCCGGGCCCCCTTTGGGTTTGGCTTTTCTTTTTTTAACTGTTTTTTGGGGGTTTTTTAGGTTTGTGAAAAACATTTAAAAAACCCCAATGGGGGAAAAGGGGCCCAAAAAGCTGCCCTGCCAAAATCTGGGGGCTCAGGGGCCCGTTTTTTTTTTTCCAGACAAAAGTGGTGTTTTAAAAAGGGTCTGTTTTGGGTTTTTGGGGCTAAAGGGCCCCAAGGCCAAGGGGTAATCCCTTTAAACGAATGTGGGCGGGCCCCATTGTAGTTTTATGCCCCGGGGGGCCCCATCTTTCCCGGGTTAAACGCTCTAAAGTCAATCCAGCTTTAAAGAAAAATTTGAAAAGGCGGGCGAAATACTTTGGGCACATCATGCCTGTCTTTGGAAATAAAAAATTTAAAATTCCAGCATTTTTTTGGTTTTGACTTTCATAAATGGTTACAGTTCATAGATCAGTGTATCTCTAGTGAAATTTATAATGCAGCTGCAGGGGAGATTTTTTTCTTTTTTGCATGCATAATTAAAGAAACACTTCATACAAATTAACAATTCAAAGAGGGTCGCAAGGGGAAACACTGGGATTTAGAACTAGGCGAAAACTTTACAATACTTGTCACATTTGCAGCTGGTCTCCAAACCAGGTTTTAAATCAACAGGGGATGACCCACTTTTAAACAAAAATCCCATTAAACATGTTTGGGACTCCCGGACCTATCACGCAATCTGCTCTGGTTTCTCAAAAATGAAATTTTCTAGAGCCTTTGAAAAATGTGCAGCTCGTAAATGTCCGATTCAAAATTATACCCAAAAAAATATTGAAAGAATAAAAATATATTTGGCATGTCGCATTGTCTTCTAGGAAATCCCCATCCACTCCCCCCGGGAAAAAACAAAACCCGCATTTATGGGGGTAAGTAATCGCAAGGGTTGATTCAGACCCAACTAGGGGTTTTGGAGTGCAAGCCCATATTTGATTGTTGGGGGTCCAGAAATGCAAAAAACGTTTCCCCCAAAACCCTAAAAAGCCACCAACTTGTGTTTCCCCCAGCAATTTTGGGAGGTGTTTATTTTCACGGCAAACATCCATCTTTTATATTCTGAAAAAAATTACTCAACAAGAACAACCCTTCCAAACAGTTTTTTTGGGGCCAATTTTTATATTTCTGAAGCCCCTTCTGCCAATGCAACTGTGCTAGCAGAGGCAAAAAGAAACCCTCCATTTGCCTTTTGGGGAAATTTTAAGCAGTAGGGTTTTTACTTGCATGTTATTTCCTTAAAAACCCCCCCGTTCATTTTGTCGGTTTAGGCTGGGTCCACCCGTAATGGTCCGTCCTCCCCATGCACCTTCGTGGGCATTGGGTTTACCACTCAAATCAAAGGGTTTCTCCACAATTTCCAAGCCCTTTATTCACAAAGGTACCAAATTTTTTCCCCAAACAAAACATTTTCACCACGGGAGAAAAGAAAGATCACCCAAATTTCAGAGCTTTTAAAATACTCCCACCCTTAGCCCAAAAGCCAATAATCATCCCCAAATTTTGAAAAACACCCATTAAACCCAAACAGCAAATTTATATTTGGGGTTAGCAATTTTTACAAACCCAAAAAACCCCATTAAGGGGGAGCTCACAACACATGACTTCCTCCATAAGCTACACACTGTTCGACATTGAAAATAACAAGGGGCATAAAAATTGACAAGATTGGGGTAATTTTTATAATTAGAGAAACAGAAAGGCAGTAAAATGAGGCAGGTTTATGAGTTTTTGCATACACTTATTCAGATAAATGCTGCTTTTATCCACGACAGTTTTGAGTTAAAGAGATTTTCCATTGGAGGATACAGTATGTATTACCTGTGCACAAGAAAGATGACTAAAGGGGTTGTCTCACTACATTGATTCATTTTGCCTTAGTCTTGTTTTTTTGGTTTCACTTTGAAATTTAGGGCTGTTTTACTGACTTCATTTGGGTGCAGTAAAGCCAGGGCCAAACTTAACCCCCCAGTGCTGGGAGCCTATCATGATTTGATCAAACAGGGCTGTAGCTATACGACCTGAGGAGCTGATGAAACCCATACAAGAGGGAATAACTCAGAAAAGGTAGGGCACTGTTAATGGGCACCTATTCAAAGTGACTTGTTTTTTCAAAAATTTCCCTTTAACCCAAAAAAGGGAATCCTTGTATTTAGAAAAACCCCTTTTAAAGTTTGATCTCAGGGTCCCCCCACTGATATGCCCCGATTTAAAATTGAATGTCCCTCGCCTTTACCACTTTTAAGGGGAAAGCAGTCGAACCCGAAAAACGCGCTATGTTAAAAAAACTACGGGTCTCAGTTTAAACCTTACCAAATTTTTTAGAAAAACAGCAGTTCACCTGGTCGACTGCTTCTTCATTTGCAGTGAGGTTTAAAAAAGTGGGCCCCGGGGGCCCCCTGTCTTATGGTTTATAGGGGTTCCCCGGGGGTGGAGTTTCCCCCAAAAAACAACATTAAACCATCCTCTATGTAGGTGATAACGAGAAAAACCCCTTTTGGGAAAGACAACCCCTAGAAAATTTTTTAAAAATTTCTTTTTTCAACTTTAGCTAGACCTGGGTTTCCCACAGACCTTTTACTTAAAGAACAAACACATCCTAAACAAAATGTGAAATTGACCCCAGTAACCAATCATGCTATGTCACAGCCAATCATTACATGTATTTTAACCAAATAAGAGCAATAGTACCATATACTTTTTGTCCATTGGAATTCTCAAATAACAGAGTTTGTTACATATTAGTATGTCTATCTGGAGGGCGTCCATCTACATCAGGGATGTCAAACTCATTTTCACCAAGGGCCATGTTGGTATTATGGTTGCCCTCAAAGGGCCATTTGTAACTGTAAGACTGCATTATGTAACTACTCTATAAAAGATTGTTAAATAACCTGGGACACCATATGCGCCAAATGGAAGTGTCCCAGCAGGCTTTCTATGGTGTATGTACCTTTTTTGGGGTATGCAGTTCATATTGTTCAACCAAAGATGTTATGGCGCAGTGTTTTCTGTAAAAGGCCAAAACGTCCTTCAAGGTTGTTTAATGTCCAGTCCTTTCCACCTCTTTGGCACTGGGCTTTGAGGCATCTTTCTCTAGAGAGTACCTAGATAGTACTGTCAGAGCTGTGCCACCACCTGTGAGTTGCTGAACAGAGCAATGTGGAGGTGCACACAGAGCTTCAAATTCAAAATGGCACCCATTCCACAGGCTGGTGTCGCTGTCTTTGCCAAGTGCCGGATCTTGTCCATCTCGGCCCTTGGATCTCGAGTTTCACACATGTAATCTACATAAAACCTGTCTTTACAGTCAGTACACTGTGTCCATCAGCTACAGCAGGGCAGCAATAATATATGGCAGTTCATTCTACTTCCTACTGAAACAATATTTTCGGAATATAACTCTGATTTTCTGAAGCCACATAATTTGCTATGATTTTCTGGTGTAAAATGCGTTGCTTATTCAGTTGTAGACTGTTTATTGGATGCTCTATCACTTTTAATATCCTTCTGACTTTATTGCTTAGAGTGATATAATTTCCTATCAGCATGTCTTTAAAGGAAAGCAAATTAAATCCTGTCAAGCATGTTTAAGATGTAACATTGACTGTTTTTATCTCTAGGACTTGTGCAAGCAGTGAAACCGAGAGCGAGGCAGGAGATTATATGGACCAGCAATACGATGATCTTAACAATAAAATGAATTCTGTTACCGACCCAACAGGATTCCTCAGGATGGTTAGCAGAAACAACACCTTCAACAGGTAGGGGTGCTACAAGAGGGTTAACATAAACCAGTGAAGCAGGCGGGAAAGGGCAGTGTGCGCTGTAATTCTGTTGCAAGCTTTTGTCAGCTTTGTCCGCTCCTTCCTATCCCCCTGATACAACTTTCAGTGCAAGTCAATTAGTGGAGACATTTTGCAGCTACAGAGGAGCTGCACTCTATAAAATGCAAATGTTATTATTATGAAATTGTTCTTTATCGCAACTATTATGAGAGTTCTGCATAACTCACCATGGAACTTAATTGGCTTTTTTGAGCAGATCTAATTATCCATAGAGCAGCAATCTGTTCTGCTCCGTCATATTTTACATTACAACGAGTAAAGACCATCCCTTCTCAACGACTGGTGAAGCTCTAAGATTTGTGCTTGGTGTATAGTAGAAGCTTAGAAAAATGAGACTTCTATAAATAGGCAATGTACAGTATTAACAGTATTGCAGTATTAACACAAACTGTTACTGTACAACACTAGAAGAAACTGCTCAAGTCCTTCTTCACATGGACTCTAAATACAAAGTCCATAGGATTCAGTTGTCCCATACTGTACCTCATTTTTAGATTCTTAAAGGGACACTGCCATCAGAAAGGAGTATTTTTGTTAAAACCAATATTTATGGAAAACTATTTTTTTTGAATTTTTGGCAATATTTTTTTTTTGCCGGTCCTGTGCAATTTAAAATTACATATACAGTATCTTACAAAAGTGAGTACACCCTTCACATTTTTTAAATATTGTATGTCTTTTCATGGGACAACACAGAAGATATGACACTGATATTCATATGTACAGTGTACAGATTGTATAACAGTGTAAATTTGGTGTACCCTCAAAATAACTCAACAAACAGCCATCAATGTCTAAACCACTGGCAACTAAAGTGAGTACAACCCTAAGTGAAAATGGACAAATTGTGCCCAATTTGCCATTTTACTTCTAAATGTCAATATTTTGTGTGACCACTATTATCTTTCAGCACTTCCTTAACTCTCTTGGGCATGGAGTTCACTAACAGTAAGTGCCTAATTCGCCATTTTCTTTCCCTGGTGTCATGTGACTCATTAGTGAGTCAATTGACACATGTTGTACTTCCAGTGACCAGTATGAAAAAATAATTGTTGCTCTACATAAAGATGGCTTTACAGCAGTTTTACAAGACAGGTTCCACTCAGAGCAGGCCTTGCCATGGTCAATTAAAGAAATTGAGTGTATGTGCTCAGTGTCCTATCCAGAGATTGTCTTTTCAAAAAAACGTATGATTGCTGCCAGCATTGCTGCAGAGGCTAATGAGGTGGGGGGTTCATCCTACCAGTGCTCATACCATACACTGCACAGTGCATCAAATTGGTCTGCATGACTATCATCCCAGAAGGAAGCCTCTTCTAAAGATGATGTACAAAAAAACCTGCAAACAGTTTGCTGAAGACAATCAGACTAAGGACATGGATAACTGGAACCATGTTCTGTGCTCTGATGGGATAAAAAAAAAAAGTTATTTGGTTCAGATGGTGTCAAGTGTGTGTGGCAGCAACCAGGTGAGGATCACAAAGACAAGCGTGTCTCCTATAGTCAAGCTTGTGGTAGAAGTGTCATGTTTTGGGGCTGCATGAGTGTTGCCGGCTGTGGAGGGATGCAGTTCATTGAGAGAACGATGAATGGGAATATGTACTGTGACATACTGAAACAGAGCATGATCTCCTCCCTTATTCCAACATGATAACAACTCCAAACACATCTCCAAGATGACCATTGCCTTGGTAAAGAAAATGAGGGCTAAGGTGCTGGACTGGGCAAGCATGTCTCCAGACCTAAACCCTATTGAGCATCTGTGAGGCATTCTCTAATGGAAGGTGGAGGAGCACAAGTTCTCTAACATCCACCAGCTCTGTGATGTCATCATGGGGGAGTGAAAGAGGATTCCAGTGGCAACCCTTGGAGCTCTAGTGAACTGCATGCCCAAGAGAGTTAAGGCAGTACTGGAAAATATTGGTGGCCACACAAAATACTTGGTTGACACTTTGGGCACAATTTTTCCATTTTCACTTAGGATTTGTACTCCCTTTTGTTGCCGGGGATTTAGACATTGATGGCTGTGTGTTGTGTTATTTTGAGGGCACACCAAATTTACACTGTTATACAGGCTGTACACTGACTACTTTACATTGTATCAAATTGTCATATCTTCAGCATTGTTTCTTGAAAAGATATAATACAATATTTACAAAAAAGTGACGTATGTACTTCCATTTGTAAGATACTGTAAATCAGTTTTCTTCTCTAGCTATGTGAGAGAACTTTTGCACGTCAGGGCAGTCTAATCTCACTTTACTGCAGCTGCTACTTCTCTCTACATAGTCTTAGTATTACAAATTGCAGGTAATAACAAAATCATTGCTCTATTGTTCTCTCCACAGGGAAAGATAAAATTATACTAGACCATGAGCAATACATGAAAGGAAAATAGTTTGAGCTGACCAGAAAAAAGGACCATCAAGCAATCTGTTTACTGCTGTGCTATCAGAGCTCACAGAAGGAATATTAGAGAGAGTAATGTAGACAGGGGAACGTTAAAAAATTATATGAAAAAAACAACCACCCAAAAAAAAAATGTAATCGATAAATTGCATATCTCTTGTCAATATGTGAAAAGAAAAATTTTGATGGTAGTGTCCCTTTAAGGAAAAAAATGTTTTTCTCTTCTAGATGCAATGCTTTTAGATGATAATAATTAAAAACTACATAAAGAGTGCATAACATGTCGCATTGTGAACGACCATACAGGTCTGGTATGATCTCTTGGATTTACTGTGTCAATGGGCCCTAACAGATTCTCTGATATACATAAAACTAATAATTACATACTGTATACAGTGTCATCTATATTGTGTCAGAAGATATAGTGGTTGCAGTAGTACAACACTGAACAAACCACAGACAAAAAGAACACAACGATGTCATTGGGAAACCACTGCACATGATGATGGAGATGATCACTTTGTGGCTTACAACTTCTATTGTTGATTATATAAGCTTTGATGAATCATTAAAAACTTCTAACAAAGTGATGGTCTGCACATACTGGAGGCTGCTTCCTAATAAGCCAGCATGTCTGTCTTTGGAAAATTCAGTTGCTTTCTTCTTTTGCTTTAGTCATCTGTTAATTTATACATGTTAAACAAACAACCATTTTATTGTTTATTTTAACCTCCTTTAATTTTGCACATGAATACACTTTCTGTATATGTACAGGATTATAGTGTTCAATGAGCATGTATTACATATGACCAATGTGGTCATAGATCTGTAAACTTGGGATAATTAATACTTAAAAGAGTAAAACCACCCAAAAACCATCTTCTAACGTGTGCTTGTATATTTACACATAGATATATACAGTCGAGTCACATTATTATGACTACCAGCTTACTACTTTGGACAGCACAAACAGCAGCTAGATGGGTTGAGAGTGTCTCAGTAAGGTCCAGGTAGGTTGTCACAGGTATCTGGAGCCAGGCTGACTGCAGTGCATCCCACAGCTGCTATAGGGTGCATGGGGGAGGATCCATAAAGCAAACACTGCGATAGAGATGGTCCCACAGATGCTCAGTTGGGTTCTAGGGAACCAGTTGTGAAGGGTGAACTTTGGCTAGGGTGGACCGACCCGCTACAGTGGAGCAGCTCACTACCAAAATGAACCGGGACAGTATCAGATGTGTGTCCGAAACAACAGTCCGGTGAACCCTACTGCACATGGTGCGCCGAAGCAGACAGATGGGCCTTGCACCTCTGCTAATAAAGTTGCATTGGCAGAAAAGACTTCCAATTTTCATGGAATTGGACCTCTGCAAATTGGCAAAGGGTTTCCTTCTGCGATGACTCATGCTTTCTGCTTCATCAAGCAGATGGACCTTGGCATGTCAGGTAAGAAGCCTCAGAGAACAAGCACCCTGCAACCATTGCTGGAAGAACACAAGCTGGTGGTGGCAGCATTATGGTCTGGGGAATGTTTTTTGTGGCATTCTCTGGGCTGAACTTTCAATTGATTTTGGTGTGGATTCATCTCTGCAGAGCAAGTACACCCATACATGCTGCGTCTTCTCTAAGTTGAATTAGATCTTCCAGCAAGACAATGTCACATGGCTAGAAATGTCTGTCAATAGCTGGAAGAGCATGACCAAAACATTCCAAGTACTATCCTCAGCCTACGTAGCTGCTGTCTGTGCTGTAAACGTGCTGTATATATATATATATACACAGACCAGGGGCGTTGCTAGGGTCCTAAAACATCCGGGACTCGGGCCCTTTGTGTTTTTCTGGGTAGGGCTGGGTTCACACGACATTTTTCACGCCTCATTGTGAACTGTGGATGTTTTTTTACAGGAAAAACCTTCTGTTCCTGTCACTAATTTTCTGCACATCCCACACAGATCCCGTCCATCTCCTCAGCAGTCACTGTACAGTAAAAATCACCAATGACAAATTTACTTTTTCAGAACTTCAGCTTCATATGACAATACCCCTAAACAGTCACCAAAACATACACCGATACATGGAGCAAATCTACCAGACAAGTGATTGTTACTAAAACCCTCCTACAAAACCAAGACCCAAAACTATTACTACTTAAGGATCAAATAATCCTGTCAGACCCCACATGTGACTATCAGCTGTACACAGGCTCTGATTACATATACCACTGCCATATAGTGACCATATAGTGGTAGTTACTAGTTGTATGTAGACGCTCTGCAGACATATAAGTGATTACACTGCAGTTACATTTAGTGACTCACAGGAGACATCTTTTCTGATCAGCGTCGTTCACCTTCCCTTCTCTTCTCCATCCGGTTCACACCTTCATCCTGATTGCTCCCAGCCAATACTCGTCCCTGAGGATTTGAACACAAATATCTTAGAAACCCCACATTTCCAGCAACTCCTTAATTATAGGTATAGCAGTCCCCTCAGTTAGGTATATAGGGGCACTGAAGCAGTATATGGGGCCACAGGCAGGTATATGGGGCCACAGGCAGGTATATAGGGGCCACAGGCAGTATATAGGGGGGCACAGGCAGTATATGGGGGCACTGAGGCAGTATATGGGGGCACTGAGGCAGTATATAGGGGCCACAAGAAGGTATATAGGGGCACTGAGGCAGAATATAGGGCCACAGGCAGGTATATGGGGGCCACAGGCAGTATATGGGGGCCACAGGCAGTATATGGGGGCCACAGTCAGGCATTATAGGGGCACAGGCAGCATATGGGGGGCCACAGGCAGTATATGGGGGCCACAGGCAGCATATGGGGGCCACAGGCAGGCATTATAGGGGCACAGGCAGGGATATGGGGGCCACAGGCAGTAAATGGGGGCCACAGGCAGTGAAAAGGGGGCCACAGGCAGGGATATGGGGGCCACAGGCAGTAATATGGGGGCCACAGGCAGGGATATGGGGGCCACAGGCAGGCATTATAGGGGCACAGGCAGTATATGGGGGCCACAGGCAGGGATATGGGGGCCACAGGCAGTAATATGGGGGCCACAGGCAGGGATATGGGGGCCACAGGCAGTATATGGGGGCCACAGGCAGGCATTATAGGGGCACAGGCAGTATATGGGGGCCACAGGCAGGGATATGGGGGCCACAGGCAGGGATATGGGGGCCACAGGCAGGCATTATAGGGGCACAGGCAGTATATAGGGGCACTGAGGCAGGTAAACGCTTTAAAAATAACAACATTAATACTTACCTTAACTCCCCCGGCGAGCGCGCTCTGTCCTCTTCAGCCCACGCTCCTCCGGCAGCTCCTCGGGCGCACGGCCTATGACGCGCTGTGCGCCCGAGGACAGGAAGCGTCGCGATGACATCACCTCATCGCGACGCTGCCGGCTGAGGCGCACGGGGCCGCGGCGGGTCCTCAGCGCTGTGAGGACCCGGCGGCCCCGCAGTGTCGGACCCAGAGCCGGTCCGACACTGTCTGCGGAGAGGGAGCGCTCGCTCTCTGCGCCGCAGAAGCCCGCAGCTGCATGTGCGTCCAGCGGACGCACATGCAGCTGAAGGGCCAGTCGGTGCTCCAAGCCCACGGCAACGGCCTGGAGCCCGGGACTCGGGGTACAGGGTGTTTTATTCGGGGCCCGAGCCCCGAATAAAACAGCCTAGCGACGCCCCTGACACAGACAGTCCCCGGGTTACAAACGGAATAGGGACTGTGGGTTTGTTCTTAAGTTGAATGTTTATGTAAGTCGGAATAGGTATATTTATTAAATGTAATTCCAGCAAAAAATTTTTTGTAGTTTTGGATAGTACAGGGAACAGTGATTACATTTGTTTTGCTGTCTGTGCCCTTTTTTAGAAGAGTTCACCTAACGTTCTGTATCTCATGAGCCGTGGCATGCTGGCACTTGGTTATCATGGGGCGTGACTCAGTGTTGAAGGTTTGTAACTAGGGGACGTATGTAAGTCGGGGACTGCATATATATATATATATATATATATATATATATATTATATAGATATAGATATATATATAGATATAGATATATATATAGATATATATATATCTATATATATCTATATATATATAGATATATATATAAATATATATATAGATAGATAGATAGATAGATAGATAGATAGATAGATAGATATGGTTTTTTTTTGTGTTTTTGTTTTTTAAGTGACTCCAGGTCACTCAGTGCTAAACACACACGACTGTCTGTACTTTACAGAAGGCTGACATTCTGCAGTGTGTTAAAAAGAGAACGCTTTTCTTACCTAGAAGATATCAGCTATAAAAATGTCTATAGAATATTAATTAGCACGGACAGTTCTGAAGCTGACAGCCTAATGATAATGTTTTCCTCACTAATGAATTACTACAAGGTATATTTTAATGTGTTTCCTAGAAATAATTTTTTCTGTACATGCAAATTTGAATGGAAGAGAATTTATCATGGATTATATCAAACTAATGACTACTAGCAGACTGCTAGATGATAAGTCAAAGCTCCTTTATTTTAGGATCAGTTTACTCTCAGTCTACCAATTATAATCTGAATATTTACTTATCTAGTGCGACATCTATGAATTCGCCTGCACCATTTTTGTAACTTGGCGCCGACACACCAGTTCTAGATATAGAGGAGTATAAATGTATGAATATAGTACGACAGTATGAATGACAGCGGCAAACATTTTTGGCGCACAACACTCAAAATTGTCGCAAACTTATATGCGCCAATTTTTGTATGGCAATTTCGCACCAAACTTTGTCGCATTAAAATGTGTCCACATTGCACCAAGTTTGGCTGTATGCCTATTCATGCATCTATATAATCGGCAATATACAACAAAAAAATGGAGAAGGTGATTTCATAGATGTTGCCCCTAATGTTTTACTAGTAAGCGAACCAGATCCTAGTTTAAAGAAACCAATTAGCTAATTAACTTGTGATTTATATGAAGTAGTTGTGTCTTCTCTGCTTCCTTCCATTGATGTTAGTTTAGCAGTGATTCAGACGGTTCCAGTTTTTGTGTATGTGGGAGATCGCCGGTCTATTAACTTTCATGGGTATAACCTGTTATAGGAGGCATTTTAATGTGGTGGTATCTGAAAACCAGTGCAAAATCTTCAATCAGCTAAACTAGCAGCTGGTTTTTTTTCTGTAATTGTGGGAGTATCCTGGTTGCTTAAGAAAAGTGGGGGCAGTTACTTACAATTAAAGACACTTCTATAAGTCTTCTGTATTGCTTTGTGGAGGAGTACTGTATCTAGAAGGACCAAGGCACAGTGTCAATACAAAAGCTGTACTTGGTGATACTGAGCCCACATCACTAATTTAAAACATTTATACTGACTGATATTTTACACCTTTGATACAGGAACTAGATTAAAAAAAAAATGTATAACTGTTCATTATGCAAAGAAGAACATTTGCTTGCTGAGTCTGCATACTCTTGTAATTAATATCGACAGTCTTGTTTAATTGAGGATTTTTTTTTGTTTTCTGGGTACACTATATTTGTCTATGTCCCAATAAACACAGGGTATAGTCGCTTGCATGGACTGTAAAAGGGAGATCAGACCTATGCAGCCTCAATTCACCATTGTACCATGCCAAGCAGGCTACAATTTGTATTCTTTCCGCTTTGATGAAATATGAGAGAAAACCAATTGATGGCAATTAGCCCATACACTTCTATGGCCACTTAAAGGGGTTTGATCGTTTGAAGCTTTAGTGCACTTGAGCTGATTCTATCAGTTTCAAATCCAGGAGCGAGTCTCTTCTCTCAGTAGGCGTGTATCTCCTCCCAGGAGGTGAGTCTCCTCTCACTGAAGAGTTGTGACATCATCATTGTGTGTGAAGCAGGGGAAGGGAGAGGACGTCAGTTTTGCAGCCCTCCTGCTATGTTTCTCATGGCTGCAGAGCTCCCTCTCAGGCTGCACAAGCTCTTTGTAACCAGTACCTCTGCATTGGTGTAAGCAGTTATACACACAGCTTGAACTGATGAAGTAAGTGTGAGAAATGCTCTCTGCCCTCCTCCCTCCCACCTATGTTATCAGGTAAGAGGTAGAGCAGACTGTATAAGGATGTTACATGGGTGGAGCACAGGGTATAAGGCTGTGTTATGAGGGGAGAGTGAATCTAGCAGTTACTCAGTACATAGAACTATCACTGGAGAGCCCTCACAAAGAGAGGAGCTGAGAAAGCCCTTACACACACAGTCACTTCAGGCAGCTCATTTCTCACAGCTCAGAGGGGAGTAAACACAGAGTGCAGGCAGCCCATCACAGTGCAGGGGTCGTTTCCCATCTGGGGGTGTGTCCTAACAGGCTGAATGAAATGTCAGTCAGCCAATCATAGAAAAGGGGGCGTGTCCCTTCCTGCTTCTGCAAATATAGCTATAGATGCACAGTTTAGCTCATACTTACTATACTGAGTGACTGAGGTAATGCAAACCAATTACAAAAGTGCTTATTTTTACTGTCCCCATCATTAGAGATATTATCTTTGTAGCGAGAAAACTCCTTTAATAATAGTTCCGAGCAACAAGTTTGTACCAAGCTGTAAAATAGCTGGGTACATGACGTTAGTTTTTAAACTGACAGCATACCTTGTATGAATGTACATGCAGAGATAGCTGTCAATCATTGATAAGACTACCCACTGTACTCCTTATCCAAAAATAAACAGAAATGTAAATGAATAAATTACAAATTCTGCTGAATCTTTCCTCACAAAACTATATATTAATCTGCTCAGCTCTTTCCCTTCAATAACCTGCTGCTGGCAGATCAGATAGCATGTTCAGTGGGACATGTACCCTTTAAGATTCACTCATAGATTTTTGTATTTTTTTATGGTCCATGAAACTGTAACATGTAAATATGCATTGGAGCAATGTTAAGGGCCCGATGTTCCACTGACAGCTGTCCTATGAATATGGCCAGCTCCAAGGTATGTACAACCATATGTAGTTGGTGAAATGTTAACACAGACATAAAAATGTACAATATATTGATAGCCTTGTACATGGGAAAAAATACTTGCCTTGTCCAAATATATCTGCAAGTGATCCAAGTACATTCTGTACAGTAAATTGGAAGAAGACAGTGAGTTCCCTTTAACCCAGCTGCACCTCACTGCACTGAGGAGTGAGAATAGTCTCCATAGACCTATGTTTTATCTTTCCTACATTGCCAAGTGGATATGGGAGCAGGCATTAGGATAAATCAGTATACGCGTTTATTCAATTACAGTATCTGGACGTCATCTGGCAAACATCTGCTGTTTATGTCCATGCAGACTAGATTTTCCTGATGAATCTTACCACTAGATTAGCTGGAGGAAAGCCAGGTGTCGCGGGATGCTCCTATCTCCAGCAGTTTCATCATTATGTGAACATCTTTATGAAGATATTTCACACATAATTATTTAATCACTTAATTTGTAGAGAAATGAAAAGTGCTGTTATCACTCGTTTCCTTATGAAAACCTTCACTTAACACACACTGTGCAATCACCCATTAATATCCAGCTTCCTTTTGAAAAAGCAAATTCATCATCAAGTGGCAAGACTCCATATCGAAGTAATGATTTTTTTTATTGTGAGCAAGAATCAGATAATTGGCATTAGAGGAAATGTTACAGCTGCAGATTTCCGATAAAATATAGGTCTGTAAAAGATATATGTGTATGTTTATGTGAAAAAAATATCCAGGATCATAACTAATAATAAGCCTGTGCCCCTTTGCTACAACCCTTTTCGCTTGGAATTGATATTTTCCTAGAATGGTCTCCTTCATGTACATTTTATTTGTCTTACTTTTTTGCCATGAAAAAATGGATTAAAAAGCTGCATGCATTTTTTTAGTGTTTCATTCAGTTTCGGATGCATTTTTAGTGGCTTTTTCCCCCAAAATTATGGCCCTCATTTTCCATTGCTCTTCACACATGTAATTTTGAAGCATAAATTTACACTTTAAAATGAGATGTAAAATATGCCGATTAGAGCTGTATTTTGAAGAGTATTTTTTGCAAAGTGCGGAGCATGTTATTTGGTGTTTACACACCGCAAATACGCTCCACCTTTGTTTGGAGATTTAATTCACGTAAGAGCCTCAAGAATTTACGCAAGTAAAATCGCCCCTAAAACTGCATCGCAAATACGCTTGTAAAATACACGTCGTGTGAATAACGGTGCATACTTTACATTGGAATTAATGAGAGCAGCATAGAATATTTTTGAGGTGCAAAATACACCCCCAAATAAGCGTTAAATTACATTGTGTGAACATACTCAAATGTCCCGAGTTTAGCACAGTGGACCTGCTGATTGATACATTTGCTGCAGCTTTAGACTTGTGTAGCTTTTTAGATCAACTTTTATTTGGCTAATTTTTTTACACCAGAATTTTGGCACGTTTGTTGCATCGTAGCCATGTCCACTTTCATTAAACCAGACCCCCATGTCAGTGAGTATGCAAAATAGATCTAATACAAATCCAAAATTGCCATAGGCAAACTTAAACCCCTTTTCTTCATTATTATATAACTACACTCCTAAAAGGTAAATTTTATTCATAATCACCTAAAATAGCGAATATGGATTGCCCTAAGAAAATGAAAAGAACAAAAGCACTGATTCGCTCTAATTATTTCTCAAACCGTGTCTAAAGCCCATAATAAATATGTTGGCAACATGCTATGCTGAAAATGCACCATTTTTTTGTCGCATTTTAAGACACTTTTCTGGCACAACCACAATATTAAATGAGGGCCAATGTGCTAAGTACATGTTTTTTTGTGGTTGTTTTTCTGTTGTGTTTTTTCCTTACAAATAATGTAATATGTTTCAATGATTCCTCTTTAAATCATGATTTGTGGTGAAAACCACCACAAAAAACAGAGCAAGAAAAAACTCAAGACACATTTACACTTGCATTTATTGGGAATAAAATTACAAAATTAGCTATGATTAAGGATGTTTTAGAAAGGGGAACATCTCTCCTTGAGGCAAGGAGAGCACCAAATGGTGTCTAGAGTTTGAATTGCCTTTTTGCCCTCTACTAAGCATCTGCATATCACAAGGCATTATGGGAAAGGAACTGAGAAGCTCAAGCGCCCTCTATAGGATGTAACAAATCCTCAATTTGCTTTTGACCCACTGGGGCTTGAGAAAGCAAAAGGAATATTTGGCAGAGCCAGTATCTCTCATCTGCAGACAGTTGTTTCGGGATGTTTGTCCCTCATCAGTGCAGAGCAGAGTGATACTGTCTGGCTGTGTGTGTGGCATGCTTGGCTCAGAAAGGGGAACATCTCTCCTTGAGGCGAGGAGAGCACCAAATGGTGCATGTGTTTATATGCCAATTTCTTGGGCGAAGGTCGAGAGCCCTGCCAGAAACGTGCACCATTCTACGGTGTTTTTAACTTTTTTTTGTTGTTTAAAAATTACAAAAATGTCTGGAAAAATAACTCCATACTGAAAGCATGCTGCATTCATTTAAAAAAAAACAACCTAATGCAGCCAAAGTGAGTTTTTTTTTTTTTTTTTACATCAGCCTTAGGGTGTTTTCTCACTAGCAGTGTGCCACATGAATAATATAGTACAGCAAAACCACAAGATTTTTACAGTGGATTAAGGTATGTTCACACAACAGATTTGGATGTGAAACTCAATCAGATCCGATTGCAATCCACTTCCTATTCATCTAAATGGACAGAATTTGTATTAGAATTTAGCAATTTGTATTTGTACCATTGGTACCAGACTTTAAAAGCTATGTCAAAAATATTGTTAAAGAATTCAGTGGAAGCGATCCTACCACCCATTGTTTCAAAATGAAGACTTTCCAGGGCTCTTTCTCGATAGGTGCAGGTTCCAGAGTGAGGACCCACATGCATCACATATCAATAGTATATGCTATTGGCATGCCATTATTGTGTCCAAAAAGGATAAAAGTATCTTAGAAGTCATACCTTTATTGGGTAACCAGACAAATTATATTTGCTTGTATTCGAGGCCCCTTTATCAGGCAAGTTTACAAATGAATGTAAATGTAAGCTCGTAGGCTTCCTGACGTGCATTTGCTTATATACAGTAGATCTCACAGGAGAATAAAGTTAACCTGCTGCATTCCATTCTGTGATAATTCATATAAACTGGTACATTTTGTGCAAATAGGATTATTTCTTCTGTCACGTCTTGATGGATTTTCCTACCGATCCTATTGTTTTTCAGCATAAATATTCCCAGCACAGACAGATGATTGCTTGTGATTGTTGAAAAAGAAACTTTTTTCAGTTTTTAAAAACCGGTGCTCTCTAATGGTAAGGTAGATTTGCAGAGGACAGAGGCATCTTCGCGGCTGCACATCATTTTTCTATCTCGTTACCTGATTTTTAAGTGCATGGTTTAGTAAATGCTTTAAACTACCGTGCAGAACCCAGAGAATCAAGATTTATATCAACCACAGGCTCTGCTTCTACTTTCTGACTATTTTGGAATGCATAAATGTCTTCTTTTTTGATAGGTAGTTCAGATTTATATCCATGAACATCCGTGAACAGTCTGTTTATAAAGCCTCTATCTCTCTTCAATGCTTTCAGTTTTTAAGAAATTTCTATGCAAATACAACTTGTTATGTTCAGGTCAGCAGGGTGGTATCTGATGTAAAAACCTCAGTTTGGTGTTGTGTCACTTCCAGGTAGTTCCTTGCTTAGGATGCATTACAACAGCTTTTAAAGGGCCTCTAACGATTAGAGTTTCATTTTTCTGGATGATATGCTCCTGGTGAACAATATAAGGAATGAATTAAAGCTATATAACTTTTGCTTCACATTAAAGTTAAGTTTTACCGTGACATATGATAGCACAGTGACAATCTCTCAGCTCACTCCAGGTTGCCATAAATAATGATAATATTCTGCCAAGGTGTCTGCAGTAAAGCCACTGAGAATCTGATGTGCTCCCCAGCTGTATTGCCTGATTGCTTCTGTTCATTACTAAAGTGATGCATACTATAAAAGCTCTGCAGAGGACCACTACTTTGAGTAGACAAGCCCTGATCTAGGCTAAATCTCTTCTTTGAGACCTACAACTCTAGAGGACCATTCTTCACTGAAATGTATGTGTATAATGAAATGCTTATTATTAGCATTACGCTTCGGATTCAGGTTCATATCAAATTTGGTAACACAAAGACAGCCAGCCTCAACCCGACAGACTGACATGCACGGAAGCCCGCTCCAAGATACGGCAAGTAACAGACACTTAAAGATTGAATAGTCAGCACGGCAAACAAATGTCTTCATTCAAAATTATAATCCATATTTATTGATTAAATTATTAAAAAATTGGTAACACTAAATATGAAGCAGTAACAGCGGTAGCATAAAGTGAGACATGGAGGCTGACTTACGCTTACGCATTTCGGGCAGGAAAATTTACACACCCTTAGTCATAGCAACCATGAGTAAGGTTGCTATGAGTAAGGGCGTGTAAATATTCCTGCCCGAAACGTGTAAGCGTAAGTCAGCCTCCATGTCTCACTTTATGTTATTACTGTTACTGCTTCATATTTGGTGAGTGTTACCAATTTATTTAATAATTTAATCAATACATATGGATTATAATTTCATATCAAATTTGATGTGAATCTAAATTAATCAAATTTTAACATAAAGGGCCACATGTATGAAACTGTTTAGGTCTAAAACTCACTCTTTTGCCCATAGTAACCTATGGGCAAAAAAGGGAGTTTTAGACATAAACAGGTTCATACATGTGGCCCAAATTGCCTAAAAATCAAAGCTTACCCTAAAATTGTGTTTACGATTAGGGTTAGGGCTTTAAAGGATTCATATACTTTTCAACTATGCTCTGGGTCCCGTGTCACTCCAGGCTTCATTACTGTTTTTTGCCATAATGCAAAAAATGAAGGCCCAATTATTATGGATAGCCACCATAAATAAAAAACTTCTAATAGTATTCAATATAAGAAAAAGAACCAAACATTAGTCCCCCAGCCCCAGAAGACACTATTGTTATAGTAAAACGTGTCAAGGGGGCAATTCTGTAGCAATTCTTAAAATCCTATGTGTTTATTGTTATCGGCAGGTGAAGTCTGCGTATATACTATAATCTGTCTGAAGAGGTGGCTATATAGGCAGCACTGGTACCACTAGTTATCATGTTGGTTCTTTTTCTTATTTTGAATACTATTAAAAATTAAATATTAATTGAGGCTATACCATAGAAATAGGTCCTTTTTGTTTTGCCTACTGGCAATAAGTTTAATTGTAATAGGTTATTCTCCTACCTAGGGATAGGGGTCATTTTTGGTTATTGCTCCAGGCGTCATGTCCAATGTCACTTCTGCTCATCAAAGTTTATTTTTTGGTAACTGGACGTGACCTTGGATGTGATGTCGAACTCCAGCGTCACATCCGATGTCACTTCCGGATTCCACAACATATGGGTAACCTAAGAAGTGAGGCCTAGGACGACACTAAAAGGTAAACCGGTCCTAAACACATCCTAAAAACGCTAACTTAGGCTTATGGTTAGCATGTAAGGCACAGAGTTAGAGAAAATAATTGTGTTCCAGACACCCTAAACCTGAATTTTTTCACAAGTTTGGTTGAGCTAGTATCGAATCAAACAAAGCCCTATTGTAGGAATAGTACTAGTTATATAGTCTCTGATATGATCTTAATTCAAGGTAGAAAGTCACTTTAAAGTTAAAACTATATATATACCATTTTCAAATGAAGTAAACTTGACGATATGAACAAACAAACATTTATCTAAAGAGACCTGACATTTTGGTGGAGCACAGTCCCTTGATGAAGGTGGACGGACTGCGCTCCACTGAGTTGTCTGGTTTGTTTAGATAAACTTTTGTATGTTCACATTTCCATGTGCTGCTCCTGAGACTTCATCTGTCCATATTCCCCCTATGAATGTACACTGTATATACGTATGAGCATAGTGATGGAAATAGACTGTCATTTTATTGATTGGGAGCATTTTTCCTCATTTTGAAAACAAGTGTGGATTAAGATTAACGTCCTCGCTATGGCTTTATTGTCAACATTGCATGGGTCATTGGCTGACAGACATACAGTCTACCTTGCACCTTTGGGTATTGCAAGAAAAATGCAGTTTATGGACCTTTTTTCTTTGTTGGTGTTTAATCAAGCACAAGATTGGTATCTGACCTGTATATTTTCCAGAAAGGAGTTCCATCTCACATCCTTTTGGCATATCCATATTAAGGGCAACATGTATGAACTGGGCTGTGCCAGTTTTCTGGTGTACTTTGAGTCAAAAAGAATATATGAACAGGTGTACTTCAAGGGCCACATGTATGAAAACTGTTTAGGTCTGAAACTCTCTTTTTTTGCCCATAGGTTAGTATAGGCAAAAAAGGGAGTTTCAGACCTAAACAGACACATTTATGATTCTTTGACACCAAACCTAGGCACATTACAGATAGAAATGCCAGGTTAAAGGTGGTCTGCCTGAGCCAGACTTGTCGTATTGGCATTGGAATACGCCTGTATGTATGAATTATAGAAGAACAGGTTTATACATTGTGGTGCATTCTACACTACCTTAAAGCTATTTAGAACTGTCCTGTCAGAGCCAGGATTCATACATGTTGCCCTAAATGTCTGATAAAGGAGGGTTCCAAGTCTCTCCATTGACTTCTATAAGATTTCCACATACAGCCAAGCAGGAAACCTCATAGATGTGATTGAAGAGAGCTGCACATGCGTGGCCTTCTCTCCATTTTTATCGCCCTTGTTCTGGAGATATTTGTAGTTCCCAGAATTGGGACCTGCATCTAACGGCCACAGAACGCCCCTTCATGTTCGGCGCATTACAAAGTGGCGAACCTAACAGCGCATTAGGTGCGTCCGACGACGGATCCGACACAGTGAGGCGCACTATACGCCTGAAAATGTGTGAAAACTCCGATCATACATGTCCCCCTAAGCTTCTTATGAATGTCTTGTAAAAGATGATGTAGATGTGCCACCAACAATGCAAGTAGCCATCAGAGTGGCCTTAGCTGGGGATCTGGCCCTTTAGATCAGGGGTTCCCAACCTCCAGTCCTCACGCCCCACCAACAGGTCATGTTTTCTGGCTTTCTTTAGCAGTGCACAAGTGATTTCATTATGCTGCACAGGTGACTTAGTTATTGTCAGTGCATTCTGTGGGAGATCCTGAAAACATGACCTGTTGGTGGGGCGTGAGGACTGGAGTTTGGGAACCCCTGGTTTAGATGTTTAGTACAGCTCTGCTATGAATGTGCTTCTACATTTTAATCATTTTATGGATACATGTCTATTTTAATGGCTGTACTAGAGCTTTGTGAGAAGATGTAGCAACATAGGCATACAGACCTACAGTAATATACCTATACATTCTATTATTGTCAACTAACCACAATACTGTGCCACTTTCCAATTTACTACTTTTGTCGAGAGGTATCTTTTCAAGGAATGCAGCAGGAACAAACCCAAAGCCACTTCTTTAATGCCTTATTCACTTGCATTCATTAGGGAGAGGCATCATGTAGGTGTGTGAAGACTTATGCATTGGTTGCTTCATTGAAATGTAAAGATATTCTAAAAGAACTGAGATTCTGCAGCACCACCTATTGGATGTAGTGTTCCTAAAGCGACATCCTTTATGAGCAACATTACCACTTTTGAGCTAGGTCAGATGCCTCACCTAGTGTTCTTCTCTGGTAAAGGCAAACTCCCTAAAACAGCTGTCTGTAGATGAACAACTGGTATGGCATTTTGTCCATTTACATTGCAAGGCTCAGTGAGCATGATTGCACTTGAACGCTACATCCAATAGATGTCACTGCAGCATCCCAGCTCTTTTCCTGTGTGCATGTCCTGAAATTGCAACATGGCACATGCTTTAAATAACATTTCAATAACTAAACCAACCTGTTGTCATTTGGTAATATTTTTGTGATATTTAAAAAAAAAAATAGCAATAAGTACTTGAATATCTTACATTTTGAGTTCAGAGTTCTGTTCTGGTTAACCAATGCTTACTCCTGCAGTAATAGCTGAGTTAATAGTGAATATATAAAACAAAGGAATATTCAGCTGTAAAGGTCAATGCACCTAGACCACACATATATTCTAATAACAACGAGCTAAAAACATAAATTAGTTAAATAGTCCATACACCCAGATGTCATCAGTCAACAGAGGATGACCTGTGATATATGTGTGTCGCTGAATATTCAGCCATGTGTGACTCTGGGCAGCCATGGGCACTAGAGCAGAGCTTATCTTACTTTGGAGAATAGCCCGCATAGAGTTCTTTTCCATTTCTGGCATGTTAAAATATAAATGTTGCTATAAAAGTCTGCTTCCATTATCATTATTTGTGACATGTAAATTATGGTAAGGTGAATCTGTCATCTGTACTTACATTATATCTTTTTTTGTCTGAAAAATCAGGTACCATAAACTCTCAGTAATTTTCTTGTAGCAAATGCATTCACCAGAGTTGTATACATTACTGGCTAAATAGATAAAAAAAAAGACTTCAAAGCATTATAAGTTTGAAAAGTAAATATAATGTATATGTTGTCTAAGTGTTAACTCCCTGTTCTTCTACATAGAGTATATCAGACTAGCCTGGCTGCCTTATTAAAAGGGTTGTCACCGGTTACCTCTGTGTTATGGTATCCAGAAGTGACTTCAGACCGGTAATGATTCTGCACTGATAGAGCAGCCATACTGCGAGTGCTGTGGTATGGTAGCTAACTCTTAAAAATACAGAGAAAAAAATGTAAACACAATTTAGAGTTAGGGTTATGGTTAGACTTAGGGGTAGGGTTAAAGGGGTTGTCTCACTACAAAGAATAGCTTTAAAAATGTAGGGAACACTAAATGAAGACATTTTACAAATATATTGCCTTGTTCATCTTTTTTTGTTAAGAAGCTACAAGTGATTTTATCACCTTCCTGGCTCTCTCTGGTTCCCCTAGTGACTGACCTGTGTACTCTTTTCTCCCCTGCTGTTTGTTCTATCTGATAGCAGTGAGTGATGTCATCACACAGGTCACAGAACTCCAAACAGTGAGAGCTTGTTTTTATCTGACTTTTCAGACAAAAGACTAAATACTCTACTGTTTACATTAGCTCAGAAGTCTGAGAGAAGGTCATTTATTTCATCTAGACTGATAGACAGAGAAGTCTGAATACATGGAGCTAATATGCTAATTACAGACAGCTTGACCAGGAAGTGACAGAGCAAAGCAGCATTATTTCATTCGTGCATCCCATGAAACTTTGAGATGAGACAACCCCTTTAAGGTTAGAGTAAAAACTCAGGTCTTGGATGTCTCAAACCAGAATTTTGTCCCAAGTTCTGTCGAACCATTATTAACCAAACATAGAAGTATTCGAGCACAACTTTATCCTTAGAAGAAAGGTGAATAGGAGTCAATCATGTTCCAAGATCTTTAATCCTTAGAAATAATTTCCTGGAGGCACCGGGTTTTGATATCGTGATCTATGCTGTACATAAGCTCACAAGCTCTTAATAATATTATATGATATTTTGATAAGGTTGCATGTTGTATGTCACTTCAAATGATCATACTGTACAATCCAAAATGAAAGAGAAAACGTTTCACTGCGTTCACCATCGTCTGACAGTAACTTGATGTTATTAGATTAGCACACAGCAGGTATAAGCATGGGAGGACACCTAACAATATGTGGCATGCCATAAAGTGTCCTCCCATGTTTGTTCCTGCTCTGCACTAATAAAATGAAGTTACTGTCAGTCAATGGTGATTGCCATGGAATGTTTTCTCTTTCAATTTGGATTACATACTGTATGTAAGCACTGCCAATGGAAGCTGCATGTCCTCACAGCATTGGATTGTCTTCCGTAATCATGAACATAGACAGACGGTGCCAACTATTTGCTTGAACTGGACTATACAGATGTAGCAAAGCATAATGTGCACTATGATACTGTGACAAGTCTGTCTCAACCTTTTAATGCTTTTCATTGGCTTTTGTCATCATCTGAGATCAGATAACATAATGCAGTACGATATCATTGCCAAATAATCTTCGCTATATCCATAATGTACACAATACATGATCTGCCTTTTGTTCCTACCAGGATAAGAGCAACTAATGTGCAAAGCTTGTCAATCAGCACTTTGGTGGACTGACCGAGTCCTATGTGGCCCTAACTCAAAAAGAAAGACTGGTCGATACTTTAATGTGTCTCTTTCTTGGTTTCTTTAAAAAAAATTGTTATTTTAGAACAGATTGTTCCTTTAATTAGTAGCATGCCCCTTCTGGGTTTATTGAGCAAGACAATGTGTCCTTGTGGAGAGGTTTTTTTAATCCACTTTGAAAGTTTGATTTTGCCTTAATAGCGTAACATATGCACCAGAATATTGTCTAACCAGTGGGTGGTCTCTGTGACATTAAAAACAGTCAATTAGAGCAACTGGTGCAAAGAATATGCGCTGTAGGAACCATGACAAGGGAGACAATTTATCTGGCTTTGTTAGTTTGCTTTTAGGGGCAGACACAGCCTTTTGGGACATTTTAGTGGTTGTATATGTGCCAATAGTCTATTTTGTAAAATTAGCTCTATATTATTATTTAGTTTACTAGTAATAGAGTATATGTATTGTCCTTTGTAAGCTAAAGGATGTTAGAGTAATATGGGAAAAAGGTATATTGGGAAGTGGAAGATACTGAGGCGCCCACATGAAATTAAAGTGGATCTTCAGGGTAGCCCCAGATAAGGCTCATTTAGCTTGGTATATAAATGGCAATTACCTTATAATCTTTCTCCCACTGGTTTTAGTTACTTGTGGTTTATAGGCCTTCTGTCTTTGCTATAATAAAAATCTTTTCTCCGTGCGCTGCCTGATCCTGGAATAAGCAGAAGGTGGATCTCAGACTCCATCACTGATCCTAGTCATAGCCTAATGGGGTACAGCTAGGAATAAACTATTACCCAATGGTGATTAAAGCCACAACTGGCAATTTCATTTGGTTCAGCATAAAAATGTTCTTTTTTTTTTTGCTTGTCCTTTGTGTTTCACCTACTAACAGGGGCGTAGCTATAGGGGATGCAGAGGTAGCAGTCGCTACCGGGCCCTGCAGTCTGAGGGGGCCCCAAAAGCCCTTCTGTCACAGCACTGTCAATGGCACATGGTAACTGAGTGGCCCCATTTCACTATTTGCACTAGGGCACAGAAGCTTCAAGTTACGCCTCTGCCTACTAATCATTATTTAGGACTGGACCCGCAGAACAATTTCTCTCTTGTGGCCCCAGAATACCGCAGGATGCTGTTGTCTTTGTATTAAAGGGGTTGTCTCATTACATTGATTCATCCTGTTTTCTTGGTTTCACTTTGAATTCAGGGGCGTGTTTACTGGTTTCCACTAGGCTTCAGTAGGAGCCAGGTCTGTAGCTATAGCAACCAGTGCAGACTTCCTATCAGGGTAGATAAAACAGGTCTGTAGCTATAGCGACCAGAGGAGCTTATGCAGCCCATACAAGAGGGGATATCTAGGAATAGGTAGGACACTGTTAATGGACACATAGTGCAAAGTGACTTGTTTTTGCAAGATCTTTAACATAAAAAGCAATCCTTGTTGTGAGACAACCCCTTTAAGTGTCTGTGCAATTTTTCTTGACTATTGGAAGTATTAGTGCATTAAAACCTTATGGTTTATATGTGATCTTCACTGCATGTTGGGATTTGATAGTAAACTAGCTTAAGTTCCTGTTCACAATCATGAGGCAAACAGAATGTCTACTTGGTAGCCATGGTTAATATTTAAAGGGTCTAACAAGGTATGAGCTGCATCTGCTCAAGAAATTCATATATAATATATTGAGAAATGTGATTTCACCATATTCAGCTATATTATGCACCACCACAAAATAAACTGTCACTAATGCAAATATAATTTCAGGCTAGGATCTATGAAAAGGGTGTTAAATAGCAAAAAAAATATTTTTTTCTGGCAGTAAGTCAGTTGATGGCATAATAAGTACTTGTCTTTTAAAGGGGTAATCTCATGCTGTTTCACAGAGCCAAAAACAGATTTAGATTCATGCATACTGCCTCTGCCTGATCATGCTGTGGGTGGTTCTATAGCAGTGATTAGCATGTCTGCACCATATTCACAGCTCTTCTAATTGAACTGATATGAGAGCAGGAGATCTTATCTATAGAGCACAGAGATTAAGAGCTCGAAGTAAATTAGCAATTAGTCCTCTTTGTTTGTAAGAGATAACACACTCTGGTCTCAAGCTGCTGGCAGTCCTCTGTGCCGACCTGGGGGGCGATGTCACTCAGATAAGACAAAGAGCAGGGAGAGTAGGTCACTAACCTAGATAAACCTGTGTGTACTCAGAGCAGATAAAATCTCTCATCTCCTCAAAAAGTAAAATAAACAATGCAATATATTTGGAAAAATATCTTAATTTACTGTCCCTACATGTTTAAATCTAATTTTGTAGTGAGATAACCCCTTTAGGGGTATTCATCATAAGAACAGGTATTTTTATGTCTGTTTTCAACGGAGGTTCTAAATGGAACTTTTGACGCAGATGTTAATCAAGTCTAAGGCAGCTTTCATCAAATCATTCTCATTCATGGTGTCAACAGGTAAATCTGCCAGCCAAGTTGTAAAAGAAGTTTCCAGACATTGAAAATCATGATTAAGAGTTTGTTCACACAAACGTCTGTAATGTTTGTTTAGTGTGAGCTATAGATGTTCATAGGATTAAATAGCCCAAAAGGACATACTTTTGGTCTCCGTCTGGCTGGTATACCTCAGAATTCTCCACAAGAAAATGAATTGCCTTAGAGTACAGTAAAAACACCTATATTAAATGTATATGTACATTTTACTATAGGATCCTATGGTTAATGGATGCCACTGTTTTGTATCTGTCACAGGCATGTGGTAAATGTATATCTCATCAGCTTTTAGCTGCTAGAAGACATTTAGGGAGACATGTACACCAGTTTTTTGGTGTACTTTGAGCCAAAAAGAATGTATGACCAAGTGCACTCAGTCCCTTTGTAATGCGCCAAAGACACTTTTTAATGCGCCAAGATTAGGGGTGTTCTGGGGGCGTGTCACATCACAGTCATAGAAGCAGAGGCGTAACTTTAAGCTCTGGGGCCCTAGTGCAAAAAGTGAAATGGGGCCCCTCAGTTACCATATGCCACTATCAATGCTGCCGTCTTCCTATGTGGCAGGAGGGCTTTTGGGCCCCCTCAGGCTGCAATGCCCGGTACCTCTGCACCCCTTGTAGCTATGCCCCTGCGTAAAAGTAGACACATTTATGATTCTTTGACACCAAATCTAGGTGCAGAACAGTTAAAACAGCCATACCAGGTTAAAGGTGGTGCCTGAGCCAGACTTGTCGTATTGGCACTACACTGCACCTGTATGTATGACCTGCAGAAGAACAGGTTCATACATTCTGCCACATTCTATACTACCTTAACGCTTTAGAACTGGCCTGTCAGTGCCAACGTTCATACATGTCGGCCTTGATGTACAAAATGTATACCATACAGCATTTTTGGTCCCTTTAGGTGACAGGCCATTGTATGACATCCATCTTGGCCTCATTTAAACATATGCATTACAGCTCATACATTAAACAGAGGGTGTTAATTTAATGTGAACTGTACCTGTATATGTATTTTGACACATATAAATTATTCTAAACTTGTATCACAATGTGTGGATTAAAATCCAGTTGCTTGTTCATGAACATGATGTAGTTGATGGCTACTCATTATATCTGTATAGAACCCATATAGTAATGACATTGACTGAACAAGTATTCTAACATCAAATGTGATCTAAAGACAAGGTGATGAAACAGGTTATCTATTATCTCTGGGTTAAGTTGCTCGTTAAATTGGCTACTTTATGGTTGCCCTATCATAGCACTAGTGACTTTCCAGGTATTACAGCATATTTTGTAAAACAAAGAAGCAGAGCTTGATATAAGGTGGTAATGAGCACACTTTATTGGAAGTGCTACCTCATTACTTTCCCTCAGAGCAGCTACCTTTCTAGTGGAACAATTTAACATACTGTAAACTTGATTAGGTTTTGCTATGGTCCTTATAACAACCTTAAGAAAACAACTTTCATTGCTGTCTTCATGGGTAAGGATTAGGTTGATTGTCTTTGCTTGGTTAATAGAGTAGCTTGAAAAACCTTAAAGAGAGCCTGTCACATAGATTATGTCTCCCTTGCTGAGGACAGCACAAGCTAGTGACAGACCTGCTGCTTCCAGCGCTGTGTCCCTTATTCTGTAAGATGCTGTAGTTTTAGATTATTTAGTGCTTTTCCAGTCAGAAAAAAGTCATGAAAAGAGTCCGTTTTTTCAAACCCCGCCCACCTGAGGCTAGCCCCACCCACATCAACTGCTAAACCTATTACTTTGAAGTGGGACGGGACTGTCAGCAATTCCCACCTCCCCCGAGAGATGGGTAATGATAAGTATTCATTCGTACCCCTGATTGATATAGTACACTTGCTTTGGGGCTATGTTATGAGGTGGATATGTCTATGAACATTACCATGTTTGTGTACCAATTGCTTTACGCACTTGAGCCAGTTATTTTATTGTTCGTATGCATCAATTTATAACTCCTATGGTGAGCTTATGATGCATTTACTAATTAGAGTTATTTAGGCGTGCGGCATTTACATTTTACACTATATGGTCGGACATTTTTGTATTGCGATTGTCCCTTTTTCATATTGGTCTACCTCTTTTTTATGCTTTTTTGTTATTTTTGTTGTAATTTATTAATAAAATATATTTTTGGATCATTTCATTGAGATTAGACTCCATTCTTTGGTTGTTTATTAGTATTTTGGGAGTATCTCATATGAATTATAAAGGGAATTTTGGAACTATTTGTATAGGATACTTTGAATAGGTAGAAACGTGAATAACTGCCAGGTGGGTGGGGCTAGCCTTTGGTGGGTGGGGCTAACACCTGCTCAAGAATAAGATTTGAGTATTAAAACTACAGAATCTTACAGAATAAGGGACACAGTGCTGGAAACAGCAAGTCTGCCACTGGCTTGTGCTGCCCTCAGCAAGGGGGGCATAATCTGTGACAGGTTCCCTTTAAGGTCAAAGCAGGTCCATGGAGAGCGGCATCTTCTGTCATGTTACTTTATGCTGCAGATCAAGTTGTAGTAGTAGAAAATAGATTAGTTAAGAATTTAAATATTTATGGTTAACCCGTCTATGATATTCATTAGGACATGAAATATAAGTTGTCATCTTTGCAAACCAGGGCTCATGTATCTTGGTTTAGCCTGCAGAATAGTTGTGAATGATCAAAGTGTGAGTGACACTTGAAAACCTCAATGTATGTGCCAACTTTAGCAGATTGTGAACGCATCCTGAGCTGTTTACAGTCTTTTACAACTTCACATGCTTCTTAATTTACCGGATGTAATGAACAAGACATACATAATCCAGAAGGAAAAGTTGTGGGGGGGATTCATCTAATGATGGATGGTATATTAATGGCGATGGTGTGATGCCCTGATCTGTGACCCCTGACCACTCAAACTGCTTACAGATGGCTGCACATATTTTACCTCTGACGGACAGATAAAATATCAGATTTAAATACTGTTCATCCATCATTACTTTTACATGTGCTCCAAGTTAAGGCCATAGGAATATTCAGTATATTACACTTGTAGTTTTCCAAGTGTGAAGGATGGATGCATTCTTTCTTATTATCCGTACTTTAACAAGACGGGTTTATCCATTGATTTATAACAGTAGTGATGAAACTGTTGCAAATTTGCAATAAACATTTTATATCATGTCTAAATGTAAAGCAAAAAAATACTGCAGAACTGAGTTAGCCAGAAAAATTTATGTGAAGTTACATTCTTTGGTATCAAAAAAGACAAAAGTATGAAAGAGTGATTCCTTTATTGGCTAACCAGTAAAATGTAATATGCTAGCTTTCGGTGCACAGAGGCCCATTCATCATGCAAGGTTACAAATGTCTGAGAAAAATACATTTAGGAGATTTTACACCAAGAAATTTGGACAGTGGGGGCATACATCATTAAATGAGTTGTCTCACTGTGAAGATTAGCTTTCAACATGTAGAGAAAGGTAAATTAAGACTTTTTCTAAATACATTGCTCTTTGGATATTGCCTTGGTCAGGAGATAAGAGAGATTTTATTTGTTCTAAATGCCCACAAGTTTCTCTGGATACCACCATGCTCTCCCTTCTCGATTAGACATAGAGCGGAGGGATAGTCGGAGTCACCATAGTCGGAGGGAGCACAGTCTTTATCTCTAACAAGATTCGATTTTGTTTACAGCTAAGCACTGGTTTTCACTCCTCAGAGCACTTATAGCTTTGTTTATACAGATTAAATCTCCTGCACTTATGTCTCTGTAGTGCTCAGATAGTTCTTGAGGATCTTAATATGCTCATCACTGCTGTAGAACTACCAACAGCTTGACAAGGCAGTATGAATCTGAAGCTGCCTGTGACTCTGTGAAACTGCATGGTGAGAAAACCTGTTTAAGATAATCTCTTGACTTTGCTAAAACGTTGCGCTTTTTTTCTCACTCATTTGTAAGCTGCGTGAAGAACTGACCTCTGTGCTCCAAAAGCTAGCAAATAGAATTTTCCTGGGTAGTCAATAAAAGTATCACTCCTGTATGTACACTCATTGACAAAAAGTTGTAATACACCATGTTGGAACTGAGTAAAACTTTATATGTGTGAATGTAATGATGATATATGCAAGTGTAGAGAGCCAAAGGATACATTTTTGGGTGAAAATTGTACAATTGCTAGCAGTCACTAGTACTCTGATGGCCTGGATACAGGGTGAGATACAGTTGTACATGGAGACATATAGGTTTCATATGGAAGCCTGTGGCACATTTGTCCACAGATGTAGATACTGAACACTTAAAAATGTATTTGATTGCATTGTTGGGGCATGTCGAGCAGTTAATTATCGCTCACCAAAAGGTACACTACCCAAAAGTAGCCTATGAGAGCCTTTCGACAGGGCAGGATGAAGCAGTTTAATGCCCTAATGTAGCAAAACCCAGTGTCTAATTACACCACACCTGTAGTTATTTATATATGTGCCAGAGACATAACAGTTTTAAATCAATTAGACATTTCTGCCTGGAGGCCTTTTTATTTTATTATTTTTTTATGTGAAAAAAACATCATAAGAGCCCGATAAACTATCATTGCTTCAACAAACAATGTATGCTGCTTTGTAATTTAATTGTACATAAAGGGGTTTTCTGTAAGAGGCAGATTTTTGCAATGTGTCCAATAGGGCATAATAACTCATAGAAGGGATAAAAGAATGTAAAAAAAAAACTCATAGAAGGGGTTACGGAGCCAACCTACATTTTTTCATGACGGTTTGCAAAAACATCTGAATTGGTTTCCCCCCCTTATGTATTTTTAGTTTTGGCCTCGAAGGAACATTTGTGGCAGAACTGATATGTTGTGTTATGTCTAGAAAATTATCTAAGAGGGCCGTGCATGGATTCTTTGGTGTTTTTTTACCCCATATGTCATGCACTGCCCCCCTCAGGCCCTCAATTAGGCAGTACACAATGCATAGGTTTTGCTAGGAGTGCTCATTATAGTGTTACATGAAGAAAGTACATGAATGCATTGAGGTATAATCTCCAATTAGTAACTGTATATATAGATCTGTGTACAGTTTGGAGCCTCCTTCTCACAGGTTTAATCCACTTTATCTGTATGCTCAACATTAATCTTTATGCTATAGTAAAACACTTCACAGACTCTAATTAAAAAAAAAACCTTTTGTTTATTCTTATTACTTTGCACGTCGTTATAATCACACAAAGGTCAATGCAAAAATAATCATTGTCTAAATCTTTTCGCATGATTGTGATTAATGGAAATTCCATCTCAGATTATTATAACAGTAGCTGATTGTTCAGGTAGCACAGTCAGTCTCCATTCATCTTTTCCCAGACACTAACTTTTACTCCCGAAAATACCGCATGTATAATGTGTGCGTAGAATATTAAGCCCACATGGAGCAATTTGTTTGCCATGACGTTCTACAGCTTTATAACAACATATGGGCATTTCTTTGATATACCTCTAGAGCTAGGTTCAGGTGATATATAATACTATATAGGGGAGATCTTCATTGCCACATGCTACATTTTGTTTCTCTTATCTCTCAACTAAGTTGCAGTAAAAGTTGAAACAAAGCCGTTATCTAAAAAAAGAAAAACACTAGACGTAGAGCTAAAATAAGTTTTGTAATTGCGTAATTTCACAGGTGGTTATATATAGGTGATATAAAGTTTTGGGATTGCCGGGGGCAGGGTTAAAAGTTGCGGTTTGGGCTGTCTGTTTTTTTATATTTAAAATTTAAATTTTTTTGCATTTATTTTTTCATTTTACATATTGTGCCCCTGATAAGGTCAGAAAAAGAAGCTTTGGTGTCATCTTAGCAAGAATAAGTTTTTCTGTGTTTGAATCTGAAATAACGGGGTCTTTTTTTTTTTTTTAATTGACAATTTTTATTGATTTTTCAATTATTGTGACAAAACAAGTAAAACAACGGTGCAAATTGACACCTGAGAAATATAGTACACGTATAAGGCATAATAACGGGGTCTGTTTGGGCAGTACAGTGATACAAGAACATTTCACATTTGGCTCTTTGCAGTGACTTTGGTTGCTATGGAAAATAAGACAGTTTCACTCAGATTTTCAGTCACTGGCCATTTATCACTGATGTTTCTGTAAGTACAGATCTTTACCACAGGCACCGGACATTCATAATCACTAGGCACCGGACATTCATAATCACTATGTCTTACTTAAAGGGACTATTCAAGTTTAGACACAAATGTCTGTCTTTTTCCAAAAAACAATATCACCCCCATCCACCTCCTGCATATTAGTGCAGCTCGCCTGTATTTACTTCGAAAGTGATATACTTTATTACCAGACACCATTAATGGACAGGTGTTGTGCTGTTCCTTTAAGAAAGAAGTCATATTTTTCTTATCATGGACACTACCTTTGCCCTTTTGTGTGAAATGTGTCAAGATACAGATGAATAACAATCTATTAATTTAAAAAAATGTGTTGTCACATAGCCATGAGGTTTGTTTCAATATCCTCATAACATTTCAGTCACCTGTTTGTCTTTCTAAAGTAAGGACTGTAACGTAGGAGTGGATCCGCTGGGCCAACGCAAGCGGTGATAGCTAAGCCACGCCAGGGAACGGGATCTAAGTAGCCCCCAGTTTTCACCAGAGCCCGCCACAAAGCGGGATGGACTTGCTGCGGCGTGAGGCTACCAGGTCGTTACCCCTGACGTGACTTGCTTGCGAAGGCAGCCAGGGTACAGCGTGGTACAGAAACGTAATCCGGAGGCGTAGTCGTGGACAGGCAGAAGGTCAGGGCAGGCAGCAGAGGTTCGTGGTCAGAGGCAGGCAGACGGTCAGGGCGGCGGCAAACAGGCAAGGTCAGGAAACGTAAGTAGGCGGACTGGTACACGGGTAATCAGGACGGAACAGCAATACTCTCTAGACACTAGGTAAGCACACCAATAGACTGGCAGGAAGTACTGGGGGCGGATTACTTAAATAGAACCAGCGCCCGATAATGACCAATTATCGGGACATTGGCCCTTTAAACTTAGAGAAGCCGGTGCGCACGCGCCTTAAGCGGCAGCCACGCGCATGACGGCTGGGACAGGCAGGAGCGGCGTTCACCGGAGCGCGGCCGGGTAAGAGAGGCGGCGCCGAGGCAGCAGAGGGGTGGTCGCGGGCCGCCGCGCCGGACCCCCCGCGAGCGGGAGGATGGTCGCGGGGGGCAGCGGAGCCCGCGACCCCCGTGACAGTACCCCCCCCTTAGGTCTCCCCCTCTTTTTTAGAAGAGGAGGTCAGGAGACAGGTTGGCCTCCGGTTTCCACGACCGCTCCTCCGGACCTAACCCTTTACTGTCAATGAGAAAGAACCGCTTCCCCCTAACTGTCTTCTGAGCCAACACCTCCTTGACCTCAAAGATGTTATCAGAGTTGGCCACAGGAGAAGGCGAGACAGGACCACGGGAGAAGCGATTCAGCACCACAGGCTTGAGGAGGGAGTCATGGAAGGAGTGCGGAATGCGCAGGGTAGAGGCAGGCGAGCTTGTAGGACACGGGTTTTAGACGTTGCAGTACCTCAAAGGGACCCACGTATTTAGGACCTAGCTTGTAGCTAGGCACCCTAAAGCGAATATATTTGCTGGATAGCCAAACCCTACCGCCAGGCTCAAATAAGGGCGAAGGCCTACGGTATCTGTCAGCCTGGACTTTAGTGCGAGCAGAAGCCCGTAACAGGGCCTGTCGAGTGAGCTGCCAGAGAGCCTTGATGTCCTTTACTTGGGCATCCACGGCCGGACAAGACACGAGGTAACAAGGGTGGGGGGGGGGGGGATGTAACCCAAACACGACAAAAAAGGGGGAGGCCCCCGCGGATCCCGAATCTAAAGAGTTATAAGAAAACTCTGCCCAGGGAAGAAGATCAGACCAATTATCCTGCCGAGCGGACACAAAATGCCGCAGGTAGGTACCCAGTACCTGGTTAACCCTCTCTACCTGCCTGTTCGTTTGAGGGTGGTATGCGGATGAGAAATCTAAGTGAACCTGCAATTGACCACACAAAGCCCGCCAAAATTTTGCAATGAACTGGACTCCCCTGTCAGAGACAATGTGTAACGGGAGACCATGCAGACGAAAAACGTGACAGAAAAAATATTGGGCCAGCTGAGGAGCAGAGGTAACCCAGGCAGTGGGACAAAGTGAGCCATTTTGAAAAACGGTCGGTCCACGACCCAGATGACCTGTTTCCAGAAGAGGACGGAGGTCAGTAATGAAGTCCATGGCTACATGGGTCCAGGGTTTTTTCCGGCACAGGGAGAGGCTGAAGAAGGCCCGCGGTTTGAGACGAGGGACCTTATCCGGGCACAGGAGGTGCAGGCTAGAACAAAGTCCCTGACATCCTGAGCAAGAGTAGGCCACCAGTAATAGTGGGAGATCAGTTGCAGCAACCTATGGACTCCTGGGTGCCCAGCCATACAAGAAGCGTGTCCCCACTTCAGGACTCTAGGGCGCAAGGCAGGGCGCACATACGTCTTCCCGGGGGGTAGGCGTTGGAGATCCACGGGGGCGGCCGTGACGAGTCGCTCAGGGGGGACAATGTGCTGGGGAGGAGACTCGAGACCCACCGTATCCGAGGAACGAGAGAGAGCGTCCGCCCTGATGTTTTTCTCGGCCGGCCGAAAATGTAGACGGAAGTCAAAACGGCCAAAGAATAGTGACCACCTGGCCTGCCGGGGGTTCAGGCGTTGAGCCGACTGCAGATACAGGAGGTTCTTATGGTCTGTGAAGATATCAATAGGGTGGTGAGCCCCCTCCAGCAGGTGACGCCATTCTTCAAGAGCCAGCTTTATGGCCAGTAATTCTCGATCACCTATGGTATAGTTCTTCTCGGCAGGAGAGAATGTTTTGGAGAAATACCCACAGGTAGAAGTTTACCAAGGGGGATCTCTGCAGAAGGACACGCCGGCGCCGACTTAAGAGGCATCTACTTCCAGAATAAACGGACGGTTAGGGTCTGGACGAGACAGGATCGGAGCCGATGCAAATGCAGCTTTGAGACGGTTGAAGGCGTCTTGAGCTTCTGGGGACCAGGACTTGGGATTGGCGTTCTTCCGAGTTAGAGCCACCAAGGGAGCCACAAGTGTAGAGAAGTGGGGAATAAATTGTCTGTAATAATTAGCAAACCCCAAAAAACGTTGAATGGCCCGGAGGCCCACCGGTTGTGGCCATTGCAACACCGCGGAGAGCTTGGAAGGATCCATCTGGAGACCCCTATCAGAGACGATGTACCCTAGGAAGGGTAAGCTGGTACGTTCGAACAGACACTTCTCGGGTTTGGCAAAGAGCTGATGAGTGCGGAGTCGCCTGAGGACCTGGCGGACGTGGTGGCGATGAGTCTCGAGATCTGGGGAGAAGATGAGGATATCGTCCAAGTAGACGATTACACAGACGTAGAGTAGGTCCTGAAAGATTTCATTGACAAAGTTCTGAAATACTGCCGGGGCGTTGCAGAGACCGAAAGGCATAACCAAATACTCGAAATGGCCGTCCCGGGTATTAAATGCCGTTTTCCATTCGTCGCCTTCCCTAATGCGGATTAAATTGTAGGCCCCACGAAGATCCAGTTTAGAAAATATTTTCGCCCCACGCAGGCGGTCAAAGAGTTCGGAGATCAAGGGCAACGGGTAGCGGTTTTTTATGGTAATTTTGTTCAGGCCCCGATAATCGATGCAGGGCCGGAGGGACCCGTCTTTTTTCTCCACGAAGAAGAAGCCGGCTCCAGCCGGAGACGAGGACTTACGGATGAACCCTTTGCGGAGGTTCTCCTTGATGTACTCAGACATCGCCTTAGTCTCCGGGATGGAGAGAGGGTAAACCCGGCCTCTAGGAGGAGTACAGCCAGATTGCAGGTCAATGGGACAATCATAAGGCCGGTGTGGAGGAAGAGTTTCAGCCTGACTCTCCGAAAAGACATCGGCAAAGTCCCAGTAAGGCGAAGGTAGACCTGGAGGAGGCTTGGCAGGCTTCCGGGAGGCGACTTGAGGAGCGAGTTGCGGCTTGGACAGGCAACGAGAGAGACACGCGGAACCCCAACGCATGACTCCACCTGTGCTCCAATCCAAAGTCGGGATATGGTCCTGTAGCCAAGGAAGGCCCAAAAGGATCTCCGAGGAGGATCGAGGTAGGACTAAAAGTCGCAACGTCTCCTTGTGAAGAGCCCCAATTTGCAAGAAGAGGGGGGCCGTACGGAAGCGGATAGCGTCCTTAAGGCATTCGCCACTAACCGAGGAGACGAACATAGGTTTCAGCAATGGAGTCACAGGAAGACGAAACCTGGTCACAAGTTCGTGGCTTATGAAGTTTCCTGCAGATCCTGAATCAATAAAGGCGGTGGCCTGGAAGGTGCTGTCCGGAGAAGCACCAATATATACGGGCATGGTCAGACGGGGAGAGGCCGATCTGACACCTAGGGTTGCCTCTCCTACGAGCCCTAGGTGCGGAAGTTTCCCGGGCGCACCGGACAGTCCCCAATGAAATGGCCAGAGCCGCCACAATAGAAGCACAGCTGCTTCAGACGACGCTGAGAACGTTCCTCCTGAGACAGGTGGGCTCTCTCGACCCTGCATAGGTTCCTCTTCAGAGACCGTTGAAGGAGGAAGAGGTGACCGCTGGAACGTGGGAGCCAAGCGGGGGAAACGACGTGGACGGACGGTTTCCCGTTGTAGGTGGAGCTCTTGTTGCCTTTCGGCGAAGCGAATATCTACTCGGGTGGCCAAATGGATTAGATCATCCAAGGCAGCTGGTAGATCCCGAGCGGCGAGCTCGTCCTTGATTCGCCCCGAGAGGCCTTGCCAAAATGTTGCCACCAACGCTTCGTTGTTCCAGTCCAGCTCCGAAGCGAGAGTGCGAAACTGCACCGAATACTGACCGACTGTGGTGTCGCCCTGACGAAGCCGGAGCAGCGCTGCGGCAGCCGAAGAAGTACGGCCTGGTTCCTCAAAGACTGTGCGGAACCCCCGGAGGAAGGTTTGGAGGTCCGCTGTCAGAGGATCCCCTCGATCCCATAGTGGCGTAGCCCAAGCCAAGGCTTCTCCAGACAAGAGACTTATAATGAAGGCCACCTTGGCTCACTCTGTAGGGAATTGGTGCCCCATCATTTCGAGGTGGATGGAGCACTGGCTGATGAAGCCACGGCATTTCTTGGGATCTCCATCGTAGCGTGAGGGGAGTGGCAGATGCAGAGAGGGTCCCGAAGCCGGAGCAGGTAGAGCAATGGATGCCGGAGCAACGGATGCAGGTGCAGTGGCGGTAGCCGGTGGAGGCAGACGAGTTGCCAGGTTCTGCATCATGGCCGCAAGCTGGTCGATGCGTTGACTCTGCTGGGCGACAGCTGTAGAGATGTCCCGGAGATCAGGCAGAGGTACCCTGGCGGAATCCATGGCCAGTCTGTACTGTAACGTGGGAGTGGATCCGCTGGGCCAACGCAAGCGGTGATAGCTAAGCCACGCCAGGGAACGGAATCTAAGTAGCCCCCGGTTTTCACCAGAGCCCGCCGCAAAGCGGGATGGACTTGCTGCGGCGTGAGGCTACCAGGTCGTTACCCCTGACGTGACTTGCTTGCGAAGGCAGCCGGGGTACAGCGTGGTACAGAAACGTAATCCGGAGGCGTAGTCGGGGACAGGCAGAAGGTCAGGGCAGGCAGCAGAGGTTCGTGGTCAGAGGCAGGCAGACGGTCAGGGCAGGCGGCAAACAGGCAAGGTCAGGAAACGTAAGCAGGCGGACTGGTACACGGGTAATCAGGACGGAACAGCAATACTCTCTAGACACTAGGTAAGCACACCAACAGACTGGCAGGAAGTACTGGGGGCGGATACCTTAAATAGAACCAGCGCCCGATAATGACCAATTATCGGGACACTGGCCCTTTAAATTTAGAGAAGCCGGCGCGCGCGCGCCTTAAGCGGCGGCCACGCGCACGACGGCCGGGACAGGCAGGAGCGGCGTTCACCGGAGCGCGGCCGGGTAAGAGAGGCGGCGCCGAGGCAGCAGAGGGGTGGTCGCGGGCCGCCGCGCCGGACCCCCCCGCGAGAGGGGGGGATGGTCGCGGGGGGCAGCGGAGCCCATGACCCCCGTGACAAGGACATTGTTGGAATAAAGTGTATCTTGGAGGTTGATTTTCCAACGTCTTGCTTTATTGGGTCTTACATTTATAATATGGGTATGTGTATATGAAATGGACTTCAAGCAAGTAGCCCTAGGAGAGCAATAGTATGAGAGTGATGGAGATTGCCTTAGGACATATTCATCAGTCTCGTCTTATACTGATGCTTCTTCAATGTTGTCTAGACTAAATGGCTATTGGTAAGGGAAGCAAAACACAAAGAGCCACATGTATAAAAACTGTTTAAGTCTAAAAATCACTGTGATGCCCATAGCAACCAATCAGAGCGCTCCTCTTATTTTTCCAGAGCACTATATGAAATGAAAGGGGCGCTCTGATTGGTTGCTATGGGCAACAAAGTGAATTTTAGACCTAGAAAGTTTTCATATATGTGGCCCAAAGTGTTACTTTTCATTTCTGTTTAGATCACTGATTATCATAAGGTTTGCTGGTTTATTGCTATTCCAGGTACTGAATATTTGTGTATGTAAATAACGTACAAATCATGCAGAACTCTTACAGTAGGTTGAAAAAGTATTCATGCCCCTTGAACTGTTCTTCATTTTGAAAAGTTCCAGTCGCACACTTAGATGTATTTTAATGATATCGTATGTGGTAGAGCAACACAAAGTAGCAAATATTTGTGAAATGTAAAGACATTTTTGCAAATTTAAAACCTGGAGAGTGGCATGCATACTGTATGTATTCAGCCCATGTACTCTGATATGTCTAAATAATATACTGTGTGACAAATTGCCTTTAGACGTCACCTAGTTAGTAAATACTGTACATCTGTGTGTAATTTATTTTCAGTATAACTAAAGCTGGTTTGTGAAGACCTCAGAGGTTTTTTATAGAACATTAGTGAACAAACAGCATCGTGAAAACCAAGGAACACACCAGGCAGCTCAGGTATAAAGCTGTGGCAAAATGTATTGCAGGGTCCGGTTTTAAGAAAATAGCTCAAGCTCTAAACATCTCATGGAGCATTGTTCAATCCATCATACATAAATGGAAAGTGTATGGCAGAACTGCTACCCTGCTACTATATCTTCTAATATAGACTTCACATTGTCCCTGTTCTCTCGACTGGAGGACAGTTTCTGCTGTGTGTACCTGGCACATGAATGTGCCATTCCCTGCAGAAAAGTAGGTTTTGTCTTTATCATGGAAGGTAATTTTTACTGTAAAAGCTGTAAAGCTGTGAGACTCTGGATGTTATCTATGTTGCTTGAGATTAGGAGATCATCTGGGTATGTATTTAGGTTAACAGATGTAAAGTCAGAATGAACTTTGTATGCCCCTAAGAAGGAGAATATATTGCATTGCCGTTCTATAGATGTAAACTCACAGTATATGGGAACTTTAGGGTATTTGTACATTTCCTGCAGCAAATTCACAGATAAACCTACATGTAATAATATGCAGCAGATTATGCAGATTATACCCCATTCAATTCAATGGGGTACAATCCCCAGTAAATCCACAATAGAAATTGTTGTGAATTTTGAAATCTGAGCTACAGGTCTATTTTCACACATGGAAAATCTGTAGATTTCAGACAAAGGATTTTCTGCACAGATTTGCACACAGAAAACAGATTACAGTAGCTCCCGGTCGATGGAATTTACTAATCTCATTACCATGTGATGGAAATTTTACACATACAAATTGAGCTTAAGTGTGAATTTTTAAATACACAACATTTCGAAATGAGATTTTCCACAGCATATCAGTCCTATGTGAATTCACCACTATATTTTAATTATTTTCACCTTCAAGGAATTGAACACACACTTAAAGATCCTTATGGATATTGCTTTGCACTGGTGGTCTTGCACCACAAGAAAATATGTACTAATATAAAGTCACAAAATATTTATACATACTGTGATGCTTCACTCACGTCTCAACACCATATTGGACCGTCCCAGGGATTAACCAATTTAGTTCTGCGGGTCACCGCTTTGGTAAGCAGAATGATACAACAATAGCAGTCTGACGACCAAGCTTCTTTCCAACTGGCCTCAGCCAGCTTTATTCACAGGCACAGGAACAAAATAATACACTAAATACACTAAAGTGAGTCCCTCACTAACTTGGGGTCTGGATCTACCGAAAAGTCCTCACTAATACCGTATAGACTGTAAGCTTTAGGCTTCCCTTAGGCCTTCTGGGACAAGAGGCTCTCCTCAGCTCCTCTGTTGCTCCCATCTCCATACAGCTGGCCACACTCCCTGGACACCTGGAGTACCAGACTTTTAATAGGCCTAGTAAGAGCCGGCACTGAAACGTGGAAACAGACTCCCACCTAAAACTATGACTGTTCCAGGAAAGGAAACTCATACTTGACCGCATAACAGCCATGCTAGCTACATGTGTCAGTAACCTATGGCTACTGACACCAAATAGTTTCCTTCCTCCACCAAAACCAGGATTGCGGTGGCACGTCTAAAGCAGGTCTCCTGCTGTACTCCACCTAGTGATAGAAACCTGCGACCTGCCAAAATATGTAGTAGGAAATCGCTATATACTGGGGCAGATTTATCAAGGCAGTTGCGCCACAATTCTGGCTCAATTTGCACCAAAAACAAGCTTTTTGTCACATTTACTATGTGTTTTAGTCAGTTTCAGGCGCTTCTGCGCCGCGCCCGACAAAGGGACGTGGCTTCGTAAAAAGGGCGTGGTTTCATGGAAAGGGGCGTGGCTTAAATGCTACAAAAAATGTGCCAGGATGTGCGACCAAATTCTGGCGTAAAAGTAAGCCAACTTAAAGATGGTACAAACTTAGACTAGACAGTTCTAACCTGCGCCAGATTTATCTATCTTTCTATGAATAAATGTGGCGCATTGTAAGACTGTCTAGTCTAAGTTTACACTGTCTAAAAGTAAGACACTATTGATAAATCTGCCCCACTATATTCATATACTAATATGTACTAGTGAAGTCAGTGAAAGTGCGACTGCAGGAACCAAATGAATATGGTAGCAGTCCATCTCTTTTGGGACATACTTCTAATTCAGTATTACTTTCACACTGTAGTTAAATGTGCAGCATCAATGACATGTAAATTGTATTTTTTTAAATGGAGAGAACCAGTCCTTACATCTGGTTACTGATATCCAAAGTGAATAGTTCTTGTAACCAGTTAATCAACCAAGTAGGAAAAGTTTGAGTAGTTCCACAACATGTTTTGGAAAGCATTTAGGCTGGTTTTAAGTTTGATATAGTCTCTGAGTATATTAGCTATGGACTCCTTCTAGATGTTACAGAACATTCAGCAGTCTGTGATGTATAAACGGACAATATGTCATTTATCCTTTTCCTTACATGTAATTATGATGTGAATGCCTCATTATCTATTACAAAGTAATGACTCCAAATATACTCAGGATTCAGAAGAAACATTTTATTGAACTATAAAAACAGCAATGTGCACCTGTTTCATGTGCGGTGGCTTGTAAAACCGCTGTTGTTGCTGTCTAAATGCAGTTACCGAGCGTGCAAAACCTGCAATGGACCATTGAAGATGAAATATTCACACAAGGTTGTGTGTGCTGTAGGACTTGGTTTTTAGGAAAATACTTTATAAAGTAACATTATGAAACAAAAAAACATGCAAGTAGAGATTGAAAAATCCTTGAGCATAAAAACACAACTAAATGAATAAAGTTATTTATCTTTTCTTAGCTAATGATAAATGCTATTTTATGTTAACATGGACTATCCCAAAACAAAGCGTTTCTGACATTTTTCCTTATGTTTTTTGGGAGACAAGAACTGCTGTAGCCAGATGTTAGTTGGAAGTGAATAGAGAAATTTAAAAGAAAGTGCTGATAGTTTTGACGCATCTTTAGATTTGTTTAGACAAACTATTAGTTGGGTTATTTTGCACAAAAAATTATTGCATTTTATGCTATGTCTACACTGCACAAAAAAACGTCGTTTTTTTCAGCGTTTTTCATTTTCTAAAAACGCTGGAAAAACGACTGTAATCATCTCCCATAGACTCTAATGTAAAACCGTCCTGCTGTCTACACTGAGCTTTTTTCTGCTCGTTTTTTTTACTGGTCGTATTTTGCAACATGCTCTAAAAAACGCCAGAGCCGGGCAGAAAATTTACTACAGGAGTCTATGTAAAGCGCTGGGCGTCTCTTGGCGCGTTTTCGCTGCGTTTTTTGCTGCGATTTTTCAATGAAAACCCTCCCAGAGACCCAAGTCCCACCTATAGTGGGTGTTAATAAAGGTTATACCTTATCAAATCTGCATACAAGTGTCTGATGTGTCCTTTTTTTGTACCTTTTGTAATAAAATTATCATGCTTTGGTCGCTAACAATTTTTGCGCAATTCATATATTTTTCGCTAAAAATAAGTTTTTTATAGATTTTGCCTGTCAAAATCCTTTTTTTTTGGGCGGATTTTGGTGTTAAAATCCGTTTCTTAACATATTTTGGCGCTAATAAAGTTCTCTCGCTTCTGACGGCAAAAATACATTTTTTTAATAGATTTTGCCGCAAGAATCCATTTTTTTACGGATTTTGACACTGAAATACTTTTCTCAACTTATTTTGGCGCTAATAAAGTTATCTCACTTCTACGTTTTTTTATGGACTTTTTTACGCTAAAATCCTTTTCTTAGCTTTATAAGCGCCAAAATATGTTAAGAAAAGTATTTCAGTGCCAAAATCCATAAAAAAAAGGATTCTGGCGCCAAAATCCATAAAAAAAACGTATTTTTGGCGACAAACGTCAGATTACTTTATTAGCGCCAAAATCCGTAAAAATGCAGATCTTAGCGCCAAAATCCATTAAAAAAAATTGACTTTTGGGTCAAAATCCGTAAAAAACATATTTTTGGCGACAAACGCAAGATAACTTTATTAGCGCTAAAATCAGTAAAATGACTACAAGATCACATATAAATGCAAAGAGTTGCTTTATTTACCCTTTTGTAGGGTGGAGTTACATCCAATGGCTTAATTTATGCATACATTAAAAAACAGGCTTGAAGACAAGCAAAAAACGCAAATCGCGGCAAGAAATGGCCATTTTTTCAGCTGCTTTTGACAGGCAGTGGACAGAAAACTCAGTTTCATGAGCGTTTTTAGTAATTCGTTTTCAGCTCATTTTTTGTCCACTGCAGTGTAGACATAGCCTTAGACCACAGCTCCTCCAGTCAAGTCACGGCACAGCATGCTGCATCCTGGCCATGCCCTTTCTCTAGCAATGCCATGCATTCATTCGGCTAAGATATGACTCTCTTTCAGAACAATCACAAAAAGTATCTACAGTGCCTTGCGAAAGTATTCGGCCCCCTTGAACTTTTCAACCTTTTGCCACATTTCAGGCTTCAAACATAAAATCAAATTTAAATTTTTTTGTGAAGAATCAGCAACAAGTGGGACACAATTGTGAAGTGGAACAAAATTTATTGGATATTTTAAACTTTTGTAAAAAATAAAAAACTGAAAAGTGGGAGTGCAATATTATTAGGCCCATTTACTTTCAGTGCAGCAAACTCACTCCAGAAGTTCAGTGAGGATGTTGTCGTAAATGACTGATGATGATAATAAATATAATCCACCTGTGTGTAACCAAGTTTCCGTATAAATGCACCTGCTCTGTGATAGTCTCAGGGTTCTGTTTAAAGTGCAGAGAGCATCATGAAGGCCAAGGAACACACCAGGCAGGTCCATGATACTGTTGTGGAGAAGTTTAAAGCCTACATTTCACCGTGTTTTTGCGATTTATACATGGCGAAATGCGTGCCGCAATTACGGTAATTCATAGCTCTCAAAACACTTCCAAAACAAACGGCGTACTGCGGCGCGTACAGTACACGCCCCAGTTCGCCCTGTGAACATACCCTAAGGCCATGTTCACACGGCTTAAAATTGGACGTATTTCAGTCCGTAATTACGCGCCGGAGTGCGCAAATTACGGCTGGATAACGTCCCAGTCATTACAGTAATCCACAGCTCTTATAGAGAACTATGGATTACGTCTCCTCTCCCTGCTGGGCGAATCCGCCGGGCGGGGAGATAAGTGACATGTGAATTACCAGCGGCGTATTCGCGCCGTTGGTACTACAAGTCTATGGGCTGGTGAAGTGCCGGCCCCCCGCTCACTCCCCCGCTCCCGCCCCATCCACACAGCGTAATTGCGGGGCGTAATTACGCCCTTCAAATACACCGTGTGAACATAGCCTTAGGCTACAGGTTCAAGCGCTTTATTCTTGCGCGTGATTGAGCGCCGTATGCGCGCCAAAATTTGCGCTTCAGTACGGCGCCAATCCGCGGCAGAAGATTTACGGTAATTCACTCCTCTCATTTTTCAGTGCACAAATCTAACATGGAAAATCCACAGCAAATCTTTCCCATGTGCATTCAAAAACACACTGCAGGAAGGTTACATTTTCCCCCACTCTGCATTTACATCAAGTACAATGGCTCAAACCAGTGCTATTCACACTATCCCCCAAATGCTGTAAACCAACACACAACTGTGTAATACGCACTGCAAAGAGGGTTAACTTTGCCCCTGCTGTTGTAGAAGAAGCGGGTACATCAGGTAAAGTGCTCCTCTATACAGTGCCAATCACAATGCTTTCAAAAATGTAACCAGCCACAGGACTGTATAATACACACTGCAAAGAGGATTAACTATTCCCCAACAGTGCACCAGGCCCACTGTGCCTCCTATACAGTGCCAATTACAATGCCCTCCAAATAAAGTAAGCCACAAGACTATATAGACACACCGCAGAGAGGGTTAATTATGCCCTAGCAGTGCAGCAGGCATCGTGCCCCCTACACAGTGCCAATGACAATTATCCATAAACACAGCAGGCATCGTACCTCCTATGCAGAGCCAATCATAATGCTCCCCCAATTGTCCCAGTCCACAAGACCCCAAAAGGCCTCGTTCCACACGGCTTATTTGCCGCGGATTGGCGCCGTACTCCCGTGCCGGATTTGCGCTGCAGTACGGCGCCAAATCCGTCGGCGTCATTACGGTAAATCCACTGCTCTCATAGAGAACAGTGGAAATCCGTCGCTCCTCCCCGCTCGGCGAATCCGCCGCGGGGGGAGAAAGTGACATGCACACTATTTACGGCGCGTAAGCCTTAGAGAAAAACTAACAGGTCTGTGAGAGTCAGAATCCTTGCTGGTTGTTAGGTGACCAAATACCATATATAATCGAGTATAAGACCAGTTTTTCAGCACAAGAAATGTTGGTGTCCGGGAGCTGCCATGGCCCGAACGCTGGCAGAGATCCCTTCAGCTGTATTTAACTCCTCATGCTAATTTTTCAGTGCACAAATCTACATGGAAAATCCACAGCAAATCTTTCCCATGTGCATTCAATACACACTGCAGAGAGGGTTACATTTTCCCCCACTGCTGCAGTACATCAAGTACAATGGCTCAAACAGTGCTATTCACACTTCCCCCAAATGCTGTAAACCAACACACAACTGTGTAATACGCACTGCAAAGAGGGTTAACTTTACCCCTGCTGTTGTAGAAGAAGCAGTACATCAGGTAAAGTGCTCTCTATACAGTGCCAATCACAATGCTTTCTAAATGTAACCAGCCACAGGACTGTATAATACACACTGCAAAGAGGATTAACTATGTCCCAACAGTGCATCAGGCACTGTGCCTCCTATACAGTGCCAATTACAATGCCCTCCAAATAAAGTAAGCCACAAGACTATATAGTAAGCACCGCAGAGAGGGTTAATTATGCCCTAGCAGTGCAGCAGGCATCGTGCCCCCTACACAGTGCCAATGACAATTATCCATAAACACAGCAGGCATCGTACCTCCTATGCAGAGCCAATCATAATGCTCCCCCAATTGTACCCAGCCACAAGACTCTAAGGCCTCGTTCACACGGCTTATTTCGGCGCGGATTGGCGCCGTACTGCGCGCCGGATTTGCGCTGCAGTACGGCGCCAATCCGTCGGAGTCATTACGGTAATCCACTGCTCTCATAGAGAATAGTGGATTCCGTCGCTCCTCCCCGCTGGGCGAATCCGCCGGGTGGGGAGAAAGTGACATGCACATTATCCAGGCGCAATCACGCGCCGTGGATAATGCATTGTCTATGGGGCCGGGAGCGGCGCCCCCGCCGCGCTCCGGCCCCGCCTCCGTCCCGCCCCTTATTCACGGCGGATTTGTGAGCCGGATTGCGCTCAGAAATCCGTCAGGAATAAGCCGTGTGAACACGGCCTAAGGGTACGTTCACACAGCGTAATTGCGGTGTGCATTTCGACGCGTATTTGCGCTTTATAGAGAACTATGAATTATGCGTCGTCTTCCCCAGCGTACAATATGCTCGTATTGTACTCTCGGGGAGAGAAGTGACAGGTCACTTCTTTGTGGCACTTACGCACCGCTGATAATAGAGCTAAAGAGGGCCAGCCCCCTGGCGATCAGCGCGAACTTCCAAAGCACACTGCGTACTGTGGCGCGTACAGTACGTGCCCCAGTATGCCATGTGAACATACCCTAATACATACTGCAGCAAGGGTTAACTATGCCCTAGCAGTACAGCAGATACCATGCCTCCTATACAGTTTCGATCACAATCCCTCCCAAATACAGCACACCACAAGACTATATAATATACACTGCAGAAATGGTTAACTATGCCCCAGCAGTACAGCAGGCATTGTGGCCCCTATACAGTGCCAATCACCCTGTTCCTCCATGTAACCATCACAGAGCCCCCTACCCTGTTTCCCCGAGAATAAGACCTAGTGCATTTTTTTTTATGCAATTCAGAGTTTGGCTGCTTATGCTGATGTTTGTGATGAAATCACTACAGTATATTAATACATGCTGATTTTTTGTTCAACACTAAATGTGAATTCTTGTTCTTAAAAAAATAAGACATCCCCTGAAAAGAAGTCTTAGCTCGTAAATAGGAGCAAAAATTAATATAAGACACTGTCTTATTTTCGGGGAAACAGGGTAGTAATTGAAATAATTACCTTTCATTTGTTTGCCTCTGTCACATCCTCCTAGGAACGGCCCTGGTTAAAACTATAGGGTGCGTTACTGTTGCAGCCAAAACGCATCCAAACATGTACCTGCATGTTGGATGCGTTTTGGATCCGATTGACGCAGCGCTTTTGGATGCGATTTTGCGATCCAAAACGGATCCAAAACGCCGTGTGAACATACCCTAATAGTTAGATGTACGCAGTCAGTCAGCAGTATGCATTTCTTTGGCTATCCCAATTTTAATAAAATATTGTACATTTATAAGAAAATAATATATATTTTTTTTTTAAATTATAATTTTGCATCTGCGAGGCAGTAGGAACAGATCCAATAGACATTTCTGGGAATGAATCTGTGAAGCCTGAGCTTCTTTCTGGAAATTAGGGACATCTGACAATGATGGCACATAAATGCACCTGATTTGCCAAATACAACATCATGGAAACCGATGAAATCAGGCGAGCCGCCAAAAGTTGGATCAGTAGCATTCCATATGTATGGGCATGGCACAGAGCAGGCAGCCCTGCACATTACATAGGACTGTGCACCTCTGCAACTGTCAGCATTCACAGATGATCTGACAGGGCACAGAAAAGGTGCCGTGCCATCCATATGCAGCATGATGTGTGCCAGTCCTAAGTAAGCCACGTGCGCTTCTCCTGCTTCTCCAGCCAGTGGATGAGACGGGCTGAGAGCACAGAGGAGGTGGTGATTTATATTGGCCTTATGTATTTGCACTAATAAAAGAAGCTCTTTGGTGAGACAAACCGCTAAATGCAGAGATACAATGATGTGATCATCTCTTTTAAAATGAAACAATCTCTACTGATTAGACGGATCAGCTCTGCTGTAATAGATGGCTCCACTTTAATTATTTAATGGCCAATATTCAGCTGAGCAGTGCCATCTTCTGGAAGATAGCATGATTTAAAAGGCTTTCAGCAGCACACAGTAATTACAGCAATTTATGATAAACCTTTAATCTGCCTCCTTTGACTCGTGGAATTAGAGCGGTTATATATTTATATAGTGGTTCTAAACTTGATTACATTGATGGGATATTATCCCACTGGTGCTACACATGCACTTTAGAGCACATCAAATTCTGCTTGTCAGACATCAAAAAACTACTTGGAATGTGAGCAGTATATGAGCCATTCCCGAGAAGTGCTCCAAGTCTTTTTGCACTCTGCTGGAGATTACATTTATTTTATTTTAATCATATACTTTCCAGTTTAGAGGTCAATGTAGTGTCAGATGTGTGTGATAACATCCTAGGAATAATATATGAATGATATACCTTCCAATTAATAAACATTTCTCTAGCTCTTTCCTGCAAGGTTTTCAATCAAGATTTCTTTTTTTTAAATTTCTAAATAATAGGGAAGAAAGAATGCGGTTTCTAAACTTTTCACCTCTGTGGCACTGTAGTATTGCAGTAATAAAACCTCAGATTCCAGCCATAGCGTGGTCATATGACTGCACACTTCTCCCTATGTCTCTAGAGCCTAGTCCACACAAATCAATGTTATTTTTTTTGCAGGCATTGCAGATCATTTGTTACATTTGTCCCACTTTATATTGGAGTCGGTGTGGTGCTTTTGGTTCGTTTTGTGTTTTGTATTTTACATTATCCTGGTTTGCTGATATAATTCCTTTTCGCAACTTTTTAAAGACGACACAACATTTGTCTGATTAAATAGTTGTGGATCATCTTCTCTTATAATTCTGTGTTCTGCTATTCCTCTGTTATTCCTTCTAGAAATGTAGCCCCGAATCCGTCAAATGGGTGTTACCATTCCAGTTTGCAAAGGGACGGGTCCCTGCACACACTGACTTTGTCAGTACTGATTGGATAATATCAGACTGTGTAGGGAAACAGCCCCAATTGGTAACACCCAACTGACATATTGGTAATGAATTTGTATAAGGAATTACAGAGGAATCCATATAACACAAAAACCTGAGGAAAGATGCTCCAGAATTGCACTGCAATACACTGAAGTATGGCCCGGCAAATATAGTAAATCATAGCACAACATTTTCTCCAGCACTTACTGTGCACCAGCAGGAAGTTGTGATGTAAGTTGCCGGAGAAACTGAAAGTGGGTGAGAGGTGGGTCATATCGCTGTTTGAACTATGCTCTGGCCAGAGCATACTTCAAACAGTAGGAGCATAGTAGCGCACACAGGCACGTGCCACTATACGCAAGCTATAATCCGTGTGAACATACCTTAACTCTCCTCTCCTATCATTCAGATACTCAGGGTCCTCTTTGTTTCATTGATGCTTGTTTTTTTATTCTTTTTTATCTTTTATGTTACTGTAACAATGGAGTGTGATTAATATACTTGTTTCTAGGTAAACACTACTATTTATAATGAGAAAAAATTTATTACAATAAAAATGTATCTTTGTGTTAACAACTCCAAAAATATCAAGCCAGATAAGATATTCTACACAAATCTATCTACTAGACTCAGTGTTTGAAAAAATGAAAAGAGGGTTCCAGTGGCAGTAAATACTAGATAATTGCTGGTAGATACAACTTTATTTGGCAGGGACCACCTACAACAGACCTGCACAACATTGCAGGATGTGGAGGGAAACTGGCCTAATACTGCCTGGGTCTGACCCCGGACCACCCATACATAGAGTAGTACTGTCCATTTTGGGGCTGGGTTTACATGCAGGTCACCAGATAAGCTTTGGCGGGCTGCATGCTGCCTGACCTACAGTACCATACCATTCCCTTGAGTGCAGAATCCATTGTAGGACCTCCCACCTACTATGTGGGATTTATGATATTGATGTTTTTTATGATATAGAGACTTTGGGCCCTGTAAGCTTAGAGGATTTATCTGCGCCACCATAGATATGAAACTGTTTGGTTGTCTTGTTCAGAGATTGAGATATAGGGAGACATGTATCATCGGGTTTTTCACCCTTTTATGGCGTCAAATGTGCCAAAGTGAGCCGGCTATGATGTCTAATGCGCCTAATGAATGTGTTAAGTGCATTCTTCGTAAGACTCGACACTTTTTAATGTGCCTAACATGAGGGGACGTTCTGGGGGCATGTCGCACCACACTCGTAATATTAGACACATGTATAATGTGGTTCAGTAAAACTAGGCGCATTGCTGCTCGGATAGGCAGACCTATTTTAATGTGGTCTGCCTGAGGAGTCGAAGTGGAGCTAGATTTGCTGTAAGCGGCAAAAAATGTCCAGTGTTTCTCAACTTACACCAGTGCAATAATAAAAGGTAATTTATGATAATTATCAAACTATATAAAATTAAATTATTTAAATGTAATAAAAAATGTTATCATATAAAATTAATATAAAAATATATAATATCCCAAAAATAGAGAAATATCTCCTATAAAATGCATTTAAATTTAATAGAATCTAATACTAATTATACATTAAATAACCCACTGATGATGTTGTTCAGATTTTTTCATTTTTCATTTTTATACAGTAAGAGCCAGCACAGCACAGGTCTTTCTGGGACCTGTGGTTCACCAAGCAAGATTACTAACATTGTTTCTCTTCACTGACATGCTATTCTAATGACTTTTTTTTCTTTCCAGCCTATCTGTAGCCTTTATACATGTTAGGTGTATTATTAAGGCGCCTAAGTTTCGTAATACGCATAGCACATAGATGAGGCGAGACGAACTTTAGACACCATTTATAATCACTCAAAAACTACTTTCATACATCCGGCCCATTATGCACTGAAAACAAGACTTGACCATTCACTTTGAAGCGCCTTCCTTCATACATGTCTCCCATATTGTTTAGTTCTATTATATTTACCCTATTGCCAATATCTTTTCTGTTTGATGATCTCCCTTCTTCACACATATTGTACTGTTCTGCAGTGTTAAAGTCAAAAGTTTGTAACAAGGCAATAAAATGAACTCAGAAATTTTAGAAACCTCTTTAATTCGTTGTTGCTCATTTGTCATTTTTGTTTACACTTGAAAAGTGGAAAATAAACTCGCCATCTTCTTGGTTAGTGCAGGAAAATCAAGAGCTGTTTCAGAAAAGTATACTTGACTATAGAGACAAAGAAGATGCTGCATCAGCATCAGCCAGGCAAGTGAAGCAATAAAACCTCCTTTCAAGATAAAAGAAACCATTACTTATCCTGTAGCACTTTTTATTGAGATAAGAAAGAGAATAGGCCTTTTCCTTACTTATGGGGAGAGCCATCCAGTTATCATACCGTGGTAAATGTTTTTCTATAAAAGTATTCTTTACTTGCCATTATTTTACACTCCAGTATTTATCTGCAGATCAGTCATATAGTTACAAACATAACACCCTCCATGATAACGTGTGCTTTAAATGAGGTAATGAGCAAATACAGGAGCGACGCTGTACAGAGGGAGCAGTGATGGCCCAGAAATTCAACACCATTAATGTGAACATAATCCCATGATGGAAAATTATAAAACTTGGTAATATGCTTTGTGTATTCCCATTTCTTGCCATTTCCAAGATTTCTGCTTGCTGTCATTGAATGTTTTCGGGTTCAAACCCATTATGACTTACAGCTCTGGAAAAAATTAAAAGACCACTGCACAGTTTTCTAAAAATCAGCAGCATCTCTACATGTCTGACAGCTATTCCATTCCAGTGTCAGTTGAATTCCAACCAAAGTCCATCTCATTCTACTTAATGTGCTTCTGATTAGGTGATCACCTGAACCAATCTTATTTCATGAAGGAAAGTATAAAAAACACTGCTGTGGTCTTCACAATCCTCTTGCAATAGGACAAGCTGGATGGGAAAACAAGTCCTAGGAATACGCCAAGAGGAATTTGAATGGAAAAATAACTTTTACTATGCCAAAGGGGTTGAAAAGAAAACTCTTCCTAACTTAAAACATTAGTATTATTTTTTCTAAAGAAATATGAACTTGTTTTCTTTGCATTATTTGAGGTCTGACAGCGCTGCTTCTTTTTATTGTTTTGAAGATTTCTCATTTACTACAAATAAATACAAAATGTTTTGCTTTGAATTTCGGAGACATGTTGTCAGTAGTTTATATAATAAAACAACAATGTAAATTTTTCTCCAAAAACACCATTGAAGAGAAAAATCTGAGAAACTGAAAATTTTGCAGTTGTCTCTTAATTTTTTCCAGAGCTGTATGTAGATGGGGTAAACAGGACCTGCACTGTGTTTTAAGGAGTCATATCAAGATTTACGCTGCTATTTACGCCATTTTTTTTTTTTTACTGTTGTATTCATGCAAAAAAAAAATGCTACTATGCATTGCTAAGTTTGCCTTTTTAACCCATTTAAACCCAGTAGAAAAATCCTAACCACAATTTAGGGTTAGGGTTAGAGTTAAACTTGGGACACCAAGTCTATGCTACTCTTTCTGAGAGCAGGAAATGACAGAGGGAGAGAATCTGGGCCAGGTGATGTATAGATTTATATTTTTTGAAGCAGGATCTCTGAGTAGAAAGCAGGTACAATCCTAAAAGAGAAAGTCTCACATGCAGTGGTTGACAGTTTGCTCTGTACACACTATGATATAGGGAAAGCTGTCAATTATTGTATGTAGGTGAGGTGAGCCGGACTGTCTCTTAAGGGACAGATTCAGCAACACTACCAAACTACTTTTTTTGCACTTTTCTATTTTTATCTAATTGGACTCACACTTTATTGTACAGGTACTTCTATAGAGCAGACATCAGTGCTTGCAGGGGAAGCATATACTTCTGGATCAAACTAGAAGGTTATGTCCACACAACAAGTAAAATCTACTCGTCAGATTCTGCAGTTGAAAACCGTGTTGGACTGCGCAGTTTTCAATGAGTAATGTGCATGTTATTGCATTTGGATATAGGGTAGTTTTACTTTACTTGTTGTTTACAGTCAGAAACAAGTCCCATTCATTTCTATGTGGTTTTGGATGTGGATCCCTATTGACATCAATAGTAAATTTCCATGCGTTTCGCGCATGGAATTTGACCAAAGAATTAAAATGTTCTAAGTTTTTTTTTACGTCATATAAAAAAATCACTGAAAATACGCGTTATATGAACTACAATGTGAAATTTTCTATTGATGTCAATGGGAATGGTTTATTTTTGGTTTTAGACCAGTGTGTGGATTCCGATACTCATCATGTGGACATACTGTAGCCATGCAACTCTAGATGGAGCTACATCTGGAGTCATATTGGAACATATTCAGACCTTTACTTTTGGTTTGTTCATCGGTAAACCTCCTTACTGTCATGGGAAAGTATCAGCGATGGACTTCTTAGATGAACACAGAAGTGATTTCTTTTATTTGGAGGACGCGTTTCGTGCAGCAAGGCACTTCATCCACTTTCATTGGAACATATTGTGACCTGCGTTATCCCATGATTTCTGTGACCACTTAAGCTCATTTTATGTTAATTCCCAGAAATTGTATGTAATAACTGATAGGAAAATGCGAAAAATCAGAATGATATCAGGGTGATATTAAATAGTCACACGTGCCGCATATGAATTTTACAGCATTTTTAACCTTACACATCTCAAGCACTTCATTATACCCGAAAAATATTATCCATGTATAGATTGCCATTAGCTATTAAATAAAGTGTTAAGTTATAATTAACTCTGACTTTGCACCAAAGAACCTCACAGGTAATGGCTTAATATTGTAGGCAATATTTCAATAATGAACTTTTGAAAGTGCAAAGATAGGAAAACATGCATGTATTATTCTTCATTTTACGGCATTTCTGTCCTGTCCTCTTCAGATTGTCATAGCAACCCACATTACTGGAGTCTTCCTGCAGAATTTACAGTCTGGCATGCAGGAGAACTCAGATAAGAGTGTCGTAATGTTCATAATTGAAACGTCCCATAAAAATATTCACGGTTACATCGAGTGAAATTAAAAATGGAGCGGATTGTTAGTCTTATTAGAGGCTTTCTGCTGAATGATATTTAAGGGGTAATTATTTCATAATGTATTTGTATTTTGTACTGCATTTCTTAACTACAGCAGCTATTTCTGAAAAATTAAGTAGTACTGAGTCTGTGTCAGTAAAAATGAGCTAAATATAAATGATAGAAGCATTTTAAATCTTACCTGGGCACAGAGCTTGTATGGCAGCACCCCAATATTCCCTGTCTCCACTGGGCCCTGGATATACAGAGTATGTGAAAGGAAGAATACTTCCGTACAAATGGAATCAGATGGAACACATCATGATTTTTTTCTGCTGTATTGATACAGAACCCAATGTGTTATATTACTATACAGAGCTACAGTATCTCACAAAAGTGAGTACACCCCTCTCAGTTTGGTAAATTTTGTATTATACCTTTTCATGGGTCAACCTGAAGATATGACACTTTTATACAATGTAAAGTAGTCAGTGTACAGCTTGTATAAAAGAGTAAATTTGGTGTGCCCTCGAAATAACTCAACACACAGCCATCAATGACTAAACTCCTGGCAACAAAAGTGAGTACACAAAAGTGAAAATGGCAAATTGTGCAAAAATTGGCAATATTTGTGTGGCCACCATTATTTTCCAGCACTGCCTTTACTCTCTTGGGTATGGAGTTCACTAGAGCTTGAGAGGCTGCAGCCACTGGAATCCTCTTCCATATCCTCCATGATGACATCATGGAGCTGGTGGATGTTAGAGACCTTGTGCTCCTCCAAATTCCATTTGAGGATGCCCCACAGATGCTCAATAGGGTTTATTTCTTTAGGTCTTAAGCTGTTTGCGGCTTTCTTGTATATCATCTTTAGAAGAGGCTTCCTTCTGGGATGACAACCATGCAGTCCAATTTCATGCAGTATACAGCATATGGTCTGAGAACTGACAAGCTGACCCTTCACCCCTTAAACTCTGCAGCAATATTAGCAGCACTCATACGTCTATTTTGAAAAGTCTCTGGATATGACGTTGAGCATGTGCACTTAACTCCTTTGGTTGTGCATGACGAGGCCTGTTTTGAGTGGAACCTATCTTGTTAAATCGCTGTTTGGTCTCAGCCACCATGCTGCAGCTCAGTTTCAGGGTGTTGTCGATCTTCTTATAGCCTAGGCCATCTTTATGTAGAGAAACAATTCTGTTTTCATATTTTCAGACTGTTATGTGCCATGAGGTGCCATATTGAACTTCCAGTGACCAGTATGAGAGAGTGTGAGAGCGGTAACACCAAATAAAATACACCTGCTCCCCTTCACACCTGAGACCTGGTAACACTCACATGACACCATGAAGGGAAAATGGCAAATTGGGCACAATTTGTCCACTTTCACTTAGGGCTGTACACACTTTTGTTGCCATTAGATTAGACATTGATGGCTGTGTGTTGTGTTATTTTAAGGGTACACTAGTACACTAGCGTCATATCTTCAGTGTGGTGCCATGAAAAGCTATAGTACATTATTTACTTAATTTTGTGAAATACTGTGTGTCCTTTTCCAGCACACAAAAAAAAATAGTTTTAAGCAACAAAAGTGGCTGTGAGGTTCATGAGGAATTTCATTTTATGCAATATGTGAGAAAACTAGCATTTTTGTGTTTTTAAGTTGCTTTATGGCCTCTGATCTGTTTTTTCTCTTTATACTGTGGATGTTACTTCTTATGTGATGACACTACCCTCCATGTCATTATCTGACTGTATCCTTGCTCAGAGAGTAAAAATAACACTTGACAGCCATGTTTTTATGTGGCATATTTACTGCATCTTGAGGACATGCTTGGGTTCATGAAATCTACAACATTATTTACTCTGTCACAATTCATTTCCACAATCCAGCAGGTATTTCATCCTTGGCATTGCACAGTCTGAAATACAAGACCAAGTTGGCAGCAAAATTCTTGGTTACACACAAATATAAGGTGAAATGGGTTGAAAGCACTTAAAGTTTTTTTAATTCAGCCCTGAAGACCCTCTGAATTTCACTTCAGTCGGTTTATGGTACCCTTATGGTAGCTTCTCTTCCTCTATACATCCTGCTCTCGGGGCAGCACAAACCACCTGACAGCTTAACTTTAAAGGAGTTGTCTCCCCACAGAGTTTCATAGGATGCATGAATGAAATACTCTGCCACTTCCTGATTCAGACTGACTAATTTGCATAAGCTCCCTGCTTGTACAGCTCAGTGCTCCATTGTGCTTTCAGTTGCTAATTAGTTCAGATTAGCTTCTCAAACTACTAACAGGACTTCTTATCTGATCCCTCAAACAAAAGCCCTAATTACAGTTCTGTTTATTTTACATAAATCAAGCTTTTTACTGCCCAGCAGCACTGACACTGCCCTGACCTGTGTGATGACTCACTCACTACTTTCTCATAGAACAAACAGCAGGGGGAGAATTGTTTACAGGTCTGTTACTGAGGGAACTGAAATAGCCAGGGAGGTGATAAATTCACTTGTATCTCCTTAGGGAAAACAGAGGAACAAAGCAATATATTTGGAAAATGTCTTTATTTTGTGTTCCCTACAATTTGAAAGCTATTCTTTGTAGCGAGACAACCCCTTTAAGCCTGGTTCACATCTGTATGGAAGGTTCTAATAGTAGTAGCCTCCATTGTAGATTCCATCAAAATTATGGAAAGAATAAAGCAGCATGCAGAGCTATTTTTCCTGGATACATGATGGAAATCTGACAGACCCAATTATAGTCAGTGGGGTTCATTGGGCTCCATTGATGTTCATCATTAAACATCTGGCACTGACGTTTTTTGGTTTCTTTTCCTACAATGGGACAGAAAGCTAGAAATAACGAAGCGGAAGTGAACCAGTCCTTACTGGAATAAAATGCAGCCTGACAATGAGCCCTGTAGACCAAGTAACATTTTCTTTGATGGTTCTTGGACTAACTAGTATAAAATGTATACATAGCAGCATTTATATATTTTCTTAAACTTTGAAAGATTAACCTTCTCTTTACCTTTATATTTTTAGAAGTTGCCAAAGCATGACCAGCCTGTTCAGCAACACCATGTCACCTGTGAAGGAAAATACCTCTTCTCTCCCTAGAAAATCATCCTGTACTAGTAAGCCACCTCTTCGTGCCCTCTACGATTTGCTTCTGGCTCCAATGGAAGGGGTAAGAATATGAGATTTTTTGTTATATTTTCAATAGTAGAGCAGTGTGATTGAATAGTAACATTAGTTTAGATCATTTCACATGACCTCTTCTGGTCAACAAGGCTCAGAAGGCTAATTTCAATAATTTGTTGGTTGGATTTTATATATTGTTGTTTATATACATAAGCAACAAAAGTCAAATAACTAATTGTGTGGTTTCACTCTTATTTCCAATTGTTTCTATAATTCCAACATTCTCTGCAGCATTGTTCACAAAATATAGGCACCCACCACAACTCACTCCCTGTGTGGGTCACAGACTGCAGACTATCCTAACAGACACAGTATATACAGGGACATACATAGGAGGTATACATTGAGAAATATTCCCAATTGAGAGGAAACTAGGAGTAACCAAATAACAGGGAAAAAAGCCCAGTTCCATGTTAGCAAGGTAAATAACATTTTATTCTTATTACAAAAAAAGAACACATTAACAACCTTGCAGATATGATAACTTTAAATAGCTAACAATACTTTGTAGGGCCACCTTTCACTGCAATAACAGCTCTCTTGTGATATGTCTCTATCAGCTTTGTACATCTAGAGGCTGGGATTTTTGCCCATTCTTCTCTTCAAAATAGCTCTAGCTCAGTCCAGTTGGTTGGTGACTGTTTGTGAAGTGATTCTTTTCATGGGACAACACTTCAGATATGCCACTTTGATACAATGTAAAGTAGTCAGTGTACAACTTGTATAAGGGTATGTTCACACGATGTATTGCGGCGAGTACAGTACGCGCTGCAATACATCGTGTGTTTCGGGAGCTCGCGCCGATCAGCGCATACTCCCAAGGTGCAAGGGTGTCAGACAGCCCGTTGGGCCCATAGACATGCATTACTTGACATGTCACTTATCTCCGCGGGCGTACAATACGATCTTATTGTACGCACGGGGAGAGGAAGCGTAATCCATAGTTCTCTATGAGAACTATGGATTATCGTAATTGCAGCGCGCATCTCGCCGTGTATGAAGCGCAAATACAATGCGAAATGCACGCCACAATAATGCCGTGTGAACATACCCTTACCGTGTAAATTTAGTGTGTGCTCAAAATAACTCAACACACATCCTTCAATCTAGTGGTCTGACATTAGTAGGACCAGCTTAGGGCATATCCCCACGGCACGGGTTTTCGGACGGTTTTTCAGCTGGTTTGCGGTTTTTCAGACCGCCTGAAAATCCGTCCAAAAATGAGCACAATGGTGCTCTATGGAAAACCCGTGCAGCAGTCCCCATAAACGGGTTTTCCGTCCGGCGTTTTTGCCGCCCGCGGTCCGGCCGCAAAACATTGTGCTTGCACAACCTTCCGTCCGGTTTCCGGATGGAATCTGTGCAAGCCAATGTGAAGGGGGAGGGCTTTTCTCCGCTCATCGCGGAGAAAAACCGTCCCCCCCGCGGCCGTGGGGACGGCTGCAAAACAGGGCAAATAGGCGGTATTTGTCCTGTGTCGTGAGACCGCGCCCTTATTGTTACACTTTTCCGACTAGCCATAAAGAGATTTCAACAGTTTAAAAAAAAATAATTCTGTATGCATAGATTCAGATCTGAAATTTCACTAGCTTTGCACCCCCACTCCACGAGAAAGGCCCTATTATCGAGTAATGTTGGTCACTGTTACTGATAGAGTGCTGTGATATTTTTTTTGCAATATTTGAAGTCTCGGTTAGGACTGGTCTGCTAGCGCCTAATTTTCAGTTGAGTGCTGTATTATTTTTCATTATAACCAGCTTTTCATTTTCTATTGAATATCCTTTATTTTCAAAGCATTTGGCAGCTCTTTTAACTAAATTGAACACATTTCTGATCCTATATATTTCAGCAGGAAGTCATTTTTTGTAGAGGCAATCTTTCAAATTTCTAGAAAAACGTTGCATCACTTTGGCACAAATGAAATTCATTGTGTGCTTCTGTGTCATTAACATTGTTTGCATGAAGCCTGGAGGCTTGAAAAGAATGGCATTTTCTATTCCTGTTTGTGAGCTAATAAATAGGAAATGTATTCATCAGCAGACAATATTCCATCACACATTGCTGTCACAAATGTAATATATGTAGAGCATACTTTACATATAATGAACTCTAGAGGGAGCCAAGGATCTGATGTATCTATCAAAACCCAGCTCTTGTTACAAATGATGCTGCTGGACAAAAATGCCAGATAGATATGAGCTGTAAAATATTATTACACAGATTTCACTGATTTATTGTAGATCATTCTTAAATGCTGCATGTACTGTTGTGTTGGAATAAGACGCACCTGCTAAATGAATAGAAAACAGTTCCAATCTGTGGATACTTCTATTCATCCAGCACTGAGGTTCATTAACAATATGGTTGTTAATCTATGATCAGATCACAATGGACCACTACATTTAGTGGAACATTAACATTGCATATGATAAATGTATACATAGCATCTATCTGATGATACTCATCCCAATATGTGTCTTTGTAAACTAGTCCAGTGTGCCAATTAACAATATTATTACCACAGTAAAGTGTTGTTATTATGACATTGTCATCGTGTAGCTCATGATGGCACTTATGTGTGGTGAGCTGGCTTGGTGGGTTTAAAAGATGTTTAATAGGCTGTCTGCACATATATCCCTCAGTGCTGGGCAGTTTATCAAAGTTGCAAAAGATTATGATTATTGACTTCTGGGTCAAGGGTAGCAGTATTAATGAAACTGTGAACTCTGTGGGTATGTTCACACAGCATGTTGGGATGCGTACTGTACACGGCATAATCCGGCATGTGTTTTAGAAGTACACACTGTCCAATGCGTAGTTCTAAAGCACGGGCGGACCAGCCGGCCACTTTCACTTGCACTATCAGAAGCGTGTAAGTGCCGTAAAGAAGTGACATGTCACTTCTCTTCCCTAGTGTACAGTAAAATTGTATTGTACGCCAGGGGAGACGAGTCGTAATTCATAGTTCTCTATGAGAGCTATGAATTACCGCAATTGTGGCGTGCATTTCAGCCGCATAAAAGTGCAAATACACGGCAAAATGTGCGACGCAATTACGCCATGTGAACATACCCTTTGTGTGCAGCTGTGGTAAAAGTGTATACAATGAGGCCATGTTCACACGGTTTAAAATGGGCCGTATTTCGGTCTGTAATTACGCGCCGGAGTGCGCAAATTACGGGTTGAAAACGGCCCATTCATTATGGTAATCCACAGTTCTCATAGAGAACTATGAATTACGTCTCCTTTCCCCGCTCGGACAATACGCTGCGGGGGGAGATAAGTGACATGTGAATTACCAGGCGTATACGCGCTGCTGGTAATGCAAGTCTATGGGCCGGCGAAGTGCCGGCCCCCCGCTCCCGCCCCGCCCCCGTCCACATGGCATAATTGCGGGGCGTAATTACGTCCCGCAGTTAAGCCGTGTGAACATAGCCTGAGTGGACAAATGGCACCATTGTGATAAGCAAAATGGAAACTGTAGAGCAGTTGATGTGCGAGGTTAACATCAGCTGTGAAGGTGGCTGAGGTCGGACAGACACCTTACAGTAAAGGAGCTCACTGCCAAAACGAACCAGGGCAAAATCATATCTTCAACGACACACACAGATTTTAGTCACAGTGCACAAAATTTATTTAATGATCCATGTGTTTCTCATGTGGACGGCGCTGAGAGATACCCTTGTTAAAGGTCTTTGGACCGAAAATGTTTGGGAAAATGCTCTTTGTTTGAAAAAAAAATTGGATGTTCACCAGGATCATGAAATACGTTTTGTGCACTGTGACTAACATATTGGATAATAAAATAGATTTTTGCACCTGTAACCTGTGTGCTGTTGCAGATATAATTTTGCATTTGTGAGAAACAACAGCCACTATAGTGGTTTGAGGTAGTGCCGGACTATGTGACTATAAAATGAACCAGGAGGTTAGCAGTTATGTCTAAAAAAACAGTTCGACAAACGGACTCCAGAGCAGACAGATGGTCACTGCACCTTGCTAGCAAGGTTGCATTGTCAGAAAAGGCTTTAGTTTTCACAGCAGTATCAGAATTAGACCTCTGCTATTTGACAAAAGGTAACCTTCTCCTATGAGAAGGCTTAAAAGGGTTTTCTCACTACAATGATTAGCTTTCAACATAAGGAGACAGGTAAATGAAGACTTTTTCTAAATCCATTGCTCTATTGATATCGCACTGGTCAGCAGATTAGAAAGCTTTAATCTGCTCTGAGTATACACAAGTGTCTCTAGGTTACCGTCCATATCTCCCTTCCTGATTATACAGAGAGCAGGGAGTCACCGGGGTTGGAGGAGCAGAGTCTTTTTCTATAACAAAATGAGATTATTTACTTCTGAAAAGCAATTGTTTTCACTGCTTGAAGGTCTATAGTGTTTACTTACAGATTAAATGTCCTGCACATATGGCTTTAGCTAAGCTAGTTATAAAGGACTTAAATATGCTCATCACTGCTATAGAACCACCCACAGCCTGATGAGACAGTGTGACCCTGAAGCAGCCTGAGACTCTGTTAAACAGCATGGTGAGAAAACCCCTTTAATTATACAGATGATCATTGGTGTGTCACACCAGAAACTTTAGAGAACAAACAACCATTACTGGAAGAACACAAACTGCTGGTGGCAGCGTTATGATGTAGGGAATGATTTTGTATTGTTTTTCTGGACCCACTCATCCATAGGGAAGGCATTCTCAGCTGATTTAGGTATGAATCTATCCTTGCAGATCACATGCACCCATACCTTCTGATTGTCTTCCATGGGGCGGATGGGACCTTCCAGTAAGACATTGTGAAATGTCACATGCCTAGAAATGTCTGACATTGCTTGGAAGAGCATGACCAAGAATTCCAATTACTACCTAGGCCCCCAAAGTCCCCAGAATTGAACCCAGTTGAGTCTCTGTTGGCTCAATCATCAAGTTCACTCTGTGTATCCTTCTCCACACACGCTCCAGCAGCTGTGGAATGCAGTCAGCCTGGCTCCAAATACCCGGGACAACCTACCAGGACCTTACTGAATCACACCCAGCCCGTGTTGCTGCTGTTTGTGCTGCATACGGCAGTTAATCTGGTGGTCATAATAATGTGAATCAACTGGTTATATCAATATTTAGATCTTGTTATATTTTTGTTTCGTAAACAAGTTGTCCCAAGGGTTATTTCATCCAGAAATAGTGTTGTTTTATGACTTTTATGCCTGTTAGTGGCTTCCCCACAGCTGCTATAAAACCTCTGCTCTTCTGTGAGGACTTGCCATCAGATTATAAAACAAGGCCACAGGGACACATATCCATTCATGCATGAGAACATTAGTGAGGTTAATAAAGTCCTGGCTCGGAAACTGGCCCAAGAAAGGAAACAGCCTTCCCAAAACTGTTGCCACAGTGTTGGGAGCACATCAATTTCTAGAATGTAATTGTAATGAGAGTACTCTTATGTTTATTAAACTTAAGGAGCCAAACCATAAAAACTGCATAAAACTGTTATTTCTCCACCTCCAAACTTTAAAGTTGGCAGGAAGTGTTCTTCCATACTTGTTTTCAGATTGCTAATTCGTCACCACATGGGATGCATTTCAATTATTTGCAGTGGTGGTCAATCTACGTGTGACTGCTTAGTCCAGTATAGGTAACCTAAAAAAAAATGGGCAAAATAACTACCATAGCAGCAAATACAAACAGAAAACCGAAAAAAACCTCCAAGGATAAAATATCTCTTTATTGAAAAAACACAAATACAAAATAAAAAATATGAAATAATAATAAAAAAGATAAATCAACACCCCCCAAAAAAAACACTACAACTCCCAATATAAAAAAAAAGTCAAATAGGGGGCGTGGCCTTTCTATGCCCCGGTAGGAAAGCATGTGAGGAGGGTCCCCCAGGCTCATTGCTAAAGGGGGGGTAACCAAACCCTAAAAAAGGGATCAAAGAGGAAAAAAAAGGGGCAGGGGTGCCCGGGAAAACCCCCAGGGGGGCGAAGTGCCCATTTCTAACTTTTTTTGCACCCCTTCGGGACTCCAATCCAGGGTCCAGAGAGCGACCCTATCCTGGGGCGGGAGGAGAAGCACGCCACTGACCTCCACTGAAAACCCCTGCCCCCTTTCCCCAGCCTCACGGAGCCAGTACAGGAGAGAAAGAGAAGACCCGCGCGAGCTTTACTCCCGCCCCGGAAAGGAAGGGGGGCGTTGAGGGAAAAGAAAAGCTGGGGGGGCCTCGTGGGGCGCAGACCCCGCACCAATCCCAGGGGCTGGGGCCCCGGAGCTGGGAAAACCCACGGGGAGGCTTTACAATCTGCCAGGGCCCCCCGCAGAAAAAGGGACCGGGCCCAAAGGGGGGGGGGGGATTTTTAACCCACCATACTTTAGGCAGGCCCCTTTTCTTAATACAGGGATTCGCCTGAGCTCCCCCCCTGAGGGGCACCCTGCATCCTCTAATGCCTCAATTTCAAGCAAATGTCTGTGGGGGGGGGAAATTTAAACCTTTGCCCCGGGGCCCGCCCCCAGCCAGAGGGCCCCTGATGGGCCTCAGAGGGAGCCCACCTCCTTCCCCCCCACAAAACCACAGCATCACCGTTTACCAAAGGGCCCCCAACCCAGAGGGCAAAACCCCCGGAACAAACCCCCAAAACAAAGTTTATATCCCCCACATGGTCACCCCCAAAATAGAGGCCTCACACAAGCAGCGTCCCAATGGGCCCCCAAAAAAGCAACACCTTTACGCACCCCCAGAGGGAAGCTTTGCTAACTCCCCCCAGGGGACCCTAGCTCCGGGCCCCTTTCTCACTTTGAACCCCCAAGAAATGAACCCACAAAGCCCTTGCTCAGGCCCTTTAAAACTGCGTGGGGGAGGGGTCTTCAACCTGTTTAAAGCAGACGTTTCTTTTTTTGAAGCACAAACCCAAATCTTTAAGGAACAACAAAAAGGGGAGTGCCCCAAACGTTGGGGCTCTATGCATGGCCCACAATAGATTCTCAGAAAAAACCTTTCCAACCCAAAAACTTATTGAACACATGGAGTCTGGAAAACCCTACCGGGGGGAATAGGAAAAAGAGTCCGGGGGCCCTTTCCCCGATCCATAAAGCCACAAGACCTTCTACTGAAACCCCCACCAGCCCTTTTTTTTGGGTTCTGGGTATAACACGGGGGAGCCCCTAAAATTGACCGGCTCCCCGGGGCACTTCCCCCCTCAGGGCTGGTTTTTGGGCCCAAACCAAGGGACCAAATGCCCGTTCATTATTATTCCCTAAAAAAGCTATCAATGCAAAAAAAAACCAGACGTGCCCAACCCCAAAAACCTTTTTTTTTTTAAAGGGGCCCCAAAATTTGGGGCTGTTTTTTGGATCTTTTTCCCAAACCCACTTCGACACCCCCGGGCAAAACTTTTAAGCCTCCTTCCCATCCTGCCCAAACCCACGGTATCCCCCTACCCGGGGGGGTTTCCCGTTTTCCCCCGCAAAGGGCCGGGGAAGGGGGGAGGAGCTTTATTACCCACGTGCCCCGGGGGATCTGCCCACTTTCCCGGCCGGGCCCTTTGGGTCTTTCCCCCTGTCCCCAATCCCGGGGTGGCCCGGGGATGGGTTTTCTCCCATTCTACAGGGCCCCAAAACTGGTTTGCAGTCCTCTTCTAGACAAGCTGGCTCCAAAGGGCCCCCCGTTTTTCCCAAAGGGAAACCCCCCCGACCCCCGGGGGAGACTTAAGACAGAGCCCCCCTAAAAGACCTTTTTCAAAAAAGGGGCTATTTCCCACAGGCGACTGACCGTGGGGAGTAAAACCCAAAAACTCTTTACCATAAACCAAAGCCCTTTCTTTTTTTTTGTCCTGCCTGTCGTTCCTTGAAATTTTTTAAATAATTTCCCTTTGACCCCGTAAAACCAAAAAAAGGGATCTGACCTATGGGATTCTTTCTTTTTCCTTTTTCCCCCCCCCCCTTCTCTGTTTTTTTTAATTTTTTTTATTTTTTTATTTATTTTTATTATTTTATTATTATTTATTTTTTTTTCCTCTTTCTTTTTCTTTCCCCCCTTTTTCCCCTCTCTTTTGTTTTTTTATTCCCCCCTCCTGTTTCCCCCCCCCCTTCCCTTGTCAGACTTCACCTTAGCATTACTGACAATCCCCCCCCATCAATTTTTGGAGCCTGGGGGCCCCCCCAGGCATGTGTACTATTTGAAATAATTTGGGCCCCATTCACTGTTTGTACCCCTTTTAAGTTAAACCCCGGGAAGCAACCCTTTGCCCCATGGTTTTTTGTTGTTTGTCAAAGATTTGTCCCCAAATCTACCAACCCCTTTTTGGGCCCCTTTTTTTCCCCCCCAAAAGGTGGGACTTTTTGCCTAACTTAAACTTGGGCCCCTCGCATTCCGCCATGGGTGCAGCTTTTTTGATTTGTCCATTGGGTTGCAGTTCGGGGAGCCCCGTTTAAACTCCTTCAGAGTTACTTTGTTCCCCCGTTTTTTAATTTTAGGGCCCCCCTAGGGAACCTTTCGAGAAAGGGGAATTTTGGGCCATTTTTTAATTTACCCAAAAATTTGGGGTGTTAATTACCAGTAGCCCCATGACATCTATAAAATTACCTCCTTCAACGGGGAAGGGGCCTTTTAAAATCCCTGAGAGGCGCTCTCCCAAACCTTTACGAATGCACAAAGCTCGCTCACATATCTTTTCCTGCAGGAGACCCTTCAGCCTCCAGCAATCCCCAAATTCTGAAAAACAAAATTACCCTGGGCCCGGTGCCATATTTTTAAACTAAAAACCCCTAAACAAAGGGGGTACGAAACCTCTTTCACAATCCCCCCCCACACCAGGTCCACATTTTTAAACAAGAAACCCAAAAAAACGAGATTCCTCTTTGTTTAAGGTTTTCAGCAAATTTTTTTGTAGCCTTTTAAAACCATAGCAACAACTAGCCCCAAACCCAGGTTTAAAATGTCCTTTTTCCCCTCAAAGGTTTTTGAAGAGCGATTTTTTTTGGGGGCAGGGGGGGGGTGAAAAATTAAAAACCCTTTACTTTAATGTGGGCCCCCCAGCCCTTTCGGAACTCGCGGGGCCCCCTCAAAAAACCCCTCCCGCTGAACAAATTGGGAAAAAAATGAAAAAAACTCTGCAAAAGACAACAGGGGTTGGGTGATGTTTTGGCCCCCCATATTTCACCTTCCAATGGGCAAAAGGACTTTTAAAACCTTTTTTCTTCCTTTTCCTCCACCACAACTTAAAAGTCCCCATAGACAATTATTTTTAAAACAGCACTTTTCCCCTTCTCTCTTTGGGGTTAAAGGGGCTCGAAAAACGATATCCCTTTCCCCTCCCCGGGGCCATGCCCGTGCATTTTCTTACCCCGAAAAACTGCCCCAAAAAATTTCCAATCCCGGGAAAAATTTCTCCCCGGGGATTGAATAGCCCCAATTCTGGAAAAGACCCACTAGTCCTTTCAAACTAAAACGAGACCCCCCAAAAAGCACTTTTATTTGGCAACCACGGGGACAACATCACGCCTCCCCACTTGAAATGGGTTTTTGGCCCCGAAAAAGTGTGTCCGGGGGTTTTGTTTTTTTAAAACACGGCTCGGGTGATTAAAAGAGAGGCCGACAACACATTTAAAAAACCTAAATTTCTCGCCTTTCAAATTTACGGGGGGTCAACACATAAAAAGGAAACCGGGGATGACTCAGTCCTCAGTGAATTGACCCAATTTAAAAAAGACAAAACCCCCAAAAACATGGGGGAAAAGCAAGAGATACAACCGCTTTTGCGCCCCCGACTTTTTTCGAGTGGAATTAAAAACCCCGCCCACAAATTTTGCTCTTTCCTTAGGGCCAAAAAGGGGCGTCCTTAAATTCGGGGCCAACAACAAAATAATTTAAAGGGGGAAGGGGTACCTTTTCAGAAAAAATTCCCGGAGGCGTTTTACGCATTAAAATCAAAGGGGCAAAATAACCTCCCCCAAACCCATACTTCCTCTTTCCCGGGAAAGGGCTGCAGGGTACATCAAGAACACTTTCCTCCCCAAATCTGGACCCTGAAAGGCTGGGCCTCCCTGGAAACCCCTTTCACAATGATGAGCTGAAATTCCCCCCCATTTGGGCCCCACCTTTTCCCCCCCGGGCAAGAGCCCCCGGGGCCCAAGGCTACAAGGCCAAATTTTTATAAAACACTTCCCGTGAAATCTAGTAAATTCCCTTGGGGTTGGGGGGCCTTTAACCTCCCTCCTTTTACGAAATCCCTCGCCACCCTTTTTTTTCCCCCGCACAAAATCAAAGGTTATCCCCAAAAGGGAAGGGGAAAGGGCCCCTATCCTTTCCAAAATTTTCAAAGGCCCAAAATTTCACTACTAAAAAACGAACCCCCCAAAAAATATTGCTAAGCCTTTTCTTCTTTGGGGCCCCTTTTGTGGGTCAACAACCCTTTTGGGGGACCGGAAAAGGTTTTTTGGGCAGGTGGGTTTTTGAGTCCCCCAACCGGAGAAAGGCCCCAAAGGGGCAACACTCTGAAAAAAAAATCTCTATAATGCAACGGAAAAGGGGGGTAAGGGTGGGCCTTTGGGAAAAGCGCTTCCCCCCCTGGACGCTGAGAAAGGCGTTCGATAGAGTCGACTGGGCCTTCTTGGGACCCCGCCCAAAAAGAAAAATGGGCCCTTTGGAACCCCCCATTTAAAAACCCCAAAAGGGTCCAAAAGACCCTGTATTTTATAACCCGGGCTCAAAAAAACGGAAACAATTTGGTTTCCCTCTCCACGCCCAGTTTCCCGATACAAAATGGCAAAACCCGGCAGGGTTTTCCCCCCTCACACCTATTTTTTGGGGAATGTTTTTTTGTAATGGAGCAAACCTCCCTTATGTGATTTGAAAAATTAAAACTTATTGTTGGGAAAGGGGAAAACAAGTTTGGGGGGGGAATGCCCAAAAAAAAATGTGCGTAAACCGACGACCTGTTTTTATTATACCCAGCCAAATCACAAATCTCCCCCAATTGGGTTTTGTTTTTTTTCACTGGAGAGGTTTTGGGGGCCATCCAATTTTAAGATTAATTTTACAAATTGTTGCCTTTTGGGAAAAATCTCCAGAAAAACCCCATATCCTTTTTGAAAAAACGATTTCCCCTTTTTCATGGGCCCCGGGCGTCAAATTTAAATAAAAAGGGAATTCAAAAACCCCTCCGGACCCAAAGTTTTTTTAAAGAACTTTAAAAATTTAAAGCCCCTTTCAGCGCACAAATTTCAGAGATTTTGGCACGGGGGAACTCTAAAGGGTTTCTCCTGGGTTGGGGGGGATTAGTAAAATTTAAAATGAAATTCTAAACCCCATATATTGTAATTTTTTGCAGGCTTTTACCATGCTTCTTATCCAAATTAAAATTTTTTCAAACTGGTGGACCCAAAAAACCCTTTGCAAAAAAACACATTTTGGGGTTTGGCAGGAAAAAGGGCGAGAACGGGCCCAAAACGGGAAAACTATAAGGGGGAGGGAGGAGGCGGCCCCAGCATACCCCCCAAAATAAAAAACAAAATTACCGGCGTCAAAAAGCAGCACGAGTGTTTGTTTTTTCCCTTTACAGATCCCAAAAAAATTGTTTTGGGGTTTCCCAAAGAGAAGATAAAAATTTCCCCCTTGGGGCCAATCTGCCGTGGGTTTCCCCAAACCCCCCCTTTTCCCGATTTCGACTGGAATTTGGAAAAAACTTTCCCAAAAAAGGGGTGGGAATTCCCCACTTTTTTCCCTTGGGCGGATTTCCCAATGGGTCTACCCGGGGTATCCTCCCCTTTCCGGGGGCCCACTAACACCAAAACTGGGGAAACCCCCCACGGGAACGCGTTGGCCCTCATCCCACGACTGATGACGGGGTGGGGAGAGCATTAAAAGGTTTTTCTGACTTCTTCCTTTACCGGGGTTTTAGACCCATGGCAGAAATGAGGGAATTACTCCCCCCCCTTTCCCCGTGCCCTGGTTTAAATACCTACACCCCCTGCATTACTACGCTTCAAAAAAACTTGTCTTGAAACTTCAAAAGACCCCTAACCACCCCTGGGAAAAAATTTCTCCCCCCCGCAGCTCAACGGAAGTCATTTGATCTCCCAACTATATAAACGATCAAAAACCCTATGTCGGGGTCTGGGCCCCCCTTATAGGGATGGGTGGGGAGGGAAATCGAAAATCCCCTTTCTGAGGAGGACTGGCCGGGAAAACCAACAAATTGGCATATAAATTTCCCTCGTACCTTTTTTTTAACTGCAGGGAAATTCCACTTGAAATACTCCCCCCGCTGGGTACAGGGGACCCCCACTCTTACAAAGGATTTTCCCCCCGGTTTTTTAAAAATTTGTTGGAGATGCAAACAGCGGGAAAGGAAACTAAAGTCCCACCTTTGGGGGTAAAATTTCCCATCGTTGCAGGTTTCCCGGGGGGAAAATTTTTTGGGAGATCTTGAAGTATTGGGCGGGAATTTAAACTTTTCAGATTTTAAACCCCAAAGGGGGGTTTTTCTAAAGATTATCCCCCATGGGCCCCCTTTAAAATTTTTCCCAAGGGTCATCTACTTTTTTTTAAAATTTTAGGTGCCCGAAGGGCCGATCCGAGGGTGGGAAGAACGCTGCCAAAACCTTTTCCCTACACATTTTAAAAAGGAAAATATCCCATAACCAACAAAAATGGAAAATTGCATTTCGGACCGCAACCAACTGAAATGGAAAAAGTACATAGCTACGTTTTGGGGGGAGTGGGCCCAATTTTTTTGGGTCAAAAGGGAAATGCCGGATTTATTGACTTTTTAAAGGGTAAAAGCCCAAAACCGGAAACCCCCGGTCATTTTGGGCCCTCTGCGGGTTTTTTTGAGCTATACTGGGGCGAGCGGAAACCCGGTATGGGCAGCTCTTGCTCTTCCCCTCAGGGAATTTTATATTTTTGGGCCCCCCCTTTTCTCCTTTTGTCTGGCTCTAGTTTCTGGGGTTTAGGTTATGATTTTTAGGGAAAAGTTAAAATTTATAGGAATGATTTCCAAATGCTTTTTCCAATGGTTTTAAACCTGCTTGTGTAAAAGGCAATTGTTGTGAATCGAAAGGTTTATCCCTGCTCTTCAACAACAAGATTTTGCTCCTCTTTCTCAATCAACAACACATGCAATGTAGCCCCCCTTTTTTCCCTCTCCCTTGTTTGCAGCTTTCATTTACTGTTGCTACATGCCAATATTCAGACGCCATGGGGTATTGATGATTTTTAATGCTAAATTATGACCAGATGTGTACCTTCTTAAAATCCCAAAATGTTGATATATCAGTATGCTGTTTTGTACTTACTATTTGACTACTTAATAAAAGCTTGGAATAAAAAAAAAAAAAAAAAAAAAGTCAAATAAGCTTACAATAATGTAAGGGTAAAGATGTGTGAAATAAAAATCTGAATGTCAAAATACAGAATGATAATGCATGCTTAACCCGGAGCTGATCAATGAATTGGGAGGAACGGCACCCCGACGCCCTGCGCTTCTTCTAGGGGAGGTATAGTCTGGTGTAGACTGAAACAAAGCCATCCATATGTAAATTTAACAGGAGACCTTTAGCTTTAATTCAAAGGATTTAACAAAAATATCCTAGTCCCTCCATTTTCACAGGTAAGTAGGGAATTCAATGGTAGGTCAACACAGTGAACTTTTTGCTATGTTAGTTTTCTGAAACAATTTTTGCAGTGTGGCAGGGTGCATCTTCCTGCTGAAAGACAATGATGTCATTTGTGAACAGAACAACACTGCAATAATGCTTAGGTAGTTCGAGTAAGTGATATTAACAGCCATATGAATTTCTGGACTCAAGATGCAACATGTATGATTTTTGGCACCCAGGTGCCAATTTTTACTGCGCACATTAGTAGTGTAGAATGCTACTGAATCTATGAACCTGCCGGTCATAGATTTAGCACTTTCTAGATACTAAGCAACACTTCTGGATCAGGTAAACCACTTTTAAATTGGTCTACCTGTTCCAGCAGTAATGTGCCTGGATTTGCCTATAAACAGTCATAAAGTGTAGCTTAGTACAGTTGTACTGCGACACGCCTCCAGCACGCCCCCCGATCTCAGACGTATTGGCCCTTTGTAATGCACCTAATATTGGGGTGCGCCTGATTAAAAATATACCGAACAGGGCTGCGCCAGTTTTCGGGCTGAAAGGACACCAGACTTCTGGCAGTGCCTTGTACATACATGTCGCCCAAGGTATCCTAGCAGAATATCGCCTGGAGCTTGTTACTGCCATATTTGTCTTGCTTTTTGTTCCAGTAGTTCATCCTGGTGCCATCTCCTTCCCCAGTGAGCAATGCAAGTGCATCTGACTTTCAACATGATCATGTGATTAATGAGAACAGGCCACTTTCTTACAGTACCCCATGGTCCAGTTCTGATGTATGCTGCCTATGGAAGATGCTTTTGTCAGTGAACAGAGTCAGCCGAGGTTTTTAAGGACTGTATCCAGAACAAGGAGGCATCCTCTACGTCTAGAGGAAAGAAGGCTTCTATATAAACATAGATTCTTTACTGTAAGAGCAGTGAGACTGTGGAACTCTCTGCCAGAAGAACTTGCTATGGTGAATTCACTAAATTAAATCAAAATGGGCCTGAAAGCATTTCTGGAGTGTTGTAATATAACAAGTTATAATGACTAGCATCCTGGACAGGAGTAGTTGATCCAGGGATTTATTCTGATTGTCAGAATGGAGTCGGGAAGGAATTTTTCCCCAAAATGAGCACATTTGGTTTCTACCTCATGGAGGGTTTTGCCTTTCTTTGGATCAACACTAAAGGATGGACGTCCAGGGGCGTTGCTAGGGTCCTAAAACATTCGAGGCACGGGCCCTTTGTTAGGGCAGTTTTAAGGAACAGTCGCTGTCCTGCCATGCATAGAGTGGGCTTTAGCGTGTGAGCGCTTTATAATCCTTCATGCCATTTAGATGTTCAGGGACATCCATATCATGAAGGGGTTAATAAAACCGCCGCAAACTTCCAGCAGCAGAGACTCTGCTCTTGACTCCCTTACTGATGGGCTCTCAGACAACAACCCCATCCTCCCAGCCTACAGCATTGTCCCCTCATTTTCTTCCCAAATTTGGGCACAAAAGTGCCTCTATAGTCTGAAAAAACCAGATATGTGGTGATGTAGTTTAACTCCTAAATAACACAGCTTTTTCCATTTTTTTTCTTCTAATAAACCATATCTTTTTTCATTGGTGCTGTTCTGAGGCTCATGGGACTTTTTTTGGGTTTCTTTTTATTCAATTTCTTGCACAGTGGGGTGAACAAAAAAAATTTTTATTTTTATTTTTGTAGCAGTGTTATGGAGGGGGTAAAATATCAGTTTTATAGCACAGGGTTTATACGCACACAGTGATGCCAAATATGTGTTACTTTTTTTTTAAAATTTTCAAATTTACAAGCATTTTGTAATGGGGAAAAGCTTATATATGTTTTTTATTTGTGTTTGTTTTTTATTACTTTTTACTTGCTTGACCACTTTAAACATCAGACTTATCTCACTGCAGATGGACATCTACTCAGCTGTTACGCACAGGGCAGTATATACACAAAAGCAACACACAGGAAAATATTGGACAAGTGTATATACTGTTCCTGTGTGTATATTACAGTTATATATATATATATATATATTATATTATATATAGTTATATACCACTACTACCATATATATATACACACATGTACTTCACACAGGGACAGAATATACATGTATAATACTTATCTGGGTGTTACATTTGAGTATATACTGTCCCTGCGTGAAGTACATGTGTGTGTGTATATATATGTATACATATAGTGGTGTAGTGTGTATATAAATATATATACTGCAATATACACACAGGAACAGTATATACATATGTCCAATATTTATCTGTGTATTACATTTGTGTATATACTGTCCCTTTGTGGATGTATATACTAATATACTGTACCTCTGTGACACAGGTCCAGTATATTAGTATAGACATGTGAGGTGGGGGCATAGCGCTCCATCCTGCCTCAGGACATACCTTATGCAGGGTCACTGGGGTCCTAGAAGCTCCTGGGCTGTTTAGGCAGCTCTGGAAGACTTGAGGAAACCAGAAACTCGTTCTGGTTTCCATAGTGATGGGGCCGACAATCTGCTGCAGGAGCCGGCAGGAGAAGGCAGGGAACATTGCTGTAGGTGCTGTAGCTCCGGGGGAGGGCTGAGCAGGGAGCACAGAAGAGGAGGGGCTGCTCTCACTGCTCCCTGAAAGTGCTGAGGCTCTGGAGGTGGGCAGAGCTTCTCACTGCAGCGAGCAGAGAGAGTTAGGAGACTTATCATTCGGGGCAGAAGGCTTTACATCCGGGGCTTTTGCCCCGAATGATACTGCCTAGCGACGCCCCTGCGGACATCTATCTTTTTTCAACCTTATAACCTATGTAACGATAGGAATTCTGACCAATCTGTGGCTACATAACCCTGTACACAAAAATCAGTAATTCATTATTATTATTACTTATTTTAGAGCACCATTGATTAAAGGGCGCTGTACATTCAGGGAGTTACATACATAACATAAGTCAAACAATTACAATAGTGACAATCTGTAACTAACAACAGGTACAGAGGGAGAGAGAACCCTGCCCGCGAAGGCTTGCAATATACAAGGAAGAGGGAAAGAGACAGGAAGTGAGGGGAAGACATGTTTGTGGAAGGTGGTCTGAGTCCTTTCTATCACAGCTGACATGTAAGAGATTATCTAACAATTATTTTCTAAATAATACCTTTCCCAATGTTATGCAATTTGTATTCTACTGTTATTACATTTTACATGGGCTTCCTGCAGGTCTACATCAGCTATTTGATGACAGAAGCTTAATAGTTCCGTGTGTTTGAATACACAAGAAACAACAGTGTCAAGTCCAAGAGATTGGGTGACCAAAGAAGTGTGGGCAGCCATTGAAGCCATATACATTTGACTCTGCCTCCAAAGGCTTTCAACATAAGAGAGGAAAAACAATGGTGTGCACTGAGACTTAGCTTAGGAGGTAAAAAGACAGCAAAGAATCCTGGGGCTTGTAGTTTTACAAGGAAGAGAGAAACGGCTATCAAACAGGAATTGCTGCTGCTCAGCTGCAGAGAAGGGAAGGCTATGCATAGCATAAGTACATGCTCAGGAAAGCCATTTTTTCAGTTCACACTGGAGGTGGATTTGCCTTCCCTGTCCACACATACCAATGAGCCTTTAGCCCTCAGAATCCCATTACTGGTTCACTGGTTGCCTCTCCTTGGAGAACTATTGTCCACAAGATATTTAGGATATGCTCTGACCTGGTCATCTAACCATCACTATTATCTTATCACCGTCACCTTGTCAAAGTTGCCTCGATCCATATATTTGCCCATTTATCCTGATTCCAACACATCAAATTCAAGTAATGATGGGCCACTTGCTGCCTTATGTGATCCTAATCCTTGATAGGTACCATTGTCATGAGATAGTCAATGTATTTTCTGCTTGAATATGATTTTCCAGGCTGATTGTGCAGGGTCATTATGTAAAACTCGTATAAATACTGCCATTTCAATTAACTTTTCTGGTTTCCAATCTGTACTTCTCATTAACGCAGCCACAGAAATGTAGTTTGTGGCTGCACATTGTAATTTCTCTTTCTATCCAGCATTCTCTCATTTTGCAAAAATGTTTCCATCTCCCGTGAATATATATATGTACTTTTTTTTACTACCTTGAGTGGCTCACTTGTTGATTTTGGCAGATTGCACTATTTTCCAGCCATTCTTTTTGCAAAAAGGAAATCTGCCTGCATCTTTCACAGAGTACGTTATATGCTAATCCCACTTTTTTTACTCCAGCATATAACCTTTTGCAAATTGTCTGATTTATCCAGCATAAAGTCACATTTTATTCAATGTGTTGCTTGTCCTCCTCTTATGCACGCCATTCCCTTATGAAACATCCCAGTAAGTCCCTCTTTTACAGCCTATGTACCTAAAACCTTGAACAGAACTTCATAAAGTTTTGCTATAATTAGGGAAGCAGACCTCTGCATATAATATAATCCTATTATGACTTTGTTATCTTCTGCCAGATTAACCACTGATGGTCTATCCAGTATCCTCATCATCCCACCTTGTTTGTAGCTTAGCATGAGATAGTTTGACTCCATTGCATACCAGCTCTTGGCAATGCTGTTTTAGAATTATGATTCCCTATGTGATTTCTGGCTTCCAGACAAGTCTTTTATATGGAAGTGCCAAAAAGAATTTTACATGTAACTTTTATGGCAGGAGATGGAATGTTAAGTTACAGATGTTTAAAATCAAGGTAACAATCACTTAAGTAGAACATACTTGCTCACTCTCACCGATCAGCCACTTTGCTATGAATCAGTATCACTTGCTCAGCTTACTAACTATTGAAGAGCTTGTCTAAATATAAAGGATTTTCTTCTGCATACCATATTCAGTTCTCTGGTATGTGCACAGGATATCATGTTAACTACACAGTATAGAGAGCAGAGGTAGTTATGGGATTCCCACGGTACATGATATATTTAGCCATGTTCTCCCTGCATTGACAAGCCTTTTGGCAGTTTTATGTTAAACTTATTTTTAGATTGAAGGAATATTGATAAAAAGTTATATATAGTATGTAATAGCTCACATTTTTTTATAAATATTGTGTTACATCTTTTCATGGAGCAACAATAAAGATATGACACTTTGATACAATGTAAAGTAGTCAGTGTACAGCTTGTATAACAGTGCAAATTTGGTGTGCCCTCAAAATACCTCAACTCTCAGCCATCAATGTTTAAACTGCTGACAACAAAAGTGAGTACACCCTAAGGGCTCGTTCACACGGCTGATTTAGGCACTGATTTCAGCCGTACTGCGTGCCGTATTTGCGCTGCAGTACGGCTGAAATCTGTCCCTGCCATTACGGTAATCCACAGTTCTCATAGAGAACTATGGATTCCGTCTCTCCTTCCCGCTCGGCGAATACGCCGAGGGGGGAGAAAGTGACATGTCAATTATTTACGGCGTGTACACGCCGTGAATAACAACTGTCTATGGGGCCGGCAGGCTGCCGGCCCTCCGCACCACCCCCGCTGCACGGTTGCCGACGTAATTGCAGAGCGAAATCCGTCCCCGCAATTACGTCGGCAATCAGCCCTGTGAACTAGCCCGTAAGGGAAAATGCACAACTTGACCCCAAAGTGTCAAGATTTTGTGTGGCCACCATTATTTTCCAGCACTGCCTTAACTCTCTTGGGCATGTGTTTGGGGTTGTTATGTTGGAAGGGAGTTCCCAAAGGGAGGGGATCATGCTCTGCTTTCAAAGTACATTGGGGTATTTATGGTTCCCTCAGTGAACTGTAGTTCCCCACAGCCGACAGAACTCATGCAGCCCCAAACCTTGACACTCCCACCACCATGCTTGACTGTAGGCAAGACACACTTATCTTTGTTCTCCTCACAAGATTGCCACCAAACACGTTTGACACCATCTGAACCAAATAAATTTATCTTGGTCTCATCAGATCACAGGACATGGTTCCAGTAGTCCATGTCCTAAGTCTGCTTGTATCAGCAAACTGTTTGTGGGCTATGTGGGGAATCATCTTTAAAAGAGGCTTCCTTCTGGGATGACAACCATGCAGACCAATTTGATGCATATTGTCTGAACACTGACAGGCTGACCTTCCACCCCTGTAAACCCTGCAGCAATGCTGGCAGCACTCATCTCTGGATGTGACGCTGAGAATGTGTACTCAACTTCTTTGGTTGACCATGGTGAGGCCTGTTCTGAGTGTAAGCTTTCTTGTCAAAATATTGTATGGCTTTGGCCACCATGCTGTTTCAGGGTGTTGGCAATCTTCTTATAGCCTAGGCCATCTTTATGTAGAGAAACAATTTTTTTCAAATCCTCAGACAGTTCTTTGCCATGAGGTGTCTTGTTGAACTTCCAATGACCAGTATGAGAGAGTTTGAGAGCGATAACAAAAAGTTTAACACACCTGCTTCCCATTCACACCTGAGACCTTGTAACACTAATGAGTCACATGATACCGTGGAGGGAAAGTGGAAAATGGGGCACAATTTGTCCATTTTCACTAATGGCTGTGCGTTGAGTTATTTTGAGGGCACATCAAATTTACACTGTTATACAAGCTGTATGCTGACTACTTTACATTGTATCAGTGCCATATCTTCAGTGTAGTCAAATGAAAAGATATAATACAATATTTACAAAAATGTGAGGGGTGTACTCATTTTGTGAGATTCTGGACATAGAAAGTAAAAGTACTACATATGCATATATTACATACATGGCATCTAGAAATGATGACTATCCTCCATTTTTTGGGCCTTTTTCCTTTCTGCTGATCTTTAGAAACTGTCTTTCTATGTGCTGCTCAGTGCATTTTCCTAGTGTAATATAAGTGATTTGCAGTGTGCTCTAAGCCACATGTCTTCTGCTGCACCTTCTTTCTCATAGCATGCAGTTTACTAGACAGAGAGAGGGAGAAAAGCTGCAGCCCCTTCTCCATGCAAGGCTGGAATGATGGGTAGGTAGGCAGAGGTAGGCGACCACCAATGATGTCATCTCCTGCTGGTTAGTAAGGGGTGCAAGGAGGTAAGGAGCTGGATCAGGACCTAAGCCCACTCCATACATGACGGGTGGCAGCTGTTAGTTACACTGTCAAAAAACAATTCCTCCAACAAAAGATGGTGTACATTTTGTTCCCATTCCACCTAGCTGGGAGCATAAGGCCTCAGGCATCTGTGCCAGGTCAGAGCCAGGCGTTTGAATTTTCATTGGGGAGAGCACAATTTTTCCAATTTGCCTAGGGCGCCAAAGTGCCTAGTCCTGGCCCTGCCTCCAGGTTTCTAGATGCTCTATTGCTGTAGAAAATTGTATAGGGGCTAAATACTTTTACACCCTTTGGTTAGGAAATGGATATAAAGGCGGCAGGAAGAAGATGCTGCTTCCTCCGGATAAACTGTTGTGTTACAAGATGTCATATATTTATAAATATTACAGAATTATATATAAAGTATTATAGTAATATGAGAGTTACAAAAATTAAAATGTTAACTAAAAGGTCGACTGTTGTATATTATACATACGCTAAGCCAAACCAGCAAATTGTACCTACCGGAAGCTACAGCGTCACTTGGACATTGCAGCTAGTTGGTCACTTTAGCCGGCAGTGCTTCCCAAAGTGAGCAAAATTGACCTCTGGGGAGGATCTTCAGTGCAATTTGAGGGTGTTGAATAAAAATATGGGGAGGAGAGTAGAATTACAGAAAAAAGCAAAGAGAAGAAAATTAAACTAAAAACATTTGTACATGTTTCATTGTTGTATAACATAAAGATAAAGGAGTTGTCCAACTCAACTCATTTACAATTTTGCCCATTCAGTTCATTTTATTTTGATAAGTTTTTATTAAAAGCACTGCTATTAAATGATGCCCCCCTTTACCTTCTTTTCAAAATTGTTTACAGCGCAGGAAGTAATGACCTTCTGTTTACATTGTCTCTTCTTGCTCCGTTAGGGGAGACGGGTGGCTGGCTTCTAATCTATTAGTGAAGGGTGAGGCAATAGTACGGGGTGCGCCTTTCTTCTGAACAGGGGGCAAACCTAATATCTAATTAGATCCTGGGCCTGCACTTTGTTACAGTGGTTTGTACACTGACGCATGACACAGGGAGCAGCACGCTAAGGTTGTATGTAGAAAGGCTGCTACCATGGTTGCACCTGGAATATAGTGGAATATAGGTCTATCAACGTGTGCCTGGGCATCAGGGTAGCGTCTTTTGATGCATTTTCCTGGCACTACCTGGTTTATCAGTAGGTGCAGGAGACTTGCCAAGTCTTCCAGTAGAGCTTCCCTTTGTCCAGGAGTTTTCCAAAGGTTCCAGGAAAGTTGGTAAGTATGCTTTTTATTTTGGTTTTTTTCTGAGGCTGGATGAATAATAAAATGTAATTCTGGCATTTTTTTCTGCAGCACTCACCATATGGGACCACGCTCCCTCTGTCAAACACCTAGATACTGCAGCTGTTATTAACCACAGCATCATGGGGGTTCAAAACATTACAGCTGGCTCCTACTTCTGGTGGTGTGGGCACAGCTTCTGAGCCCAAATCATCCAGCTAGCAAAAGAGAATTGACAACTCTTATGGGAACCCAGGAGGACTCGCCTTTTTCCAGAAGGCTCCATCATGATCCAGGAGAGTTAGCAAGTATACCTATAGTAGCCAGGCTCGGACTGGCCCACAGAGGAATAGGGGAAACCCTCGGTGGGCCCCTGAGCATGGTAGATCTAAAGTTGTTTTTTAATTCCATATACATTCTCGGGAGAGGCAAAAAAGCAGAGAAAGAGAAGCAAAAAGCAGAGTATAGGAGGCATCTACAGACATTTACAGTAGCTGTAGGGTGGCCCCTAAAATACACTCCACCGGTGGGCCCATAAAAACTTGGCTGGTGGGCCCCTGGAGTCAACTCCACTTGTGGGCCTCAGGCACCCCAGTCCGACACTGATAGTAGCCACACATCGCAAACCCCAAATGGAACATCACCCTGTACATACTGTAACATATAGGGCGACATGTATGAATTTGAATGCGTACTTTTTTTTTACTTGGTGCCGACACCAGAGTTCTAAATAGATATAGAAGAGTGTAGAATACGACAGATTTTTGGCGCACTACATAGAGTTTAATGCGCCAAACTTTGTATGGGCATAGAGTGTAATGCGCCAAACTTGGCGCACTAAGGTCTATGTAATGCGCCAAAAATCTGTCGTATTCTACACTGTTCTATATCTATTTAGAACTGTGGTGTCGGCGCCAAGTAAAAAAAAAGTACACATTCGAATTCATTCATGTCGCCCTCTTAATGTTTCAATGCTCTGATTATGAGATTCTGAGAGTGTAGAATACGACAGATTTTTGGCGCATTACATATAGCTTAGTGCGCCAAGTGTGGCGCATTACACTCTTTGCCCATGCAAAGTTTGGCGCATTAAGCTCTATGTAATGCGCCAAAAATCTTCATACTGTCGTATTCTACACTCTTCTATAGCTATTTCGAACTAGAGTGTCGGTGCCAAGTAAAACAAAAGTACGCATTCGAATTCATGCATGTCGCTCATAGTATCTTCTGTATGGAAGAAGGTAGATTTCCAGACGCAGCTTTGCCTAAGATGCTGGGTATTTTTTTTTCCTGACAAGGAGGCAGTAGGCCAACTAAGTTTGGGAACCTTCTTTGAACTAGAAGGTGCAAAATACACAAAAAAACATGTGATGTGCAGGTTTGTTTTATCTGAACAAACTCTTGAAGACATTTATGTCAGCTTACATTGTGCAGTGGAAGGAATCTGCCGAATAGAGCCACAATCGAATATGTAAGTGTTACATCTAACATTGTAAATGTAACAAGAGTCTGATAACCTAGCATTGCAACCAAAAATGATAACAAATCATGAAAATAGCCTTCCAGAACAAAAGGATAACTTTCAAGTCCTCAGTGGAGATGTTTAGAAAGCTGCACAGCTAAAGAGATTTGGATAGAGAAAGAAGTAAGGATTGCTTTCCATTCCTGCATCCCTCCCTCATCTTCATCCCTGCTTTACCCATTCGCCCCGTCTAACATATGAATTCCTTGAGGCCGTGTTGGATGAGTTGTTGGCATTCATGTACCTTGTAACTCATTGATGAAACCATGTTCTTCAGCAGCGGTTTGGCAGCCATTTCTGTATCATTAACCACTTTAATGATTTGCCACAGCATCACTGACCATGAGAGACTGTTCTATGTTTTCATTATAGAGCCTGTGCACAAAGGAGCAGTGGAAAACAATGCAACAGTGTCTTTTGTCAGTGACTGTATCTGTACTATTGTCTCTAACAGCCTCATGCATATAGAAAGATAGTTAGAGTCTATTTTTTACTATAGAATTCGAAAGAATGAGAAACATTATGCGTCTTGTGTACAATAAGACAGAGAAGAAAAATATACTGATGTATCTTACTGCCATTTAAAAGGGAAAGATGTTAAGATTTTCTTAGCATAACGGATGTAACTAGATTTAACAGGTAGGCAAATACTCCTGATTGCAAAACATATTGTAGAGCTCTCAAGGTACAGTATAGGACTACACTCACACAACTATTATTTTCTCATCCCCAGCACATAACCTTGTCAATCCTTTTGCTGCCAAAAAATGTACTGCAATCATCATGTTAGTGAAAAGGCTAAATAAAATCAAAACCAAAGTATTTTCTGCCATTTTAGCCCACAACATGCCATGCCAGATAGATCTTTTTAAATATATATTTTATTGATTGTTTTATAACAATTAATACATATATGGTACAGAAACAAGGCATACAAAATGGAAAAAGGCCATACATAAAGGTCCAAAAGCATAGAAGATGGACACTTTCAAGTTTAAATACAGAGGAAAAGTAGCCCTTATGGTATGTTCACAGGATGCCATGTGTTTAGAAGAACGCGCTGATTAGTGCGTTCTTCTAAAGCGCAGGGGTAGGGTGGCATCCCCATTCACTTTCATTATTCCTGCCGTGTATTGATAGGGATTTCATTATCCCTGTCAATACACAGCTGTCAAGACGGCAGGTAATCATAGCTCCCTATGAGAGCTATAATTACCGTAATTACAGGACGTATTGAATGATGCCCCTCGCCGGCCCATAGACTATCACTGCTAGCGGCGCGTATACGCCGGTAGTAATTGTCATGTCACTTATCTCCCCCCGTGGCGGATTCGCCAAGCAGGGAGAGGAGACGTAATCCATAGTTATCTATGAGAAACTGTGGATTACCGTAATGACTGGGCCGTATTTCAGCCCGTAATTCGTGCAGTACTCCGTGAATTACGGGCTGAAATACGTGCCCAAATAAGCTGTGTGAACATGGCCTAAGGCTTGGTTCACATCTTCTGTTCAGAACCTCCAGTGTAGAGGTGAGAACAGATGCTTCGGATGCATTTAACAATGGACAACAAAGACGCCCAATAGACTCTATTAACACATTGTCCGTCGTATAGACGAAAAAATAGCACAGTTTGATGAAATATTTTTCGTCATTCCCAACTGAACCTGCTACAGAACTTCCAAACAGAACTACCGGTGCATATGTGAACCAGGCCTAACATTGTCTGGTTTCTAGATGTATAGCCACACAAAGTATATAGTACCATTAATAAAATCATAGTCAACAATGGCAACCAAAACAAAAAAAAGAACAAAAACAAAGTGATTGCTCAAATCAATAGCTAAAGATCATAGAGTAGCAGTAATGAGAGGACTGACCGGACAAGAGTATAGACAGAATGTGGTAGGGCTTGAGTGAACCCTTATTTTCCCTGCTTTCAGAATGCCTTCAGATTATGAGAGTTTACAATGGGTTGAAAAAGTATTTATACTCCTTGAACTATTCTTCATTTTTAAATGTTGCAGTCACAAACACAAATGTATTTGTGATGTGTAATAAAAAATTATACTTGCTTTTACAAATTTTTGCAAAATAAACAACTGACAAGTATGGAGTGCATTTGTATTCAGCCCATTGTACTTGAATACCTCTAAATAAAATCCAGTGTGATCGCCTTTTACCATTACCAATTGGTAATTGATTCTGAGGCCCCAAAATGTGACCTCAACATAATGGAAAATGAAGATTAAGGAAAATTAAGCAGATAACTAAAACGGATTAAGCAAATCTTTGCATACAACAGTCAGAAAGAGCTGCTGGAAACTGGAAGTCACTTTCGAATTTGCGATTAGGAGCTTTCTTGGGTCATGTACTTTATATGCAAGGCACCAGAATAAAAAGGAAATGGGGCCCTCACCTGTTGCCCACAGAAGTTGCTCATCCGGTCACATGTAAAAAGCAGTACGGAAGATGTAGTACCGTACTCAGCGGTGCCAGTAGGGCAGTACGGGCAGTACTCCTGTCAGGGGCCCTAATCAAAAAGGGACCCACTGATATGTTCAAAAATAGGAAGTAGTAATGGGTGGGGGCCCCATTTGATTTGGGTGTATGGGGCCCTGAAACGGTTAATAGATGACTGATGGCAGCCCTGACCGTACTGTACTGTAGAGAGGTGCTATTAGACCGCTAATCACTGCATGTACTTCACTGAAACAGGGTTTTACAAGTAAAATATTCATGTTAATTTTGCTGGTTCAGTGTCTGGGACATGGTATGTTGAAACCACACTCAAGATGCAATGACCCGGGAAAGACCATTGTATGTTGTATATATTGTATCCTGAGGCCAATGTAACTTGATGGACCACAGTGTGTGTGTTTGCGTGTATATATATATATATATATATACATATATATATATATATATATATATATATATATATATATATATATATATATTTAAATATATATAATATATATATATAAATATATATATATATATATATATATATATTTACAGCGGGTGAGTAGAGAAAGAGGTTCCTCAGGTGTTGGTTTATCTCAACAAATAAAGTAGACAATTGTAACATCCAATTTAAGGACAGTTCCGATACATATTAGGCAGTTGGCCAGTCCCATCGAAACAGGCTTGGTTAACTTGAAACTCACAACTGGTGTCACATGGTAAATAAACATTCATTTGTAAACTGCAATAATTCAGAACTTGGGGAAGATTCCTGAACACAATTTATGTATAAGAAATGTCCTTATCATTCTGAAAATGAACATGTGCAGCAACCGAGGTGTTTATTACGTTTTATTTTTTTAGCAGCTCGGACACATAACTGCATAATATGATACTGGAGCTGCTGACGAACCTCTTTTTTTTGAAGAGAGTGCAAGCCCTATATGTCAATCAATCTGTCACAGGAGAAGGAACTTCCAGCAAAAGTGATCTGTGACAGCAATGCCAATGGAGCTCTACTCATGTCTGTATAATGACGTTTATAGAAATACAGTAGAATTTACAGATGTGACTTACTAATTACTCATTGTAGTATGATTAATGATACCAGTTCAGTCCAGGGCCCTTCCTGCTGAAGTTGTGACAACTCTGGTAGTAAGTGTAGGAATCATATAAGCATGAGCAGACAGTGTCTGTCTGACCACATAGGAATTACTGCAAACCTATATAGCTGCTGTGAATGTGACTGATAAATGACATGAAACAGCAGCTGGAAATAGCTCTCAGTATAACTATAAATTCTGCAAAATGTCATACCACTATTTCCATGATCATATGCAAATAGAATATACAATGACTATAGAGTGCACAAGTACAATATCGGTGCTCCTCTGCCAAGTTCATTGTGTCTCCTACAAAAAAGACAGTGAAAATAGATTGTTTCAAGGAAGCATGAGGTTGAAAGCAAAATTTATTACGCTCTTATTGTAAATCCACCCGGAGATCTCTCCTTAACAGCCTAATCTACACAGTAAAACTTCTCCAATCCAGGATGCAGGGGGCAGCACAGCAACACAACAGAGATCATTGTTCTCAGTGCTGAAGGATTATGTGTTCTAGTGCCATACTGTCAGAACAATGCACAGGCTGAATGTGTCTTAAAATCATCAGTATTCACCTGATGATAGAGTTCAACCTTACATACATACTCATTGCCTTACCTGTATATCAGATTGCATAGAAACACTGCATTATTAAATAGCGTAGCACCAGGGTATGTTGTATAAGTATAGTGCATCCAAAATACAACTAAAAAGGTTCAGTTTCCTTATAATAATCTTTACTAATATAGCACCAATATTCTGCAGCACTTTACAATACAAAGAGTATAAGTACAGACAAAACGAAATATTACATAGTAACAAAGCTATTATTAACAGCTCAAATACTGTTGACAAGAGCTTACAATCTATGTGTGGATAAGCGAAAATGTGAAAAATGCTTAGTTTAGACTATGGTCCAGTCTAAAACACCAAATCAAGAAGACAAGGATAATTAATACTCAACAGACTTTGAAATAAAGGGCGACATGTATGAAAGGGTTTTTCGCCCTTTTTCTGCCGTACAATGCACCTATCTGAGCCGGCTACGATGTCTAATGCACCTAATGAATGTGTTAGGCGCATTGTTCGTAAGACTCGACACTTTCTAATGCGCCTAACATGAGGGGGTGTTCTGGGGGCGTTATGGAGGTGTGTCACACCACATTCGTAAAATTAGACACATATATGAATGTGGTTCAGCAAAACTAGGCACATTACTGCTCTGACAGGCAGACCTATTTCATTGTGGTCTGCCTGAGGAGTCGAAGTGGAGCTAGATTTGCTGTAAGGGGCAAAAATGTCCAATATTTCTCAACTTACACCAGTACATTAATAAAAAGTAATTTATTATAATTATCAAACTGTATTAAATTTAATTAACAAAGTAGCCAAATTAATCATCAGTCCAATTTTAGTTTTATCAGGTGTCCGTTTTCTTATGACAATAGTTTTTTTCAACAGTAGTATTAGTACTATTAGGGCAGGTTCTCATGTCAATAGCGTCACATACTGTGCGCGCTGCTATACACTTGTCAGCTCGTACTTCTAAAGCACTCAGGCCCGGCCCCCAGTCACTCTCGCTTTCCAGGGAATACGCTGCGAAATCATAGCACTCAGTGAGTGCTGTAATTTTACTGTATTTGCAGGGCATTATTTGGGCGCATTGCAGCACAATTACACGTTGAAGTACGCTCCACAAACACGCCGTGTGAACACAACCTTATTATTTACTCTTTATTTTACTTTACTTTTCTATTGCAATTGATGAATAACTGCAGAGTTTAAACAACTTCTAAATCAGTAGTACAAGCAAAGATACATGTAATACATAACTGTAAACTACACTGCTTCAGAACATTCTTCTTTTTTCACCAGACTTCTTTTCTCCCACCTCTTCCTCCTTATTGGTTCAGTCACTCAAAAATCAGTAGCCGCTACTCCTGGAAGTGCTATACGAAGATGGGTAGCAGATTCTTCTCCACCTCTGAGACCTGCACCTATCTGGAGAACGGGTCCTCGTTGGCCTCTGTTTTGACTGGACAGGTGGCTAGAACTTTTTGCACCACTTGGCTGTATTTAAATTCTCCATTGAAATTAATGGGAGCATTTAAACCACCTATCCATTCAAAACTGAGGGCGACATGTCAGAAATGGGCTGCATTTTTTGGTGTATTTTTTGCCAAAAAATTCTTGTAGCCCTATCCTATATATGTATGAATAGTCGTACACAGAAACTAGGTGAAGTTTGTACCAGGCAGTTATATGCCTAAGATACATAGCTATGCTATGTGCCTAAGTTATGCACCATAGACATGCTACACTATGCTATGCAAGGTATACCACACACCAGATAATTTAATGTGCCTTAAAACTGACATGGGGGTGCTTCTTTTCTGACATGTCACCCTAAGACTTTTGGTGGCCTAATCTTCATATAGGTATAGATCCCAGAGGTACATAAAAATTCCAATTGCCAGTAGCACACTATCAACTAAAAAAACATTCAAGGTATATCGGAATATTTGAAAAAAAGCATTTCTGCTACTAGGGATACATGAAAATTTGGGATTCTTAGTTCACACTTTTGATCAAAACTGCTTAAGCCCACCTCCCGATTTCGTCAAGGGTGCCCCAATGCAGGTGGGTCCCAACACTAAACGTTACCTCTCATTGGAGCCTGTTCAGACTTCCATACTTCAGGGAGTGAAAGAACCAGCTAACTGAGCACACTGCACTGATTTAAAAACCTGTGAAGATTGGCGGAGTGCAAAAAGCCAATGAGGCAGCCACTCCTCATACAGACTAAAAAGACAATATTTGGCTCTGCACGTCCAAAAACCTTTTTCTTGAAAAAAATGAGTATAGGTGCACACTGGTGCCTGTTCAGACTTCCATACTTCAGGGAGATCCCAGAGGTGACGCACACACCTATCAGTATGCCCTCAATGTGTGAGATAGGACTGATGTGCTCCACAAGGTGAATACATACTTTGATATCTACAGAAGCAAAAAGCAAGAAAACAGTTATATACAGCCAAGCAGTTTATTGCTTTAGAGTGTATCCGGTTGTTTAAATGTGTCCTTGGTTATATGTTTATATTGATTGTGATATAGAGAAAGAAAAGGCCCTGGTGTAAAACATTTACCATTTATGTTACACAGGGGGAAAGAATAGATTGCTTTCTACATCCAATATTTGTAATATCAACCTGGATCGATAACCCCAGTGATTCAAGGAGCTGCAGCAGATATAAATTCTTATAAAAAATCCCCTGGCCTAAATCTGACACAGCGCATTATAGTACATATGTAGTCTCACTTAACAGGTTTAGAAGACACATCCTGCATCCCATGAGCTCTGGTCTTACGCTTATGTGTCGTTAACACCTGTATAGATCTCTATGTTACCATATATTTATATGGCCGCTCCTTGCCTGGGCTTCACGATGTCGATCCCTATCTAAGAAGTGCATGAATTATTGTTTTGGCTAAAGAGAAATTAGGGAGTGCATGAGATCATGTGAAATTCATACAGCCTTCGTTTTAGCCACATATGTTTACAGCACTGTTACTTTACCATATGCTTGAGAGAAGAAAGCTTTTAAAGAACATTTCAGATTTATGGGGAAGCATTTGAAGTTGTATAATATTATGCTGGAATTAGTTCTCTATTCCCGATACTAAAACCAGTACTCAGAGGAGTGATCCAAAGCACTTTATGGAAGAATACACCTTATTTCATTTCACCCTGCTTTATAACATGATTGAACGTGATTTAATACTTCGGTAGCATTAAAGGTGAGTCTTATGATTGAATAGCGGACAAGTTTGGCAAGTAAAGTATCCCGCATTAATATGAGTCTTTCAGATCCTCTTTAGATTAAAGCTTGAAGTATTTTTCCACTTTCTTGTAATACGATTTAATTTTTTCTCTGTATTATTTTAAAGGAAATCTGTCGCCAATTGTTTTTCTTACTTATTAAATCAAGATCCTGATCCATATTCTTTTCTTCTTAGCAGTTTTTATTTTCTGATTGTAGATTTCTCAATTCGGTCTTCTATAAATGATTATAGGGGCAGCATTCTTGCCTGCACTGCTTTAACAGCACTCAGAGAGATGCTTTACAGCAGCTTCATGCACAGAGGAATGTGTCATCAAAAAATGACTTATCGTTTAACTCACGATTTTATGTGAAAAACACATTTTTATGAGTTTTTGGTTATGTTTATTTTTTTAATTTTCCATATCACTTTAAATATTTTTTAATAATTCTTAAGTCCTGCAGTTTTCACTTTGGCCACTAGGTCTAATAATAGTCTGACACTTCCTGTTCTGTAGAGAAAGATTTCAGTAGTCTGCTCTTTATCAGCACAAGTTGGGTCAAACTGAAAGGAGACACCTATGCGTATAGATAACAGTGAATCCACCAGTTACAATAGGAGATGTCACAGTTCACCTTCTCCCCCTCCCTGCACACTGACTTCTTCCCAGGTCACAGAGCATGACCAGAAAGCTCTCCTATAAAAATCATTGGGACTGAGTCAGTCTTAAGGCTCCTATGTAAAGTATCTCTCAGACTGCTGTTAAAAGCAGTGCAGGCATGAAAGCTGTCCTTACAATCATATACAGACAACTGAAAGATAAATCTATAATCAGAAAATAACAATGGCTAAGAAGAAAAGAATACGTATCAGTGTCTTGATTTAACAAGTAAAAAAAATTGCTGACAGATTCCCTTTAAGACTGACTCAGTGCCAATGACTTCTATAGGAGAGTTTTCTAGTCATGCTCTGTGACCTGGGTAGAAGTCGGTGTGCAGGGAAGGGGAGATGGGAGCTGTGACATCTCCTATTGTTACTGGTGGATCCTGTGTTATCTATACACCTTTCAGTTTCTCCCTGCTTGTGCTGATAATGAGCAGACTACTGAAAATCTCTCTCTAAAGGAAGTGTTAGACTATTATTAGGCCTAGTGGCCAACGTGAAAACTGCAGGACTTAAGAATTATTAAAAAAAAATTGAAAGTGATGTGGAAAATTAGAAAATAAACATAACCAAAAATTCATAAAAATGTGTTTAACATAAAAACGAGAGTTAAACAGTAAGTCATTTTTTGATGACACATTCCCTTTAATTTTGTTACAGTAAATTATGCTTTAAAGCTTGAATAGTAGAATGCCACTAGCTTCACTGTACTATAACATTCAATTCTTCTCTTTAAAATGTATTACTTTTGAACAGTTCACTAACTTTCGACATGAAAAAACTTCTACCCTCTACATTTGTTTACACTACATGTTTTACATTTAATGTATTCTGTAGATTTAAACACCTGAAAATAACAGAAAATAACAAGAAAAGGGGTCAGATGTAGAGTTCATATCGCTGTGTAGGACTCACACCACGTTTATGATGTACTTAGAAGTCAATAAACCACAAATCCCTAAAAAGGGGGGGAACAAACTAAAAAATAACTTTTAATATTTATATCTTAAAACCGGTGTAACCACACCCGAACCACTAGTATCAAAAGATAAATACTACGAAGAAAGAAAAACTCCTAGAAGAGATTGTTTAGAAAGAGGCTATCTGAAAACCTAGAGGTCCCTAGGCAGCTAGTCTATGCTGCCTAAAGCCAGGATTATCGCCCCGAAAAAAGGACGGTCCCGTCAGGAACCTATATCTGACTAAGGAAACCCTATTAGTCCCTTACACTATACATCCCTCACACTCCAAATCCCAACATGTTTCGATCCTCCCAGATGAAAGGGATCTCCTCAGGGGATATTGTATAGGGAAAAGTACAACCAACAATCAAAGGCGTACGAGAAAACGCTTAGATACAAATTATATATGATGGTACAGATGAATGATGTCTAGGATGTAATATCACAAGCCACTCATATTAGAAAAGAACGTAGTTTTTACTACTTATCTGGCCCGTATGGTCTAATTCCATAGACTTGAGGAATAGCGATAATACTGTAAATCTAAAGGAGAAAATACCAAATTACCTATAGAATAAATGCCAAAACATAGAAAGCCCCATAGACAACAAGATACATAATTACCTGTAAATCACAGTCCTCGCAAATGTGGTTCATCCGCGCCACTCGCTCTGTGTGTGACAGAGCGCAGTGTATCAGTGGTGTAACGCCGGGCGGAGACGCTGAACACTGAGCCGCATGGAGATATGCGCGCTCGAGTGCCGCGCCGGAAGTGACGTCCTCCCGGCTCAGGATGATTCAGAGCAACGGGTGGCGTCTTTAGTAACCTATTTACCGCATAGAAGTAGCGGCCAGGTAAATAACATACAAGCGATCCTACTGATAATCAGGATCCAGGTAAGATTATTGATTAAAAGATGCTTGGCTTCATAGGCATATGTCCCAAAGATATTGAGGGACTAAGAGTATATGGCATACAATATAGAGTTAAAGGGCGGCAGATATACATAGAGAATGGTACAAAGCAGAATTTTAAATGTCAAAAAGAGTGTTTAACATATTTAAATATAACAGCTGAAGTCCAATTGTTCATTAAGGCCGTCTGGTGTTAAAGTTTTCAACACAAACGTCCAGTAGGTTTCTTGCTGCAGCAGTTTTTGGTCAATATTTCCTTTCCGTATAGACGGTATAATGCGGTCAATCCCAGTCCATCTTAAGCATTTGGGGCCACATGTATGAATCCCGCCGGGTCGAGGCGCCATTTTCCGCCAGTTTTCCGGCGGAATCTGTGCCTGATTTATGTCGCGGACGGGCGGCGCTCATACATATCATGTAAAGTCCGCCGCGCCTCGCCAGCGTATGAGACGAAGTGCGGGGACATGGGCGCTGTGCGGCGCTGCGCCTATGCTTCGCCGTCCGAGGAAGTGCACTCATACATGCGGGTAAAAGTCCGCCGCGCCTCGCCAGTGTGTGGGGTGCAGTGCGGGACTTGGGCGCCGTGCGGGACTGCGCCGAGAATCTGTTCCGATGCGAGACAGGCTGGAGCGGCGAGAAATCATTCCAGATGTCGGTGCAGAGTATGAAGCAAAAATCGCCTTTATAAAGGCGTTCTACATTTTTTGGTTCTAAATCCTCCGTCCGAGGCGAAGTGAAGCAGGATCCGAACATGCGAGGAAGCGGATCGAAGATCGCGACAGAAGTCTCGGCGCTCCGCTCCGTGCAGCAGGAGTGTGATTCCCGAAAAAATCGCCTTTATAAAGGCGGAAAACAGTGTCAGAAAGGAGCTGAATGTACAAAATACACTTCTTAAAAAATAAAATCACTTTCCCAAACTCGAGAACGGCACAATATCAAGAAATATGATATTGGAAATTGCCGGGAAATACAGTAATTCAAATCCTGAAACCTATTCTCATTGGTCGGCATAAACCAGCCAATCAGAATCGGAGCGACAGTGAACCATTAAAAGCTATGGGGAAGAATTGACCAATCAAAATCCTCGGCGGGATAATTCAAAATACAGTAAAAATGCTGAAAAGAGCTGATTGGCTGAGATAACGGGGGCTTGGCTAGCTCAGCCAATCAGAATAGGAGCGACAAAGTCCCATTCTAGGCTATGGAGAAGTTTAGACCAATCAGAATCCAGGGCGGGATAATTCAAAATACAGTAAAAATGCTAAAAACAGCTTATTGGCTGAGATAACGGGGGCTTGGCTATCTCAGCCAGTCAGAATAGGAGCGACAAAGTCCCATTCTAGGCTATGGAGAAGTTTAGACCAATCAGAATACGAGCGACAAAGTCCCATTCTAGCCTATGGAGAAGTTTAGACCAATCAGAATACGAGCGACAAAGTCCCATTCTAGCCTATGGGGAAGTTTACACCAATCAGAATCCAGGGCGGGATAATTCAAAATACAGTAAAAATGCTGAAAAGAGCTGATTGGCTGAGCTAGCGGGGTCTCGGCTAGCTCAGCCAATCAAAGCGCGAGCTACTTCTCCCATTATACTCTATGGAGAGATGAGCGCACTCAAATCTCGGCGCTCAGCACCGCGCGGCATAAAGTATTAATCACCAAATTATTTTTATGCAGTGTAAAACATTCTCAGATAAAGACCAGAACACTTCTTGAAAAATAAAGCAGTTAAAAACCCGAACAACGCGTTCGTCGCCGAGACCGGTGCTACATAGGGAATTGCCATAGAGAGAATTGCCGGGAAAGACAGTAATTCAAATTGTTTAAGCTATTCTCATTGGTCGGCATAAACCAGCCAATCAGAATAGGAGTGACAATGTCCCATTCTATCCTATGGAGGAGAATTGACCAATCAGAATAGGAGCGACAAAGCCCCATTCTAGCCTATGGAGAAAAATGGACCAATCATATTCAAAGGCGGGACAGTTCAAAATACAGTAAAAAGGCAGAAACGAGCTGATTGGTTGAAGCGGCGGGGGCTCGTCCAGCTTAGCCAATCAGAGCGCGAGCTACTTTCTCATAGAGTTCTATGGGGAAAAGACATTCTGAGCGCGCTCTGTGATTGGCTAATTTCAAAGAGCCGCCGTAATTTGGACCAATTGGAGAGCGAGCGACGCTCCTATGGGTTTTGTAATGCAATCTGAAATCAAGCTGTATATGGCCGAAATCACATTATAACACTACACAAGTTGTCACGATGTGTATATAAAAGGAATCCTAATATGTGGCTAACGAAAAAAAAATATTAATTCCCTAAAATCATGTTTATTTCTTTATTTTCGTTAGCCAAGGATCAATAGTATGGGTGCATCGAAAATAAAGAAAAAAACATGATTTTAGGGAATTAATATTTTTTTTTCGTTTTTTTCGTTATTTTTTCTGAGTGTATGGGAGAATTTTCTCCAAAGACTACGCAGGACTCCCACCAGCCGAGGTACAGATTTGCATAGGAACCTCACCCTTAAAGATCTTCAAAGAGTGAGGGGTACCATAGACAATAATTGCTCTGAACTTGAACTGCAGGCACTACGGGATCTTGAGAATGATGCCACTATATGCATTAAGCCCTCCGATAAGGGGGGCAATGTAGTGGTGTTGGATCGTATCGCATATAAGGAAATGTGCCAACAATTATTGTCAGATATATCTTGTTATCGTATTCTACCCCAGGACCCCACTCCCATCTTTTCTGCTGAATTAAAAACTATATTAAATGAGGCTCTGTTGTCAGAACACATAGATAAAGCAGAATTTGATTATCTCCTTACACGTTATCCATGTATTGCTACATTCTACAGTTACCTAAGGTTCACAAAGGTACTACCCCCCTAAAAGGGAGACCAATAGTGTCAGGCATTGGCTCCCTAACGCAAAATTGTGGGGTATATATTGATAAAATCATATTTCCTTTTGTGCAAACGTTACCATCATACATCAGAGACACAACTGATCTTTTAAAACGTCTTGAGGGTCACTATGTCGAACAAAACACCTTACTAGCAAGCATAGATGTAGAGTCCCTCTACACTTGCATTCCACATCATCTTGGTCTAGAAGCAATCAGGTTCTTCTTACGAAGTAGAGGTATACAATTTGAGGCACATAATAGATTCTTGGTGGACTTGTTGGAATTTACTCTAACCAGAAACTACTTTGTTTTTGACGGCAGGACGTACCACCAGCTACGGGGTACAGCCATGGGAAGTGCCGGTGCGCCTTCCTATGCAAATCTGTACCTCGGCTGGTGGGAGTCCTGCGTAGTCTTTGGAGAAAATTCTCCCATACACTCAGAAAAAATAGCCCTCTGGGCCAGATTCATTGATGATGTGTTCATTATTTGGAATGGCACCATCGTGGAATTCCATGAACTGGTAGAGGCTCTTAATGTTAACAACTTGGGATTAAAAATCACCTATGACATCAAGGAGAATTGTCTACCCTTTCTTGATGTATGTATCACTAAAAAAATGTCTGGTGAATTGACAACCACAATATTTCGCAAACCCACCGCAGTTAATTCTTTGCTGTGATGGGAGAGTCACCACCCTGTGCCTCTTAAAAAGGGTATTCCCCGTGGCCAATACCTGCGTCTCAAGAGAAATTGCTCTTCAGAGACAGAGTTCCGGAGACAGGCAGATGATCTGAGGAAACGCTTTTTGGCACGTGGATATCCAGATTCCGTATTACGGCAGGCTTTTCAGAATGCATTAAAATGTGACCGCACTAGTCTCCTTACCCCTAAAACTGGTGGAGATGTTTCTCCTCTTACACGCATCATAGGAACCTTTGACAATGCTGCGCCATCAGTTAAACGCATTATCCAAAAACATTGGCATGTTCTCAAGATGGATCCCGATATTAAAGACCTGATCGGTGATTTTCCATCCATTACCTATAGACGAGGGAGGAACCTGAAGGACCATGTAGTCCAGAGTCACTTTGTTATGCCCCGTTCTGAAATGTGGCTGTCTAGACCTGTAGGCTCTTTTTGCTGCTCCAATTGCGTAGCATGCCCCTTTGTGGAGAAAATAAAATTCTTCACTGGGACTAAAAGCAATAAGACGTTTTCTATACGACACTTTATTAATTGTAAAGTCTCTAATGTGATTTATTTAATCTCTTGCACGTGTGGACAAAAATACATTGGCAAAACCACGCGCCAACTTTGTCGTCGCATTTGTGAACATCTAGACGACATTTGGCACAAACGGAATACGGCTGTTTCCCGTCATATTTGGAACTGTCATGACGGTAACCCCAAATGCTTAAGATGGACTGGGATTGACCGCATTATACCGTCTATACGGAAAGGAAATATTGACCAAAAACTGCTGCAGCGAGAAACCTACTGGACATTTGTGTTGAAAACTTTAACACCAGACGGCCTTAATGAACAACTGGACTTCAGCTGTTATATTTAAATATGTTAAACACTCTTTTTTGACATTTAAAATTCTGCTTTGTACCATTCTCTATGTATATCTGCCGCCCTTTAACTCTATATTGTATGCCATATACTCTTAGTCCCTCAATATCTTTGGGACATATGCCTATGAAGCCAAGCGTCTTTTAATCAATAATCTTACCTGGATCCTGATTATCAGTAGGATCGCTCGTATGTTATTTACCTAGCCGCTACTTCTATGCGGTAAATAGGTTACTATAGACGCCACCCGTTGCTCTGAATCATCCTGAGCCGGGAGAACGTCACTTCCGGCGCGTCACTCGAGCGCACATATCTCCATGCAGCTCAGTGTTCAGCGTCTCCGCCCGGCGTTACACCGCTGATACACTGCGCTCTGTCACACACAGAGCGAGTGGCGCGGATGAACCACGTTTGCGAGGACTGTGATTTACAGGTAATTATGTATCTTGTTGTCTATGGGGCTTTCTATGTTTTGGCATTTATTCTATAGGTAATTTGGTATTTTCTCCTTTAGATTTACAGTATTATCGCTATTCCTCAAGTCTATGGAATTAGACCATACGGGCCAGATAAGTAGTAAAAACTACGTTCTTTTCTAATATGAGTGGCTTGTGATATTACATCCTAGACATCATTCATCTGTACCATCATATATAATTTGTATCTAAGCGTTTTCTCGTACGCCTTTGATTGTTGGTTGTACTTTTCCCTATACAATATCCCCTGAGGAGATCCCTTTCATCTGGGAGGATCGAAACATGTTGGGATTTGGAGTGTGAGGGATGTATAGTGTAAGGGACTAATAGGGTTTCCTTAGTCAGATATAGGTTCCTGACGGGACCGTCCTTTTTTCGGGGCGATAATCCTGGCTTTAGGCAGCATAGACTAGCTGCCTAGGGACCTCTAGGTTTTCAGATAGCCTCTTTCTAAACAATCTCTTCTAGGAGTTTTTTCTTTCTTCGTAGTATTTATCTTTTGATACTAGTGGTTCGGGTGTTGTTACACCGGTTTTAAGATATAAATATTAAAAGTTATTTTTTAGTTTGTTCTCTCCCTTTTTAGGGATTTGTGGTTTATTACTTTGATTGTGAGAACTGTGGTCTTTGATATAGGGTCATTTTTTGGTTGTACTTAGAAGTCAAACATAAAGTCCGAACACATGCAGCCGTATGCAGTTCAACAATATACTTGCAATAGAAAACAATATATACTGTATGTTTTTTGGGATCTCTATGTATTTAAAAGCATAGGGATAAATTAAGGGGTTGTCTCTGAAAGATCTTGTAGGGCATTTAGACATCATAGAGTGGGTTCCCTTGCTTGGGACACCGCCACTCTATGACAACAGAAAACCATGGGTCCCACTTTCAGTCCTCCCTACAGACACAGCTGGTTTTGTCAATTTGTTGATAACTTTGTACAGACAAATATTTTAACCACTACACCTATATTTAGAAAAATTAGATGGTCTCTATCATAATTTAAAGGACATGTCCCAAATTTACTAACTTCCACAGGACCATCTATATTTGCTGCTTCTAAAAGAAATGTGTCTTGTTGCAAAAGGAACAGAATGGGTCATGGTTTTGGACTAAGTAAGTAAAGTTTGGGTTAGGTCCTTACACTTTTATATGGGGAAAGACTGAAACTGTACATTTTTCCTATGTTATATCCAGTATCTTGCAGCCACAAAGTATGAAATGGGAAATTTGTGTTTTTATATGATACACATACCAGCTGTAATAGACTCATTATATGGAAAACATCAAAAAAGACTTCAGTATATAGTGGTCCATGAAGTTACAGTGGCCTCAGGATACAATATTTTCAGTTTTCTTTCTTGGAACATTGTATCTTAAAACCAGTCTCACCATACAATGTCACAGACACTGCTGATCTGTGGTATATGTGATTGATGGAAGATCCAACCAGTTATTATGAACATTTTACTTATAATGGGGAACATAAATGGTGTGTAGAGTTTTAATTGTCTTTTTGCCCTCTGCTAAGCATCTGCATATCACAAGGTATTATGGGAAAGGAGCTGAGAAGCTCAAGTGCCCTCTATTGGATGTAACAAATCCTCAATTCGCTTTTGACCCACTGGGTCTTGAGAAAGCAAAAGGGATATTTAGCCAAGCCAGTATCTCTCATCTGCGGCCAGCTGTTTTGGGATGTTTGCCCCTCATCAGTGCAGAGCAGAGCGACACTGGCTGGCTGTGTGGGAACATTTTACATCTATTTTAGTGAAGTGAATGCAGTTATTGGCAGTCCAGTACCGCCTCTCAACTGTTCTGTGCGGTGCTCCATGTTCTGTACTGCTCTTTACATGTGTCGGGATGAGCGGCTCATTTGGGAACCAAGTGAGGGCGGTTCCATTTTCTTACTTTCTAGTACATTGCGTATAAAGTACATGACCCAAAGAAACTATCATCCTCAAAATAGAAAGGGATTTCCAGTCTCCAGTAGCTCTTACTGACTGTTATATGTAAGGATTTGCTTCATTGAATTAATTATTTTTAATCTTCCTTTTTTATTATGTTGGGAAACATTTTTGGGACTTTGGAACTGATTACCAGTTTTCCATATAGTTCTGGTTTCATCATATTATGGTTTTGACATAAACCGGTCATCCCATAAGCAATTAATATTGTATGTTGATAGACCTCTGTATACCATTTCCAACCATACAAACAAATATATAAGAAACATTGACCCCACGCTGCACAGCATTGGTCCCTGAAATCAGCACTGAAAAACTGAAGTTTGACACAGTATATATAAAAGTTTTAGTTTTTAGTTTTAGACGTACTAACCAATGAAGCAAAATGGGAAACAGCACAGGTAAATGTATAGTGCACATCCAATAGACCCAACCAAGTCTGGAAGGTATCAAAAAATGATGAAAAAGGACAGCACTTACTCAAAAAGTTTATCTTTTACTATCCAAATTGGATTATTGGATAATAAAAGATAAACTTTTTGAGTAAGTGCTGTCCTTTTTCATCATTTTTAGACATACTAACGACCATGTTGTTTTGTATCTGTTACCCTGTGGTCTGGTTGTCCGCACAATTATAGATTTAAGTTCCCAATTATTTCTTTCTTATAAACAGGATTAAAACAAAATACATTTTCATTTCATTTTTAGAACATTTACTGATCAAAATGCTAAAAAAAAAGCAGATTAGTATCTTCAAAATATTCAGCAGTCACAACGACATGAAATTACAGATGTAAAACACGCGAACACTTTCATTTGATTACCAAAATAATCAAAGAGTGGTGTTAATGTTACCTACAATGTGATTGTTAACACAGCTTTAATCCACATACACAGAACATTAGGAAATTGTATCGTACCCCTGGCATTATACCAGTATTTGATTTAATTTTTGCCTTGGGTGATAACTACACTATGGTTCCTCAAAGCACTGTGTCCTTTGCTGTCATAAATGAAGCAACACTTTCACTGACTGCATCTTTAAGAAGCACACAGCTTACAACATGAAACATCACGAAAAATTAAATCAAATCCCACTTCATCCCTCAAGGATAAAAAGCTTCATTTGTAAAGCTTCCAACATCTAAACAAGAAAAAAATAATATATATATATTTGTCTGTAGGATATAAGTTGAAAAATAATTTGTGTCTCATGTGGTTATGGGGGAAACAAAGAAAAACAAATGAAGACAATGGAAGTCAAGGATTCTACATAATTCTCACAAAAAACCTCACTATATAAGCAGGCAGTGCGCTCCAGGCTCCGGCTGAGTCCATCGGACTTTAGCTTATTGCCAAACAGTAATTTCTTTAATTTTCCAAAATTGTTGAGCTGGTCAGACCATTTTTAGATATGGATATAAACATATCATGTTTAAGGTCTTCAAAGATACAGAAGTGCAGCGCTAGCAACTTGAAATTTGCTACTGATAAACATAAGGTTCCCTGGATAAATCTGAGGTCTCCAGATTAATGTCTTGAGGTTTAGAGCAACTGTCTGGTACTGTCTTATTATTATAAGCAGTAATACTGTAATAGGCATTCAGCACAAGGGAAATGTACAGTACACTGATTGCCCAATACACATTGGTTTTAACTATTTTTCTATTTATCAGAGGCTTATTAGGCTAATTTCAAACTACATATTTGGTGCACGGTCAAGATAAACACCAACATATCTTCCCTAGGGGAACGGATATACTGTGGAGACTACCTAGCTCCTTGATACAAGATGAACAATGTAAAGAATTGTTATGACAATGGTGGGGAGAATTTGAAAAAGATAATGAGAATCACAAGACCTCTCCTAGCTTATTCTGGGACACGGGAAAGGCAGAACTCAGAGGAAGAATTTTAACATACATGGCCGCCAAAAAGAAAACATTAAAAGGAAAATATGACAAAGGGACTGAGAATTTGAGGTCATCGTATACATCTTTTCTGTCGGATCCTTCAGATGAGAACAAAAAGAAATGGATCATATCTAAGGAGGCTTTTGAGTTGCAACAGAAAAGACTAGAATCTTTTTATAGGTATCAACTCAGGGTGTTGCTATTTAAATTCGATAACAAGGCGGGGAAGTAACTTGCCAATTTGGTCAAAGGAAAAAAGGGAATATTTTGTGCCTAAAAATAGTTTGAGGGATGTGGAAAGGGCCCCAAAAAGATCAATGATGTCTTAAAGACATACTATAGAAAACTGTACACACAGACAAATTGTGATATGGCACAAGGAATACATTTTTTACAGAATATCCCTTTAAACAGAGCAGGATAGAGCAGTTCTGAATACTGATGTTACAGAAGATGAAATTAGAGAGGTAATAAAAAAATTTGCCATCAAACTAGGCTCCAGGGCCAGACGGTTTCACAGGTGAATTTTATAAACTATTACAGAAAGAGTTAGTGCCCACTTTGCAGCAAGTATTTGGGGTCATAATTAAAAAGAGAGTCATGCTACCATCTGGGGATACAGCAATGACCCAAGCCAGAATCATACTGCCCTATAACATTTATTAACCAAGATATAAAGACATGTCTGAGGAAGCGGGACAGCCTCCCACGAAACGCGTAACATGCAATAAATTAACCTATTCCTTTATTTCTTGTAGCCTCAGTGCTCACTTCCTAGCACTCTAGTTTTAAGGTTTCCCAATAGTAACCGGAATAAACTCCTTGTGGGTTTATTCAAGTTATTCCTTTTCTCAATCATCAGGCGTGATGACACTCACGTTGTGTGTGCTGCATACGCAGCGCTGCCTCGTCAATGTTGGCTGGGCCCAGGGGCGGCCGCGGAAGTTAAAACATCCGGTGGGCCGGATAAACGTTCTTGGTGGGTCGCATGTGGCCCACGGGCCGTAGTTTGAGGACTTCTGGTCTATGCAATGCATTAGGCTGTATTAACTATAGCGCACCCTAGTGGTGAAGCGCCCTAAGGGGACTCAATGTTAAAGTAAAAAAAAAAAGGTTTAAGGTGAAAAAAAAAGCATTAAAAGTTCAAATCAACCCCCTTTCACCATTTTACAAATACATAAGATAAATTAATAAAAAAAAGTTACACATATTTGGTATTGCCGCGTCCGAAAAAGTCTGATCTATAAAAATATAGCATCACTTATCCCGTACACTGAACACCGTAGAAGAAGAAAAATTCCAAATGAAAGAATTGCATTTTTTTTGGGTTATTTCACGTCCCATAAAAATTGGAATAAAAGTGATCAATAAAGTCGCATGCATTCCAAACTGCTAGCAATAAAAAGTACGCTTCAGCCCGAAAAATACCGCCTCACTGACGTCCGGAGGTGTTAGTACAAAAAAGTTATTGGTTGCACAAAGTGGCACCCCGGTGAAAATTTAAAAAATAGAAAATGTTTGGAATTTGTTTACGGTACCAAAACATAAAGGAAACCCTACATAAAAAAAGTTATGGCTCTCAGAAGGCAAGGAGGAAAAAAAATTTAGAGCCATATTATGTATTATGCTGTATTACCTACAATTCAGGTAAAATATTTTAAACGGTTTATTTTGTAGTTTCTGTGCCAACCTAAATTAGGAGGCTCTGCTTTAAAAGGACAATGGACTGCCATGTCTGGCAGTACCAATCTCCTGTGCTTTGCAGTGTCAGTGGGAACATTGTTCTTAGTGGCCATTTTAATTACATACTTTCCTCATGGTTGAAACATGGTTGCCTGGGAGCCCTCAACATGACAAGTAGCTGGACAATGCAAGATTTATTAAAAAATCTCATTTTGGGTGCCATTAGGAGGCCTGGTGGTTGTCAATCAGCAGAAGTGTGGCAATGTCAAGAGTCAGGGGAAGATTATGTCTATGATCACTTGAAGTTTGGGCATGGCCAAAGCTGAGGGAGATACCAGATATTTGAGGCGGTCCTAGAACTCGGAATATGAGGGACGCAGGTGCCTTATCTAGCCCTGTGCAACATCAGCTAAAACTTTATAATTAGTTCCCCCAGTCCACCCACTCTGCTGGACTTTGCATAGGCCTCTCAGTTAGCCTCAGGGCAGACAGTTCAGGGTTGGCGCATCCACAACCTACATTAGCAATGACTCCCCAAAGTCTCTGAGTGTCTCTGCTTGTGGGATACTACTTACACTAGGGCCTAGTCTTTACTCTCCCCAGGAAAAGAATGTCATGGCAACACTCATGGCTTCACTGACCCACAAACTGTCATGTCTGCATCAAAGTAACTCCTCAGAGCCCTTCCGCTTTGTCTGCAGAGCTCCTCCACCTTCTCCATCCACTGCTTCTGAATCTTTCTATAGTGACCAGAGCTGACCTGTCTGGGCATGCTCAGTGTAATTAGTGACAATATCATACAGTAATATATTTCTTCTACATACTGTATATGACCAATCAGATAGATAGGTGTGAATACAAACTACAGTTACATCTTAGGGTATGTTCACACGGCGTAAATTTGGCATGCATTACTAATACGGGCGAGATGCGCGCTGAAAATAGAGAACTATGGATTACGCCTCCTCTCTCTGCTCGTACAATACGATCGTATATTGTACACACGGGGAGATAAGTGACATGTCAATTACTTGCGGCGAATACGTGCCGCGAGTAATGAACGTCAATGGGGCTGGCGTGCCCTCCCCCCCCCGCCCCAGCCCTTCGTTTATTCTCATTTTAGGGCGAGCTACATAAAGACACGATGTACTGCGGAGTGTACTATACGTGCCACAGCACATGGTGTAAACACAGTGAGTAGTAGTAGAGTAGAGTAGAGTAGAGTAGAGTACAGATTACATAGATACTAGTACAGACTACAGAAATGCATCCCATAATTCTTTAACGTACTTACATGTGCAGAGTGCATGTAGGTGGCAGGAGGAACAAGAAGTCTGTGCGGTTCAAGTTTAGCCATCACCAAGGCCACTGAATGATGTCATAGAAGTGGGCATTGTTTTGGCAACCTCTGCTGCACAGCCTAGTACCTGGCATCAGTAATTTTTGCATGTAGTGTAAATAACCATAATGAAAGAATTAACAGCCTTGGTATATTACATAGAATATTTATACTTTATATACATTTTCCTGTTGTTTTACTGTTGAAAATGCCATATGTCGCTTTGTATTGTAAATGTTAATCCTTCTAATGGTGAGAACAAAGCAATGTGCATTATGCTTTAACTTATTATCAGACATTTTGGTCAAGGTTATCTTTTTAATAAGAGCATAATAAATACATTTTATGAAAACATGTCTCCCAGATGTGATCACCTCAGAGCTCTGTTTTGGAAATGATTCCCAGGGGCAGAATAGATCTGAGCTTAGAGTGGCTGGTATCGAAAAGGAATCCAATGACAGATCTAAGAGTAAAATTTCACACACTTCAGTCAGCAGAACATTCTCTGCAGGAATTAATTAGTTGTTGAATAATTCACAAGGACGGTGTAGGATGCCTTCCACTTTCCATCATTACATGTTTAAAGAAAATTAGAAAAAATATGGTCGTTGGTTATATTGCATTAAGCCAATTATTGAAGAACTGACTTAAAAGCTGTTTGAAAGCTATGTGACTATAGCTGTGATATTAAAACATAATCAGCTGTTTAAAGAACCATGGTGGTCATATACAAGCCTTAATATGGTCCCCCATGTGCATAGCGTCATGCTGCTATTATCTACGATATCCATATTAGCACCATGTCAACCCCAGAGATTATTTAGACAGAATCTTCGTTAAACAGAAGAGCCGGATGCTGGATTTCTCATTTTCTTCTTTTTCTACAATTAACTGTTCAGATGCTGGATTTTCCATTTTCTTCCTTTTCTAGAATGAATTTTAGCTATTTCCAAAATGGCCAAATGGGTGAAATTATTTTAGTCATAGACAATTAGTTGTTCAATACGAAGAAAAACAGTTCTTATAATGCTAAATGACCTGGATATTTCTAGTGATAAATCACCAGCTAGTGTAGATAGCATTATTATTGTTTATTTGGGGTAATGCACATAATAAATTAACGTCTGAGCATCTGACTCTCATACAAGCAAGGTGTCTAATTGGGGATGTGTGCACTTTTCATTTTTTACTTTTTTTTTTTTTCTTATTTATTTTATTTTACTACATAAAGTAGTTTACTATGGTGTCCATATTACGTGGGAATATAATAATTATAATTATAACGTAATATAAAATTATCTTTGTCTTCTCCATATACAGAGCGCTAATAAGAGTGATCTAATGGTAACATCCCATTAGATCATTGTAGCCAGTGATCAGTATACACACACATGCAGAGTAGACACAGCTTTTATCTTCCCTGCATGCCTCCAAGCCCCATTTGTAAAATAAATTAGTGAGACATTATTGAGTGTTTTTTAGTTAATTTCAGTACAGAATTGGGCAGTCAGAGTGGTAGCCAAACCCCTCTGATAGTACTGTGTGCAGGAACATATTGTGACAGTAAAAGGCAACTCATGAATTAACAGATGGACACAAGGACCATGTGATTAGCTTAATTTACATGTGGTGACTGGAAAAGATTAAGGGAGGAGTCTCCCAAAACGCGTTGGTGCATCAGTCGTCACTATGCTTACTTAACATGTCTTTTTAAATGGAATTTAAATAAAGCTGCAAGTTTTACTTAATTTTTTTGATATACTTCTAAAGTTGCTGGACCACCAGTTTTTTTGACTATGGACTGGAAAAGACTAAACTGCTTTAGACTACCAAATACTTGTCTCTATCACATGATCATGACCAGCACACAACTAAAAGTGTGAGAAGCAATTGTAAAATTTGAAGTGATTTGTAAAATTTAAATGGGTTGGGCTACATTATTTCGCTACAATAGAAGCAGCTATATCAGCTTATCTGTCGAAAATGTTTGTTGTCATTCACTGATATTAGCAGGAACCAAATCCACATCTCGGCACACCTGCTACGAATAAGGGCCGACATGTATGTTTTTTGGCGCCGAGACGCCACTTTTTATGTGTATTAGTGTAGAATGTGCGTGATTTATGAACCCGCTCAGACGACATTTCTGGCTCAGGTAAACCACTTTGAAAGTGGTTTACCTGTTCCAGCAGTAATGTGCGTGGAATTGCTGTACTGAAGCTATAAATGTGTAGCTTCGTATGGTTCTAGTGCACCCCGCCTCCTGCATGCCCCCCGAAATCAGGCGCATTACAAAGTGCCACGCCTGATATTGGCGTTTTAAATCGATAGCGAACGTGGCTGCGTCTGATGTCGGGCTGAAAAGACGGCATATATCTGCCGCAGCCCCGTTCATACTTGTCGCCCAAGATGTTTTAGGTAAAACACGTTAGTTTTGTCTTTTCTTTTTTGTATGCTTACTTCATAGCCTGCTTCTGTTCATGTTTTTACATGATGAGATAAATTACAATTTTTATACTATGATTTTTTTGTGCAAATGCTGTATGATTGAAGTTTTGCTGTGCTGCGCCAGGTGTCCTGAAGAAGGGCTGACAGTGTGTATTGATGTACCACCAGCCCTGTTGACCTTTTTTTAGTATTTTTCTTTAGATATTTAGATATAGATATTTCCTTCAAAAGGTTCAGTGAGTTTGCTTGATGGGGCACTCCCTGCTAAATTTTGCTCTCCATGCCTTTTTCGGAGTATTAGTTGTGCCACTTAAAAGGGTTTTCTCATCTCCAAGTTTCATAGGATGCATGAATGAAATAATTCTGCTTTGCTCTGTCACTTCCTAGTCAATACACTGAGCATATGAGCTCAGTGTATTCAGACCTCTGCTAATTAGATAATCTCATGCTGTCAGGACCAGGGAAGCTTCTGAGTTAAAGTAAACAGCAGTAATTACTGGCTTTTGTCTGAAAGATCAGATAACAAACTAACTCTCACTGTCCAGAGTTCTGTGTGACCTGTGTGATGACTTCACTCCCTGCTATCAGATAGAACAAACAGCAGGGGGAGAGAAGTACAGAAGGTTGGTCACTTGGGTAACCAGATAGAGAACAGAAGGCGATAAAATCACTTGTAGCTCCTTAACAAAAAAAAAATTAACAACGCAATATATTTGGAAAACATCTTTATTTAGTGTTCCCAACATGTTGAAAGCTAAGCTTTGTAGCGAGACAACCCCTTTAATTGGCTCTGTTAAGAAGAGTTGAAAGTTTAGATAGAAAACAAGCAGGGTTCACTAAGAAACACATGAAGTTGGCTTGATACCTTTCCCATTTGATGGTCTTTAGTTCATGTTCTTATGTATTTTGTTCTTTGTTCTCTCTTTATATATAAATTAATTAAGAGAGAAAGAAAACCTTACTTTAGTCTACTGTACATTCACTTGAGATGGACTTTTTGAAGTATAGGCTGAGCGGCTACACTATAGCTGCAGTGTTATAATGAGGATGGTTACTGTATATTAAACATTGTATTTAATGATATGCATGTTTCTCCCCTCAGCTCACTTGTGTATGATATTACTACTATAAATCTATCTTCCTGATTATATGAATATCTGCATATTCTTCTCATATAAACACGAGTGTTGCTTGTTTTCCCCTTACTCATTAATATTAATGTATTTGTTCGGTCTTCATTTTAGGGATTTTATTTTACTTAATGACTGTAAATGAAAGGGGAATGCAAATGTTCTTTGTTATTTTATTTGCGCTGCTCTTGCATGCAGCTTCCATAAACCATAATACCAAACCTCAGGGGTTTCTTCTAAATTGGAACTGTGGTTAGGCACTTGTCACTATGACTTACAGTAGCTGCTAAAAGTTACCTGGAGCTAATGCTTTGAGAGCACTAAGTCAAACGTAATATAGAAGGAAAATATTTCTGGAGAACACTTCCCAGTAGTGGGAAGATACTTCTTGTCAGCTCATACTGTGCAGGGAAAGGAAAGATTGAGCAAATGCTGGTAAATTTCGCTTCAGAGAATGCGAGCAAGTTCACTATGAGCTTTGGACTATGGATGCCTCCCTAAAGGACTCATTGGTTTTTGTAAACAATTTGTCAGAATGAAGTGAAGAGGTTTCTCATGAAGTCTCCTGAGGCAGCTTAATGTCAGCATGGCTGACCCTAAATCTTTGTTTCTAGCACATACATTGATGTGAGATCGGGATGCAAAATGAGCACAAGTAGGAGATTCCAGTAAATTATGTACAATTCTTAGGAAAGCATCAGTACCGCACTAAATATGATGTGTTAGACTATCAACCCATGCTTATGCATGACCATCTATGCAAATGAATATTAGCAGGCATTTTCATAAAAATATGAATCACAGAGAAATGACTTCAAACCAAGGTGTATCAGTCTCATTCTGCACATGGGCGTAATTATAGACATAGCAGCACTAGCAATCACTACAGAGCCCAGAGGATGAGGGGGCCCAAGAACATTGCAGCTTTTTGTAAGGAGTAGTAAGTTGGTGGCTTTCTGCTATCTAGCACTACTATAGGGTTTTCTCATCTTAAACATATATGACAAATCGATAGGATTTGCCATAAATATCCCAACTCTGGTACCCACACCTATCATGAGAATAGGAACCCGAACTTCTCTGTGCAGAATAAAGAGGTGGCCTCATATGTGCAGAACTCTTCAGAACTCTATGGATTTCAGAGTATAGCCAAGTGTTGTGTTCAGAGGGGTACACTTGTGAGCTACCACTCCTTTCTGCATGGAGACTTTCAGGAGCCACTCTCAAGATCAGTGAGCGTTCCACCAATAGGAACCTTATCTTTCTTGAGAACAACCTCCAAAAGTACAGTCGGGCAAACCAAGAACTCCTATAGAACAGATTGGAGAGTATGGCACAAGCCCGGCCACCTCTCCTTTCTACACGTAGACTTTCATAGGTCTGTACTTCAGATGGGTGCAGGTTCCAGAGGAGACCTATCAGACATTTATGACATGTCCTATTGATAGGACATAAATGTCTGAGATGAGAAGACCCTTACAGATAGCTAGGTGAACACAAAAATAGAAAGGAGATGGTTAGATATATAAATATATACAGTAGATGAGCATGTAGATATGAGAGAGATACATCAACAAATAGATTTTTACAGAACTTTAGATACATATAGTATTTGTGAAATAAAGCTCAAGTACTATTTAGTTGATTTTTGACACATTCTAGGGCCGATTCAATGATAGCATTTTTCTACTTTGACCGCATATCTTCAGCTTAGCACTTTTCTAGGATCTTACATCTATGCCGGAGCTTCCGTTCTTACCTTTGTGGCAAATTTTGATGGGAACGACAGAAAAAAATAGTGCAGCAAGCTGCGATTTTTTTTTCTGTGAAAACCACGGACAACGCAGTGAAAGCCCAATGGACCCGCTGTAGTCAATGGGGACCATTGGGTGCTGTTGGTATTAATTTTAAAATGAGTCTGATCCACCTCTGTAACAGAGGATCTTAATGGACCCTCCAAAGCAGATGTAAACCAGGCCTTAGTCTGTTATCATTTTCTAAATACAATTGATTGTGATTGATTTCCTTTCTGTATCTGTATCCTTTGTGTATCTGTGCTCAACAGCTATGTTTTAAATAGTTTTCAAACAGTAGAGTTTACTATGTTTAATTCATACTGGTCCTTGTCTTTATTCAGCCATACTCTCTAATTTCCTGATTTTATCTAATATACTCATATTATAGAGTCAATTTAGCTACAAGCCTGTTAAAGTATCAGCAGAGTTTTAGACAGTGAAAGCTAGAGTACCCAGAGAACCCATCCATGCAATAGCAGAATGTCCGACTCTAGTTAGATGGCTCCACATGCTGTAATGACACGCTGCCAGTCAGACAAGTAGATACCGGAGTGTAATAAAAGACTGAAGTGTCCTAAAACAACTTTAGTTTTTACCACCATTTTATCTTTTGTCCTTTAATGACTTCACTTAGTTTTCAAGGTCAAGCGTCTAAGGCAATTAACAAGTATTTAAACATAATGTGATAGAAATGAAACTTTTATTGAAATGTCATCTTTATGTGATTACACGAGATAGCATCTGCCAGAGTAATAGGATGTTTTATATTTCATCTCTACAGGGACTCATGCATTCCAGCGGACCTGTGGGGAGACACCGACAGCTGGTGCTGGTATTAGAGGGAGAACTGTACCTTATTCCATTTGCTCTCTTAAAAGGGAGCTCATCAAATGAGTATCTTTATGAACGCTTTAGTCTGATTGCTGTTCCCTCCATACGATCTCTGAACATAAATTCAAAGGTAAGGGGAAAAGATTAGTTCACCTTAGCTGACAGTACTTTGCTCATACATGTATAATACTTTCCTTCCATCTGTGAAAGCTGAGATTATATTACACAGAAAAAATACCATTGCTTGTGGCAACCAACTGGATAGTGTAATTGTATGGTGCTTTAGTGTTCAGTCTTTATCTCATGTATCAGTCATCATTTACCCAGTGTACTTACTCTCTAGATAGGGGCAGAGGCTTATGGAAGGGTTACATGTGAGGATGAGCTATAATAAAAACATAAGTGATAAAAACAATACACTATAAAGGAATCAATGACTGAGTGCATTATGGGAAATATTATTCTATCACATTGTAAGTTTGGTTTGATATATTTTATATTAAATTGCTGTACTAGTGCTGTCATAGTACAGTACTTGCCATTTGTTAGGCTGGATTGACCTGTGCAGTCTTTCATGTGAGTGTATTGTATATTGTATTTAACCACCTCTGATATTGTTAGAAGAAAACAAAAAAAACTCCATCAAAACTAAATGTGGGAATCTGGCCTAAAAGAACCCTTGCCACGCCTAAAATTCAGATCCCAACCATGTGTTTCTTAAAGCAGGGGCCAGACTGCATCACAATTTGTTCCTGAGAATTCAGCAACACTCATTCCTTAGATTAAAAGGGTATTCCCACCATAGATTTTGATGGCATATCAATAAGACATGTCACCAACGTCTGATGTGTCGGCTCAGATGGGGAGCCAGTCAGTTTGTGTAAGATTCTCCATCCTGTGCTAGGGGGGTTTTGAGTACAAGTGATCACTATAAAACAGAATGGAGAGTCATGGAGAAGCACGATCAGCTCTCCGTTCTGAGCCAACACTTTCAGAGGCCCATTCCTGATATAGGCGCTGTTCTCCGAGGTGGAACCTGCACCTATCAGACTCTGATGGCATATTCTATCATTCTGGCATGAAAGTGTATAGAGGGAACAACCCTCTATCATACACATGACTGTATGGAAATACAGAAAACCTACTACATGGAAGCACAAAACATCACACATGTGCAATATGCACTGTTATTAGTAAAACAAAGCAGTCACATAAAAGCTGTATCAATTTTTTATATTATTCTCAATGTAATGTACCAGTTGAATGTTCAGGGCTCCATTACTTCTTGGGGAAACTCTGGCTTGTGTACTGGTGCATAAACATACTGCATCCTCTACTTCCCTTTGGTTGAAGTTGATCAACATGGCTTTTATCAACCATACTAACTATGTAACTATTGAGGCATGAGGCTTCCATGTGAAACCTACCTAGAACCTGAATATTTTCATGTGTATGTTGAACCTTTAGAGTATGTACTACTGCACTGCCTGATATGGCTGGTGTGGATCTTCTCTAGGCAGATGTGCCCAAGAAGTGCTTTCCAGAGGTTATAACAAGTTATTTTGTAGTAGTTTATGACCATACCTTTTAATATTTTTATTTTTTAGTCTCACTTGCGAAAGAATACCCCAATATACTCAAGTTCTACCTCAATGGCAGCTGTTATAGGAAACCCTAAACTTCCTTCATCAGTGATGGATAGATGGCTGTGGGGTCCAATGCCCTCGGCAGAAGAAGAAGCCTACATGGTGGCTGAATTGTTGGGATGTCAACCACTTGTTGGCAGTTCGGCTACAAAAGACAAAGTTATGAGTGCACTTACACAAGCTGAATGCGTCCACTTTGCCACCCACATCTCATGGAAACTTGCAGCTCTAATACTAACTCCTAACAGCGAGAACAACTCGGGGACAAATAAAAGCACCTTTGGCAACACCTATACTATTCCAGAGTCATTACAAATGCAGGACGATGCCAGTGATGTAGAGAGCATATCAGACTGTCCACCTCTCCAAGAATTCCTGTTGACAGCGGCAGATGTCCTGGACCTTCGTCTCCCTGTGAAGTTAGTAGTTCTTGGATCTTACCAAGAATCCAGCAACAAAGTTACAGCAGATGGAGTGATTGGTTTAACTCGAGCTTTCCTGGCTGCTGGAGCCCAATGTGTTCTTATATCTCTTTGGCCTGTTCCAGTTGCAGCCTCAAAAATGTTTGTTCATGCTTTTTACTCGTCACTTTTAAATGGAATGAAAGCAAGTGCTTCCCTCTCGGAGGCAATGAAAACGGTGCAGAGCAGTAAGCAATACTCCCATCCATCAAACTGGGCAGGTATGATAATTACTTTGTGTCTACACTGTACATCATTTTTATTGGATGCAGCTGCTATCCATGTCATTTGTAACTGTGCCTCGCTACTTGACATTACATTTGCAGTATATCTTTAATTGTCATCACTTTTCTGTGTTGCGGTAGGAACTTTAACAGTTCACTATCTGTAACAAAATCTGATTTTAATTTAGAGTTGGTAAAGAAAAAAATTCTTTGTTCTAAATGTCCATTTCCTTAACATCCAAACATATTGAAAGAGGTTGTCCGAGGACAAAAATACTTATTTACTTTTGTTTTATAACTGATATGCTGAGACTTACTAGTAGTCGAATTATAGAAGCTGCGGCATTCTCACAGTACTGTCACTAGACCAGATACAGCACTTCCCACTTAAAAATGGCTGGCTGTGCCGCACAGTTGAGTAGATAAACCCTTTTCTATCACGGCTGATAAGAGACAGGGAAGAGGACTAGCTTAGCTGGTAAATTGAGGAATCCAGGCAGCTTCCTTACAGGGTATTACAGACATAGTGGAGCAAGCTCTCTTAGGGGCCGTTTACACGGCAATGGACAAATACCGGTCGGTTTATCTGATCGGTATTTGTCCTGTTTTGCGGCCATCCTCACGGCCATGGGCCCCTTCACATTCACTTGCACATATTCCGTCCGAAAACTGGACCTAGGACTGTGAACGTTGAATGTTTTTCGTGCTGCCCGCGGGCGGAAAAATCGCCGGGCGGAAAACCTGTGCAGTGGGGACTGCTGCATGGGTTTTCCATAGGAGCCCGTTGTGCTCGTTTGCGGACGGTTTTTCAGACGGTCTTCAAAACCGCAAACCATCTGAAAAAACCGTCCGCAAACCCGTGCTATGGAGACATGGCCTTACTGTGTCAAAGATCAGCATTGAAGCGGAAAATCAAGGACTCTTGAAAACAGTTCAGATTTTATAACTATACTTTATTAGTAAGTTTTATTAAATCAGGTTTACTAACCAAATAACTAACTTTTTGGGCAATGGAGAACCTTTTTATAGAGTAATATCGTAGCTGAGGTTGACTGGGACTGAGGCAGAAACCTTAGTCTTGGGTGAAGGTTACAAGGCAAAGTAACTACATGGTTACCTGCTCTGGTGCACATTGTCTGTTCCGTATGTGGATGTATCATATACTCACCAACTGCACCTTTCCTTCAGGTCATATGGTCTTGGAATATTGTCAGTTAATAACCATAGACAACAGCGGTTTGTCTGTATTGTGTGACTTGTATTCCTATAGAATTACCCTTTATGCAATGTATGCATGTTTTAAAGATGACCTGTGACATTTCCTGATATGTCTATTGTAGTAGATCCATGTCTTCCCTGTAAGATAACAATTCTGGAGCATCTTCACTTATAACTCTTCTTATAATGTATTACTAAACCAGTCAGCTGGATGTTACTATTTCATTTTCAAAGGGGTGTTTTCCTGCACAGGCTGACTAGATCTGTCTCACTGATTGGACAATGTTAGGCTGTACAGGATCACAACCCTAAGGGCATGTCCCAACAGCAAGGGTTTGCGGACGGTTTTTCAGACGGTTTGCGGTTTTGCAAACCGTCTGAAAAACTGTCCCCAAACGAACACAACTGGCTGCTATGGAAAACCCGTGCAGCAGTCCCCACGGTTTTTCGACGGAATACAAGCATGTGAATGGGAAAGGGGAGGGCTTTTCTCCGCTTATCGCACAACGGCACAAAACCTGGCGTGTAAACGGCCCCTAATTGTTTAAACCCATCTAACTTATTCAGTAATATATTTCAAGAAGGAACAGCACAAGTCAGAGTTATGTAGCTTTGTTCACTGAGGTGATAACATCTGCTGCACTTGTCAGTGTAACGGCTCAGTCAGTTACAGAGAAGCTAAATGTGCTATTCGCTGCTATAGAAACACGCACAGCCTGACAGGACCAGAGGGAAAGAAAAGCTGGCCATGACTGTGAAACTGCATGGTGAGAAAACCCCTTTAAATATTCATGATTCTAGTTCCCAGCTCACACATACACACAGAAACAAATACACCATGCAACCCCACTACTTGTAAAGAATGGAAGACATTGAGATGTATAAATCGTATGTAAGTTTGATTGGTGACTTATGAGTAGATCCAGGAAAGGGCCAAGTCTATGATACCAAGAGATAATTTGTCATTTGTAATAGGAGGTAGAGGTTAAGGGCGACATGTATGAATTCGACTGCATATTCTTTTTTACTTGGCGCTGACAACCCAGTTCTAAATAGATATAGAAGAGTGTAGAATCCGACAGTATGAACATTTTTGGCGCATTACATAGAGCTTAATGCGCCGAACTTTGAGAGAAGTTTGGCGCATTAAGCTCTATGTAATGCGCCAAAAATCTTCGTACTGTCAGATTGTAAACTCTTCTATATCTATTTAGGAATGAAGTGTCGGCGCCAAGTAAGAAAAAAATACGCATTCGAATTCATACATGTCGCCCTAAGTGTGTCAAGGACAGATCTAGAAAGAGTAGTACTGAGTAATGTACTGAGTGTGTCAGGCTTTGGCAGTTATCAGGTCATTAGTGAGTTTAGCTAAGGCAGTTTCAGTAGAGCGGTGGGGTCAGAAGTCGCATTGCGGCAAGTTGAAAAGCAATTTTGATGAGAGTTGGGAGGCAAGTGGGAATAGGAAGATGGGGCAATAGTTGGACAAAGAGGATGGTTTCAGGGAGTTGCTTCTTAAGAACGGGTGTGATAGTTACATGTTTAAAAGAAAAGGAAAAGGCATTATTGATTAGTGAAAGATTCAAGAGATGAGTCATCTTACCTCAGTCCTGTTTTCTTGGTTTCATTTTGAATTCAGGGGAGTGTTTACTGGCTTTTACTAGGCTGCAGTAGAAGCCAGGTCTGTAGCTTTAGCAACCAATGCTGGCAGCCTATCAGGAGAGATCAAACAGGTCTGTAGCTATAGCGACCTAAGGAGCTGATGCAGTCCATACAAGAGGGGATATCTAGGAATAGGTAGGACACTGTTAATGGACATATATTGCAAAGTGACTTGTTTTTTCAAGATATTTAACTTAAAAAGCAATCCTTGGAGTGAGACAACCCCTTTAATTGAAAAAAGTACTAAAGTTAAGGATGAGGTCAGATGGTATTGGGTCAAAAGCACGTTCGGTGAGGTGAGATTTGGAAAGTTGTTTGGAAGGCTTATCATATATGGTGATGAAGCTGGTTATGAGAAAAGAACACTTAGCAGATGTGTATACGGACTGTAGGGTCTGCAGATTGAAGCTTTCTCTAATTTATTGATCATTGAAGTGTGTGACAAAATCCTCAGCTGAAATGAGAGATCTGGGAGGGGGCATCAGGGATCAGAGTAGGATGCTGAAAGTGTTAAATAATTGCTATGGTAGAAGTCTGCACTAAGTTTTAATAAGGTATCTAGGAGCTTCCTTTTTCTGGTAAGAGGCCGACCTTTAACTAGTGCCAGGTTATTGTACTCTGGCAAACCTATTCATTTCAAAGAGTAAGTGGATGAATGTAACCAGCAGTATTATACACTGAAATATTTGTATGTATCGTATTTGTATGTGTGATCGAGTGCCACCGACTCCTCATTCTGCTGTTTGACAAGGTTCCTGGGAGTCAGACAACTATCAATCAATTTTTTCGTTTTTATGGACTAATTAACTGATTAGCAACACTCCCGATGCAGTGTGACTTCGAGAATGAAATCACTTCTGGTTAACATTTCAGAGGGGTAACTTACTGAAAGGCATACCATATCGGGAACACCCCAAAACAATATATTAACCCCTAAAAACTGATACAAAAAGTAATCCTACCCTACATTTAGAGTTAGGGTTTCAGTCACAATTAGAGTTAGTTTAGAGAAAAAGTTTGGGTCATCCAAAACCTGAATTTTTTACAAGTTTGGCTGAACCACTGTCAAATCGTACTGGAACCTATTCAAGCATCACTACGGATAGGACACAGTTGATTCAGATAATTAGCACAAGATCAGTCACAAGATTAAATCAATTATAATCTTGTTTTTGAAACAATAGTCCTTTGGTGTAAATCCTGTTTTGAAGGCCCAGATTACCACATCCGTCAGCTGTAGTACAGTTGCACCATTCATACAGCTGCACATGCAGTAGGAGTTGTTGATAATGGTTTTCGCACTCACTACATTGAGATGATCCCAACTTATATCCAATGACTCCACACCACAAAGGCGGGCCCACAGTAACTGCATATACTGTAATACAGTGAGCTGAAAGATTTACTTGTAGCTCCTAATGGGAAGCAATTAGACCTTTGCTCTTAATAATCTAATATCGCTTTGTGTGAAGCTAATTGCTGGCTGACTGCGGCATTACCGCTATAACAATGGAATAGTATAGTAAAAGTGATGCTTTACACCGTGCGCAGTAGTATTGTTACAGCTCTCCATACGTATCAGTAACTAATCTGTCTCTGTACAGTAATCCAGAAAGTTCAGCAAATTAAATTATTGATCAGTTTTCCTTAGTGCAGTGAGACTCTTGTTTATTGCCGCTCATATGTTAACTGAAACATAATGGCAGGGAAAAGGTTGTGATCAATATTTCAGTACAACCTGTTTATTAAGTTGAAAAAATGAATGAAAAGCTCATAACTAGAACACTGAAATAATGAGGTTTACTAAATAGATTTTCTATTTCATGTCTTAGAGGTAATAATTACATATGAATGCAATATAGCTGTTTACTGGAGAAGGGGATGGATTGCTTAATTTGGATCCATGTTAATTATTCATACCATAGACAATGAATTTGCCACTTGTGGCCAATAAATGCAGATGTGCAGTTTTCAGCAAATATTTTAGTATGTGGGGAAACTCTAAAAAGCTGCAGTTTTACCTTGACCTGAGCAGTCAGCGGTTTGTGTCATACTGAAAATGTCACCGCTGCTAACCATTTAGAAAGTGAGCAACATGGTAGGTAGAGGTAACATTTTTATGTGCTACCCTTTACAAGAAAAAATTAAACCTAAACACAGATTACAGAATTTTATATTGCATTATATTTTAATCTGCAACTGAGTTCAGGGTTCTGCAGGTTGTCATTGGAAACAGTCAGATAGACTCTTTAAAGCTTGTCTATGGTTATATATTACCATTATAGTGCCAGAGTTCTGTTGTACTGTAAGTTACACCAGTACATCTTTACTGTAAGAGCAGTGAGACTATGGAATTCTCTGCCAGAGGAAATTGTCGTGGTGAATTCAATAACAGAGTTTGGATGCATTTCTGGAGAGTAATAATATAACAAGTTATAGTGACTAGGATTCTGGAGAGGGGATTTTTCCGATTGCCAGATTGGAGTCGGGAAGGAATTTTTTCCCTAAAATGAGGACAATTGGCTCCTGCCTCATCGGGGTTTTTTGCCTTCCTCTGGATCAACATTTTAGCACAACAGGCTGAACTGGATGGACGTCTTGTCTTTTTTTGGCCTTACAAACTATGTAACTATATATGTAACTATGTTGGAGTACATGCTTTACAACAGCTTCACGGAAGAAATGAGATGCCATGAGTCAAAGAAATGCACCAAAAGTTTGGTGCAATTTTTGGCACCTAGTAAACCAACTAATAAATTGTGTAAAGTTAGACAGAAGTGTCTAAACATGCACCAGATACATTTATACATTGATCAATCTGGTGCATTTTAAGACAGTCTAGACTAACTTTTAGTCTAACTAGTCTTAGTATTAGACAGTATTACTAAACGTACCCCACTACTTTCTAAAAACACCACCAAAAACGCATCCTGTAGCAAGTGGCACTAAAAAAAATATATAGTTTTGGGGTGCATTCACACATTGCACTATTTAAAAAAAAAAAAAAAAACACTACTGCAGTTTTTGTGATAGTTGTTCATCCAGTTTTTTCAGGCAAAGCTAGAAGTAAATTTGCAAGTAGTTGGAAAGGCTGAGTTTAGACAATGTAATTTTTATGTGCATTCTGATATGTAATATGCATTGCAGATTCTTTAAAAAATACAGAAAACATAGCACAGCGTTCTGCGTCATTTTTTTTTCTTAAAACAACGGACACCACAACAGAAACCTGACAGATCCCATTATAGACAATTAAATTAATCTGATTCCACCTCTGTGATGGAGGCACTGAACAGAACCTCCCAGGCAGATGCGAACCTGACCTTAAATACACATTTTGCATGCACTTTACGCATAAAAGTACACACATTAATGTCCCTTTGTTTTCCTTGGAAATATGCACTATTAGTTCACATGGTGTGTTTTTCTAATATTTCATTTGATGTATTATGTGCTTTTAAATTTTGGTGTGTAACATGTTTTACGCATGTAATTTTACAATGGAGATTATTATTTATTTTATAGCGCCATTGATTCCAGGGCGCTGTACATTCAGGGGGTTACATACATAATATAAGTCAAACAATTACAATAGTGACAATCTATGACTAATAACATGTTCAGAGGGAAAGAGACCCTGCCCGCGAAGGCTTACAATCTACAAGGAAGATTTAATGCGAATTGCAAAAAAGCGCACTAAATTATGCGTATGTTTTCTTGATACGTAATTTCGTTTACATTTTGATGTTTAACGCAACAAAACAATTAAATAAAATAGAGATGGCTGTGCTGGAATATGCATGAAATTATACGTAAAAATAGACACCAAAAAAGCATGAAAAGGTACCAAAGATAAAAAACTTAGCTTCTCTCTGATTTTCACTATATGAAATGAAAGAGGAGCACTCAGTGGTTGCTTTGAACAACAAAGAACGTCTTGGAGCTAAACAGTTTTCATACATGTGGCCCAAAATATTTGTCACTAATAGTTATACAAACTGTAATGAAATGAAATATGTAAAAAAACAAAAAAAAAAGGAAAATCACTTAAATCTGCAAACGATATTGAAGAAGTTATATTTACATATGAATTATAATAACAATAATTTCATTAAATTACACTGATTTCATCTTCATTGTCTGTTTCTCTATTTGCTACTCAGGATTCATGCTTATTGGGAGTGATGTGAAACTGAACAGTACATCATCACTGATTGGTCAAGCCCTTTCAGAGATCCTCCAGAACCCAGACCGAGCAAGAGATGCCCTAAGGGTTTTATTACACCTGGTAAGATCAAAACATGTCCAATTTGTAATATGTTTACTTGTATTTCGTTCCAAAGAGTAGCTGAAACTGTAAGACAATGGTGGATTAAATAGATCACAAGCCCTGGACTGTTCCCCAAACTTGGAGCCCTTCCCCCTACATTCCTTTCCAATCCGTACTACCACCATGCCCTATGCCCATAGCCAACACCACTTCCTGTGCTTCTGTGCTAGCAGGCTTAATTCTGGTTAAGAATTTATCTAGGGCAAAGAAAGGTTGAAGTTTGCATTAAACTCTTAATTTAGGACAGTTAGGAACTTAATATATGTATCCTTGGTGGTCTTGGGCAGAGCAGGAGATTATTATCATTGACCTTTATGGTCTAGGTCAAATATAGGGTTAATTAAACCATCTCTGTTGGTATAGGACTATTAAGAGGTTAATGCCAGTATCCCTGGTAGTATAGAGCAAGTAAGGGTTTAATGTCCATGGAGATATACATCGGGTGAGGTAAGTATTGAACACGTCACCAATTTTCTAAGTAAATCTGTTTCTAAAGGTGATGTGAAATTATCACCAGATGTTGGTAACAACCCATCCAATCCACACAGGCGAAGATATAAAACCATAGATGTCCATGAATTAAGTTATGTGTAATAATGAGAAATGACAAAAATATTGAATACACTTACTGACATTTTTTTTAATACTTCGTACAAAAGCCTTTGTTGGTAATGACAGCTTAAAGATGCATCTTGTATGGAGAAACTAATGGCAATTGCTCAGGTGGGATTTTGGATCATTCTTCCTCACAAACACTTTTCAAATCATAAATGTTCCGTGGGCTCTTACTATGAACTCTGAGCCCTAGTTCCTTTCATAGAAGAGACAGCTCACTGGTTTTACCCACAATAAGATGTTTCTTGTGTGGCACCTTGGTAATGAGACACCTTTTAACAGGCCATAAGTTGAAATAGCTAATATTATTTTTAACTAAGTGGCAGGATTGCTTTTTAATTTCTGATAGATTTCAGTTGGTGTCATGACTTTCCATGGCTATTTGCACCTCTCTGTCTTCATGCGTTCAATACTTTTTCTCTGTGTGATTTCCCATTATTACACATAACTTAATTTACGGGCATCTATGGTTTGATGTCTTTGCCTGTGTGGATTTGATGAGTTGCTACTAACATCTGGTGTGAATTTCATGCCAATAGCACTTTTTGAAATATAATTACTTAGAAAATTGTTAACAATTTAACACTTATTTCACCCGCTGTATAGTAGTCGAGAGGTAATTCCAGTATCCAGGCTTGGACTGGCTCACAGGGGAAAAACGGAAACCCTCGGTGGGCACCTGACCATGGCAGACCTGGACTTTCTTTTAAATTGTATATACATCCGTAGGAGAGGCAGAAAGGCAAAGAGAAAGAGGGAAAAAGCATTAGGCAGATTATAAGAGGCATGTACAGTAGATGTAGGGTGTGCCTCCAGAATCAACTCTACTGTTAGGTCCCAGAATCGACTCCACTGATGGGCCCCCAGAATAAAGATTCCACCGGTGGTCCTTAGTCACCCCAGTCCGACACTGCCAGTATCTTTGATATTCTAAAAGACAAGACACAGGTTCTTGCCATAAATTTTAGTCTAGGGCAGAGAAATGATTAAAGGTAAGTTCACCCAATGACTTTTGAACATTGACATTGTCAGCGCCGAAAAAGCGGTGATTCTTCGGTGGAAATTAAATGCGGAAGTCCGCCGAGTCAACAACACTGGCCGTCCGTGGCAGATTTTCTTCTTCTTTAATTTAGCATGGGTGGCATGTAAAATGCCTTAAAGTATTGACATGTCAAAATACTGTAGTAAAATCAGTGTCATCTGAAGGACGACACTAATTTTACATAGGATATAATGTGAATCAGTTTACCAACGTTTTGGACGCAGATTCTGAGGCAGATCCAGTGCTGAATCTGCCCCAAGAATCAGCGTCCAAATCTGTTGTGTGAACATACCCTTACGCTCAAACCCTTGGAGGTATGGGGCAGTCAAAAGATTCATGGCTCTATTCACCCCTTAACGACCCTGAATGTATGAGTACATCCCAAGGTCGCTAAGGGGCTTTGCAGGGGGATCGCTCCGCAACCCCCCTGCACAGCCGCCGGGTGTCAGAGGCTAATCGCCGCTAACACCTGGCCACTACAGCGTGAACGGCCAGCGCCGCCCGCCCGCGCTGTTTAACCATTCAGATGCCGCGCACCGATCTTCAGGGCGATCGGCGCCGCCGCAGCATAGCTGCAGCGATCCCACGCCCGGACATGGCAGCGGGGAGCCGTGTGAAGGCTCCCGTCACTCCCATGTCCCGCCATCTTGGTACAGTCTAATGTATTGTCTATGCAATACATTAGACTGTATTGACAATCGCGCCACCTAGTGGTCAAGCACCCTAGGTGGACTCAATGTTAAAGTAAAATAAATAAATAAAGTTTTAAAGTACAAAAAAAAAGTATTAAAAGTTCAAATCACCCCCTTCCCCTATTTTACAAATAAAAACAATAAAATAATAAAAAAAGTTACACATATTTGGTATCGCCGCGTCCAAAAAAGTCCGATCTATAAAAATATAACATCATTTATCCAGTACGCTGAACACCGTAGAAGAAAAAAAATTCCAAACCCCAAAATTGCGTTTTTTGGTCATTTTACACCACTTGAAAAATGGAATAAAAGTGATCAAAAAATTTGCATACATTCCAAACTGCTAACGATAAAAAGTACACTTCAGCCCGCAAAAAATGCCGCCTCACTGACGTCCGTAGGTGTTATTGGTCGCACAAACTGGCGTTGCAAATTTCAAAAATAGAAAAAGTTTGGAAATTTTTTATGGTACCAAAACATAACGGAAACCTAACATGTTTGGCATTGTCGGATGCGTATCAACCTGTAGAATACAGATAATACATTGTATTGACCGAAGATTGAACGCCGTAAATAGCAGAACAATTTGTCCCACTTAGAATTTTTTTGCGGTTTCCCAGTATATTCTATAGTACAGTAAATAACACCATTAGAAAGTACATATTGTCCCACAAAATAAAAGCCCTCATATGCCTGGGAAGGCGAGGAGGGAAAAACGAACGTGTCAGCAAAAAAAAAAACGCCGGGTACTTAAGGGGTTGATGGTGATCTAAAGCAGACAAAAAGTCCAAATCTTTGGTGCTCTACAGTATTGGAAAGGTTAAATTTCCATATCTAAGTTTCAGCGTTTACTGACTTCTCAGGCTACAGTGTTGTTCTGCCTGTAACCTCATGCTTTGTCCTGGCACTAATTATAAAGATGAGTACAAGGAGGGATAGAGAGGAATGTGCCGCTTTCGCCTGTGCCCGCTCCATACACCCTAAATGCTGCCATGTCATATTAGTACAGCATAGGGCTTTAAGTGGTTAAGTGATGGGCGACCACTGTACCTACCCACATTGTAATCCACCACTGCTGTAATCTAAAAATGCCATGATGTAATACGATCTTGGTCAAGCATTTTCCTATGTTCAGTTACTGCTTCTGATATCTACATAGATTGTCAGCTCTTAAGCTCTATAATAAAGCTGGTCGATTTTCCTTGGATGTTAATCCTATTCTATCACGTTACTTTACAGGTTGAAAAGTCGTTGCAGAGGATTCAGAACGGACAACGTAATTCTATGTACACGTCCCAGCAGAGTGTGGAAAACAAAGTGGGGGGAATACCAGGCTGGCAGTCACTGTTAACAGCTGTCGGATTTCGGCTTGACCCACCAGCCAGCGGTCTTCCGGCAGCAGTCTTTTTCCCAACATCTGATCCTGGCGATCGTCTTCAGCAGTGCAGCACAACCATACAGTCTCTTCTAGGTAGCTTTCATCTCGAATCCTAATAAAGTAGGAGCTGTTGTGACACCAGCAGGAAAGTATTATTAAAAATGAAAGCTATTGCTGAACTTTCAGAAAACAAGGACAGTCTCAGGGGCTAAGAAAAGCGCAATAAAAACATACCGTAATTGTATCCTTTTTCTTAATCTTTTTCTCCAATCCCCTGACATTAATTCTAGAACTATAGCTGCAATATTGTCTGGTTATCAAAATCCAGAAAAAATAGGGACACTAAAGTAAAAAATACGCCTAAGCCTAATCAAATGTTCATATAGAAGAAGAAAATACCAGCAGCTTCATGAACGCTACTGGAATTACTTTAGACCAATGATTTCAATGTATCTAATTGAAGGATTGGAGCACCCATGGGTGCTTTTATGTAATTTATAACTACTAAGCATTAAACTCTAGCAACTCAGTTCTGTGAGCTCTGAGATATCATGAGAGTTATTAACCCCTCAAAGTGGTATTTCCATTTCCAGCACTTATGGCTTATTGACAGCATAGGTCATAAATGTCTGATAGGTGCAGAACTCTCCATTCATTTTTAGTGGGAGTTCCGATTACAACCAAGCAAGTGCGCTCGGCTGTATTAAGAATAACACATTATGGGTAAAGGGAACCTGCCAGGTGGTTTATGCTGCCCTCTTTGAGAACAGGATGTGGTAGAGGGGGAGAAGCTGAGCTCTGTTATATATTTATTACATCATGCAATCTATTAAAAAAGGTTCCTAAGCCAACTGAAACATCTACATACAAGATCACATTGTCCCAGACAAAATATCTTTCTTATTGTATGGAATTAATTTACTGTAACTAGAGACTGCCGACAGTGCCGGTACTTGCTCTTGCTGCACACAGCACTTCTTCCATGGAATTAATTTACTGTAACTAGAGACTGCCGACACTGCCGGTACTTGCTCTTGCTGCACACAGTGCTTCCTCCATCCTCGGTCTTCCATAAGGCGGTTCACTAGTCACTTCTGCCACTCCTTTTTTGGCTACCATCTTATTCCATACTGGATTTATAGTCTTGGCACATCATGCGATCTTTTGAAAAAGGTTGCTAAGCCAACCGAAACGTCTACACAGAAGATCACATTGTCCCAGACTACATATCCTTCTCATTGCATTTTGTATGGACTTAATTTACTGTAACTTATATTTGTACTCACTATAATAGGGCGACATGTATGAAGATCGTTTTCACGCTATTTTAAGTGTAAGCTGCGCCTCATTTATGTCGGCGCCCGAAGTGCACTCATACATGCGGTGTAAAGTTCCCTGTGCTGCGCCAGTGAGTGAGGCGCAGTGCGGGACTTAGGCGCAGAAGGAATGCGCCTAACATGTTGTACGAATCGAGACAGGCTGGAAATCAGCGAAAATGCATTAAGCATGTTAGTGACTAGGAAAAATAGTTGTCTTTCAAATGAATAAATGAATATTGAGAAATATCAAAGTGGTATAAAAACGATTTCAATTTATGGAAAAAGTTGATGATTTAAAATGAAAGCAAATGTATATAAGATCTCCAAAGAAAGAAATATCACCTAGAAAAGGTATTAACAAAAGGGAGAGAATGCCACTAATTTTACATTAAATAAGCCATGCAGATGTTGTCCAGATGTTATTTTTTTATTTTTTTACAAAAAATCTTTGTTCTTTCACCTTTTTTTCTATTTCGTATCTACAGCAAGAGCCAGCACAGCACAGATCTTGCCAGGACCTGTGGTCCTCCAAGCAGGATTTCTATGTTCCCAGGGCTTAGTTCTAGACGTATTTACGGGCGTATTTACATCACCAAATGTGCCTAAAATAATGAACTATTAGCTTACAATTGATTCCTATGGAAATCCGGATGTCATTGCGGAACGTAAATATGAACGTATTCACGTCCGCAATTACATCCTGATTTCCATAGGTAGCCATTGTAAGCTAATAGTCACTTTGTGACACGTATTTGCAATGTAATTCAGGACGGATTTGCGTCCACCAATTCTCCCTGAAAGAATCCTGGGGAACAGAGCCTTACACCACTACAAGAATAAAATGGATTGGTCCTTTAAATGAAGTACTTAATAAAATGACATTTCCAAGTGCTCCAACAATGAAAGCAATGTATTAGTAAATTGTATCCAATAACATTAATGACAATATATATATTATCTCCTCAGAAAAAATTCTCCACTATAAGGCCGTGTTCACACGGCTTATTCCCGACGGATTTGTGCGCCGTATTGAGCGCACAAATCCGCCGGGAATAAGGGGCGGGACGGGGGCGAAGGCCGGAGCGCGGCGGGGGCGCCGCTCCCCGGCCCCATAGATAATGCATTGTTTACGGCGCGTACGCGCCGTAAATAATGTGCATGTCACTTTCTCCCCCCGCGGCGGATTTGCCGAGCGGGGAGGAGCGACGGAATCCACTGTTCTCTATGAGAGCTGTGGATTACCGTAATGACTCCGACGGATTGGCGCCGTATTGAAGCGCAAATCCGGCGCGGAATACGGCGCCAATCCGTCGGCAAAATAAGCCGTGTGAACGAGGCCTAAAAAGTATTCCAAAGTCCGTGACAATTACACTAATTTAACATCAAATAAGCCACTGATGACATTGTCCAGATGTTTTATTAAATATTTTCCATAACAACAATTTTAGATGTATTTGGGCTGCTTTTAACTTTAATGGAATTCAGTATATACAACAAAAGGCAGCACAACACAGGTCTTGCTGGGACCTGTTGTCCTCCAAGCTGGATTTCTTGCTTAATTATTTATTCTTCTTGACAAATCATTTATTTTAATAGTGTACTGCTGTAAGTGTAGAACTATAGCACATTAGAAGAATTCCTAGCTCCACTTTGACTTCTCCGCTCAGATAGACCACATTAAACTAGGTCTGCCTGTCAGAGCTGTAAAGCGCTGCAATGCGCCTCACTTTGCCGACCCGCAATCATACATGCCTCGGAGTTTTCGAATTTGCCGCGTCCCGCCCCAGAACGCCCACAACGCGCCCACTGCACGCCCCTTCATGTTAGGCGCATCTGAAAGTGGCGAAAGTTATGCCTAACATCGCATCCCTGCGTCCGACAGCGGAGCCGGCACTGTGAGGCACAGTATACGCCGGAAAACAGGCGCAAACTCCGATCATACATGTCGCCCTATATCCTTATAAATATTACACTTTGAAGCAAAAAAAACCTTGTGTGTGCTGTGGAATTATATCACTGTATCTTGAGTTGCAATAATCATTTCCACTTTCATCGAGTGCTGGACATTGCTCTTCTATGTACAAGAATACTTCTAGATACAGTGCTTAAGGCTGTACTGTTAGAAAAATTCTTTCAGCTCTCCTGACCTGTCTGCTATGATAAATGCGTGCATTTCCCAAAAAATGTAGAACATCTTTTCTTATAACGCTTAGGCCATGTTCACACGGCTTAAAATGGGCCGTATTTTGGTCCGTAATGACGCGCCGGAGTGCGCAAATTACGGGCTGATAACGGCCCATTCATTACGGTAATCCACAGTTCTCATAGAGAACTATGGATTACGTCTCCTCTCCCTGCTCGGCGAATACGCCGCAGGGGAAGATAAGTGACATGTGAATTACCATCGGCGTATACGCGCCACTCGTAATGAAAGTGAAGTGCCAGCCCCCCGCTCCCGCCCCCGGCCACACGGCGTAATTGCGGGGCGTAATTACGTCCCGCAGTTAAGCCGTGTGAACCTAGCCTTATTGTGTCGCTTCTCTGTTAATCTTCTAGAAATTAAGGAATACATTGACAACTATTGACAGTGCCAGACTATGTCCAGACACACCCTTTGGACAAAGGGAATGGTAACACCCAGTTGTCAATTTATTCATAACATACTTAAGAAGAATAATAGAGGAACAGCACAATGCACACTTGTGAGGAAAACTGCTCTAGTATTGTGATTTCATGGGGAATGTATTGTGTGGAACTACACAAACAAGTCAGGAATAGTCATAGATCCTCTTTAAAGAGATCTTGTCACGTTCTTTGACGTGAGCAGCTGGCAGCATTCACTGAAAGTTGCTGCTCCACCAATTAATCTACTTTTTATTTTTTTCTACACTCTTACTCACTAGATTTAAGTGCCATTGGGTCCAGCAAGCTAATGAGGTCTTTGACCATTCATGTCAAACTCCTGGCCCAAAATGTATATCTCTACAGCCCAGCCAACATGTAACAAAAGTTTCCCTACCAGCAGCAGTGAATATTTTAGCAGCTGATATTACCTACCACATTCCCCCTGCATGTGTCAGTCAAGTTGCCATTAGTCTTGTAGTGGCGTGGTTGGTGTGTCTAATTATTAGACAAGATTTCTCCCAAAGTAAGAAGGTTGTTAGCAGAGAAGAGATGCCAAGTGTTGGGAAGAAAACAATGATTTTAAAATTGTTCTTGTTCTTTTTTTTATACTGGACTTTGCAGAACAAACTAACATTTCCATAAAATTCTTTAAAGAGAATTTATTTTGTGACCCACATAAACTCCGACCTTGTTGATTTGAACCATGTTAGCCTTTGAGGTTAACATGTTTGACATAGACTTGGTGATCTCCATTACTCAGTATTGAGAAGGGCATGAAAATAATGGATCTCCCAATTTGCAGTCTAGGCCCTCATAAGCAACTCAGGGGCCCAAACTAAACTGCATGAATAGCTAGTGAACAGGGTAAGGGAATAGGAAAATAAAAATCAGATGAATGTGTGGAGCAGCGGACATCACAGATCATCTTTAAAGAGGTTTTTCCAGGTCAATATTTTAAAATAAAATGGTGGCTCTACTGCGATTTTTTTTTTTATTTTTCATAAAGCTTACTTATCTCTCAAGCCCCCTCCACTTCGGTGCTGCTGGTGTTCTGGTTCAGTCTTCTGTTATCTTCCAGTCAGAGCGTCACCAATGTAGCTGCTGATTGACTACAGTAGTCATATGCCATTCTCTGACTTCCCCACTCGGTGACGCTCAGATCAGAAGTAAAGAGAAGACCCGGCCAGAGTCCAGGCAGCGGCGGTGCTGGAATAGAGTGGAGTGGTAGGTGTGACTTTTTCCATTTTCTTGCAACAGCAGCACCACCATAGCATTTTAATATATCAACCTGGAAAAGCCCTTTAAGTGTTATAACTTTAGACTGTGTATTATACTGTATATTATAATGTGTAATTGGATGAAGAATGGACCGATAGCAGCAACACTTGAGCAGCAAGCAGATAACTGAATAAGTCAAGCATCAGTGTACAGGATGGGGTCTTTTTTCCTCACGTTAATGCAGATAGGTTGTAAACTGTAGCATTGGCAGAGGTCTTTAAAATAGTATAGTGCAGTATGTATATAGACTATCATCATTCATACAGAGCAATGTGCTCTCTTCCTTAGGTTTGCCGCACGCTGCACTTCAGGCTCTTTGTAAACTTATTACTGCTTCAGAAACTGGAGAACAGCTGATTAATCGGGTAAGTGAGGCCAGGCATACCAATGCAATTTCTCAGTAAGTGGTAGAAATTCATCTCCTAGTAAAATACATTCACTGGAGTGCACAAGAAAATAATGTCTGCCAAGCTGGACCATGTGGTTCTTATTTGCTGTCAGGCATTAACTCTTTTATACTTTCTGGCATTTATATTGCAATATATTTGTGACTTATCAATCCAGTATGATTCATAATAACACCCTTGAAGCCAACCCCATAAGTGCATGAAAGCTGCCAGCATGGTTAAGAGCGGAGTCATCAATTTATGTATTTGAATATATAATCTGTTATGTTTGTCATGTGCTTGAAACAGTGTATAGCTGCCTATCACATTGTATTTGAGTTGATATGTGCTATAGGCTTGCATGCATGGTCCCAAAGTAAAAACAGATCTTGTTCAAGAATGCTATGAATGTCTAAACAAACTACAGGGATCATATTTGCAGCTTGAACTGCTTGTCTTGTTTGCACGCTAGCTTTACTTTTTTTTCTAGTCATCTGCACAAGGGACAGGGGACAGGTACATCCACTTGTGGGACTACTATGGTAGTGGAACATGGAGTCAATTAACATAGGCTGTGTTCACACGGCTTATTCCCAACGGATTTGTGAGCCGTATTGAGCTCACAAATCCGCCGTGAATAAGAGGCGGGACGGGGGCGGGGCCGAAGCGCGGCGGGGGCGCCGCTCCCGACCCCATAGACAATGCATTATCTACGGCGCGTACGCGCCGTAAATAATGTGCATGTCACTTTCTCCCCCCGTGGCGGATTCGCCGAGCGGGGAGGAGCGACGGATTCCACTGTTCTCTAAGAGAGCAGTGGATTACCGTAATTGCTGCCGCGGATTGGCGGCGTACTGCAGCGCAAATCCGGCGCGCAGTACGGCGCCAATCCGCGGCAGAATAAGCCGTGTGAACGAGGCCATAGACATTGCTGATGTCTGCATATTATACACATATGTAACTCATAGGGCGACATGTAAGATCTAAGCACATAGAGGCCAGTTCTAAATAGCTTTAAAGAGAACCTGTCACATAATTTTTGCCCCCCTGGCTGAGGGCAGCACAAGCTAGTGTCAGACCTGCTGTTTCCAGCGCTGTGTCCCTTATTCTGTAAGATGCTGTAATTTTCGTGTATTTAATGCTTAAATCTGCAGTTTTCAGCCAGAAGAGTCATTCGAAGAGTCCTTCAGAGTGTCAGTTTTTTTCAAACCCGGCCAATCAGAGGCTAGCCCCGCCCATCTCAACTGATATTACTATTACTTTGAATAGGTAGAAACATGTAAATAACTGTCAGTGGGCGGAGCTAGCCTTTGGTGGGTGGAGCTAAAACCTGCTCATGAATAAGATTTAAGGGGTAAATGCTCTAAAACTCCAGCATCTTACAGAATAAGGGGCACAGCGCTGGAAACAGCATGTCTGTCAGTAGCTTGTGCTGCCATCAGCAAGGGGGGCACAACCTATGTGAGGTTCCCTTTAAAGCAGTGTAGACTGCACCAGAATATATGGACCTGTATTACTGCGGGTCATAGATTTGCTGCTTTCTAGTTCCATTTATAGTTGCTCGAGTTAGTAACAAGTACTCTATAATACAGTATATTCTGAAAAGTATCAGGAACTTGAACTTACCCTTTATACTCCTGCTACACTAAAAAAAATTGGGTTGGTTGGCACAGAATAGAGACAGTGGATTAAATGTCCATTCAAGAAATGTAGAATTTCATGGGGTGCTTGAAGTGCCTTCTATCTAATGCATGTTTACATCCATAGTGACGCTAACACTACCACTCTCCGCATGCTCAGAAATGAATGAATATGGTGCACTGTAACCTATGCTCGTATTTTAAGGTTCTTTTTCTCTTTTCTTTTTCCTGTGCTAAACTTTATTTTTCTGCTTGTAATCTGCTGGCTTCTGAAGGCTGTTAAAAATATGGTTGGAATGGTAAGTACACAAAATGGATCAGTTGATTTTGCAATATGTGCCTCTAATTCTCAGACTCATTATTAAAAAATTCCTAATGCTTTCTTCCGAAAAAACATTTTCTATATACACTGTACTGTAGCATAATACTAAAGGTGGCTCTACACTGGACTGTAGTTAAAGGCTACGCCGCCATAGACACGGACTAATTGCACCCAATTACGGGACTTGAAAACGGAAACGACCAGCTCCACGTCCCAGAGGCAGATCAACAGTAGTGGAATGAAATCTTTAAAATCCAACATTCACTTTATTAAATTCTCTTAAAATCTTCATAGTACACGCACAGAGAGGGTAAAAAACAGCTATGGAAAGTTACAATGTGCCCATAATGCCGACGCATTTAGGGAGAGAACTCCCGTACTCATGGCCATAATAAAGTAAATGTTGGATTTTAAAGATTTCATTCTACTACTGTTGACCCGCCTCTGGGACGTAGAGCTTGTCGTGTTCGTTTGCAAGCTGAATAAGGAGTGTTAAACCTTTGGACTGAGTCTCCGTCCCTACAGCCATAAGGATTTGGGGTGAGCGCTTTCAAGTTCTTCTTTTGCATTTACGAGGCTTCTCCACATTTTGGCTGCCACATGTGGACAACACACAGCCACGTGTGACAGCCAAACGGTGCGGAGTACATTGCAACAGATTATGCTCTCCCTATTGAGAACACAAATGTATGGTAAGATCAGGAGGAGCAGCTGAACAAGTGGATAGCTGATTGCTATCTGAAGTGTACGGTCACCTTTCCTTCACTCTCTAGAATCTGTGCACCTCAGTAACATAAATCCTAGCAGACTGGTAGTATGTCTACATGTGATTTGCTTGCATAAAGCATTCATTTTGAAGTAAAAATAAAACTGCATCTTTTCCATTGGGCACACTAGGCAGTTGCTCGGGGGCCCCACAAGTATATGGGCCCCTGGTGGTGTATGTTTGTCCCAGGAATACAAGAAAGATATCCTGGATCCCTTGGTTGGCTTTGTTTATTTAACAGTTTGTGTGTTTTTAGGATGTGTAGACAATTAAAAATCATGGTGGAGAAGGGAGCCAAAGGCTCCCTGCCCTGCCAGTCTTGTAGGCTGCAGGCTGCTGGTGTCCAGACATAAGTGGCGTGATAATATAGGTGTGCTTGAGGGTGGCTAGAGGCATGGCCTAGTGTGACGTCATGTATTTGGGCAGGGCCCACTGCAGTGCTATGCCCAGGGGCCCATAATACTATTAAGATAGCTCTGATATGGTATAGACGTAGAATATGACACTCAATGAATTCCATGAACCCTTATTATACAGTGTGTCTCTTTTATTGTAAGATGCTCCTCTAAATATACAGTGTACAGGGCCGAGACGATGGGTAGGCGAAGGTAGGTGACCGCCTAGGATGCCACTTCATCCCAGGTAGAAAAGAGGGCGCAAAGAGGTATGGATTGGGCTGAATTTTCCATTTAGGGAGCACTTTATGCCTTGTTTGCCTAGGGCACCAGAATACCTTGTCCTAACCTTGACAGTGTATACTTAAAGGGGTTGTCCGAGAGTTCTAAATACTAAATTAACTGCAGTAAATGTTATAAAATGAAAGAAAACTATTACCTATTAAAATCCACTGTTGTTCTGGGCTGGTGCCCTGATGGTCCTGCAGTGAAAACATGCTATACATAAACTTGATTACAGCAGCCAATCACTGGCATCAGCAGTGATCCTAGCATGCAGGGGCATAACTAGAACCCATGAGGGCCCCATAGCAAAATGAGATGGGGCCCCACCCCCTGTCAACAATAAACTAAAACAGCAGCATAAGTAGCAATAATTAAAGGTATAAATAATACCATCATATATCAGGGAACCAAAGAGTTGTGCTAGAGATTAGAAAACCACCAACTACTTGTTCCCTACAAAAAGGAACCATATTCTTGTACTTGAGTGGACCTCAACCTCTGAGCCCCATAGCAATCGCTATCTCTGCTATGGATATAGTTGGCATGTATGGCATGCCAGTATGGAGGACAGTGATTGACTGCAATGAGCAAGTGGATGTACATGACATCGTCGCTTCAGGAAAAGTAAGCAAAGACTAGTAAGGACCACAAGAGCATTGATGCTGGAGTGGTGAAGGATATAACGGGTGAGTAAGCTTAGCTTTTTTATTGCTCTTGGACAACCCTTTTACAGGAGTATTACAACGTCATCAAGTAAAATTGCTAGGATACGCCATCACTCTATAGTCAGTGGGGATCCAACCTGTGGGTCAACAATCCTGAGATTAAGGCTCTGTCTACACTGCACAGAAAAACGTCCATTTTTCATTTTCTAAAAACGCTGGAAAAAATGACTGTAATCATCTCCCATAGACTCTATTGTAAAAACCTCTGTCTGTCTCCACTGAGCTTCTTTCTTCTGCTCGTTTTTTTTACTGGTCGTATTTTGCAACATGCTCTAAAAAACGCCAGAGCCGGGCAGAAAATTTACTACAGGAGTCTATGTAAAGCGCCGGATGTCTTTTGGCGTGTTTTTTAGCGCGATTTTTCAATGAAAACCCTCCCAGGAGACCCAAGTCCCACCTATAGTGGGTGTTAATAAAGGTTATACCTGATCAAATTTGCATACAAGTGTCTGATGTGTCCTTTTTTGTACCTTTTGTAATAAAATGATCATGCTTTGGTCGCTAACGATTTTTGCGCAATTCATATATTTTTCACTAAAAATAAGTTTTTTATGGATTTTGGCGTCAGAATCTGTTTTTTGCGGATTTAGGTGCTAAAATCCTTTTCTTAAAGGGGTTTTGCCACGATGTAATGTTGACGTGGGATCCTCCAAAATGGGTTTTTAATCACTTTTCTAAATATATGTGATTACAAAAATTGCAGTCTGAGAGATCTACAGCCTTCCTTACATGCCCTTGGTTACTTCAAAGTTTGTATTAGATACGGCCTGACAGGAGCTGCTGGACGGGCTTGCGCAGAGAAAGCTTCTTATCTAATGAGACTGAGCTGCAGAAGTTTTTAAGGCACCGGGTAGCAATATGTTTTCTTTTGTATACAGAATAAACTAGTTGTAGTGTGATTAGATCCCTGCATTATCTGATGACAGAGAACATGAAGGAGCTTTCAAGCTGCTGAGGAGAAAAGGTGTTGTCTTTTGTATATAGAATCCACAAGTTGTAGTTTGATTATTTCAGTGAACATGTCACACGATCCCTTATGCAGCTCGTGCTCTGGCTGTGTGCGTCTCTCTCTCTTTCAGCTCCGTGATTTGTTTACATTAGCTTCGTAGCAGATAAGGCTCCTCCTGGCAAAACCCCTTTAACATATTTTGGTGCTAATAAAGTTATCTAGCTTCTGACGCCAAAAATACTTTTTTTTTTTACGGATTTTGGCGCAAGAATCCATTTTTTTTTACGGATTTTGCCACTAAAATCCTTTACTGAACATATTTTGGTGCTAATAAAGTTATCTTGCTTCTGGCGCTAAAAATATGTTTTTTACGGATTTTGGCGCTAAGATCAATATCTTTAAAAATGTTAGCGCTAATAAAGTGATCTCGTTTCTGACACTAAAAATAGTTTTTTTAATTGAATTTGGTGCAATAATGCGTTTTTTTGGATTTTGCCGCTAAAATCCTTTTCTTTACAGATTTTGACACTAATACAGTTATCTTGCTGTATGCAAAGATATTGTGAGTTTTTGTGGATTTTGGTGCAAGAATCTGGTGCAAAATTTAATAAAGTAGTAGCACACAGCAACACACAAAGGACAATGTGCTCAAAATTGCTACAATGATCTAAAGGAAGTGACTACTTAACATGTTAACTCCACCTGTAGGGTGTAGTTTACATCCAATGGCTTATGGGGTGAGGACGATACATTTAAAAGTAGAGCAAAGACGCTCCAAAAAACAGAAAAATGCGCGCAAAAAAACGGACCGCATTTCAGCTGCGTTTTTGACAGGCAGTGGACAGAAAACTCAGTTTCAGGAACGTTTTTATCCATAGGTCGTTTTCAGGTCAATGTTGTCCTGCATGTAAGACATGCCTAAAAGCGGAGCCTCCAGGCCTTGCAGCTCTCCCTGTTCACTTGAGTATACTGTAGCTGTGCTGCAGTTCCCCTTTCTTTTTCAGAATCCGTGCAAGTCCTAGAGATCTGACCCCCACTGATTATAATGTGATGGAATTTATTTGCCATATCTTTATGCTCTGAATACTACTTCAATAAAAAGTAATAGAAATTCAAAGTTTCAGCTACTGCTCAGAAAGATTTGTCCTACTTGTTTCCTGCTATATATGTTTGTTTGTCAATCGTACCATTCTATTGTCTTTAATAAGTTCTTATTTTACTCCTGTATGATAACTATTGTGATTGTTTCCATTTTAGCTGCATCAGGTCCTTGTTCAGCTGCAGACAGACAAAGAACATGATTTCTCATCGATCCCCATCCAGGTTCGGGTGTAGGTGAGTGTGGTTAAGGCAAGCTGTGGAATTGCCTGGATGTCATGAATTTTTAGCAGCTTTAGGTACAAGACATTTTTTTACTGCTATCGTTACTGCATTACACTTTAAACCACACTACCCGGATCACCCGCTTCCATAAAAAATCAACCCTCCCCAGTAAGAACTCCTCAACTCTCTGACCCCCCCACTAAGATTCCACTTCCTTTCAGGGTCTCCCTCACACCGTCCCCACACAATTTAATTTTACTTCCCAAACTACAAACCGCCAGCTTATAAATCCCGAGTACTACTTAGACCTACACCCCCTGGCATTCTAAAATACAGAAACGATTCTCACATGCTCGACGCACGTGCTAGTCAGAATTTGTAGTCTGAAATCATTATTGATCCTAGAAATCCTGTTTCCTCAACCTTGCAACTAGCCTAGCGATACCCCGTCTGAGTTGAAATGTGCTGCAATCAGCTCCTCAGGTCCGCTATAGCTAGCAGACGTGTGCTGTTCGTATCAACTACCTGTGATATGTCTGGAAGCAACTATTGTTGCTATAGGAAGTATGCTAATGATAAGACCATGGGCTAGCAATATTGACATCACACGTGGAAGCCAAGAAAAAGCAGCACCCCGGAAGTTAAAATTATGGTAATACCAATAACTAACAGGCACAATAGGTAAGTAATAATCCCTCTAAGAGCGCCAGACCCCCATTCCTGCAAGACAGCACCACAATAATCAATTTACAATCACCATGTCCTTAGGACCACGGTGATACTACCCAACCATTCCCTCATTATAGCCACTATCCACTTACATAATACAAATGCACAACAGAAGAAACCCAACACATCAACCAAGAACGTTGCTTGACCTTCACAAACTCACCCATCCTCCCTTTTCTCCTATTCTTCTAACTACACACAAGGTAACCCAACGTTCACTCCCTACGCCCACCACAATCGACCAATTAGCCGATCCGTTCACAGTTCATCACTCGACTAACAAGCCCTAAACAAAAAACCCGAAACACTGTATCCCTCCCCCCACAATAATTTATCCACTAACAACATGAACTACCTCCTCAATCAGTTCAGACCTGGTTCTACACATCCAATGCCCTTGCCCACAAATTTATAAAACACCTCTTAATCCCCCAACTCGTCGGCCACAAAACAATCTAGTATGACGGTATTTCGCAAAATACTATACATAGAATAAAGTAGCCCTATAAATGGTAGGTAACCACAGACACTCCAGTGACAGTTTTCCCGGACAAATGTCACCGTTTTGGAGTATGAATGAGAAAAGAAGAGCGGCTATCTTCCTGATTTTTGCAGGAACCAGGAACGTCCATAATCAGAGGGACGGGCAGAATAGACTACAAGTCCAGCAAACCAGGGAGAGCGCCACTTACTTTTTCTTTTTTGCTTAAGGTCCACATAAGTACCTCCATAAAATGCATTGTCCACACCAAGAATTAGCAAATATAAAGGTTTCTAAAATGAAAGCTCTCTATATAAATATTGACGCACAATAACACCCTTTAGCTCTGAACACGAAAGAGATGGATAAAATATTTGGAGAAATCATGCTAATCAACTTCCCTCGTTAAACTGTAGTAAAATTACAATTACAAAAATATTACATGGTAGACGGACAGAAAAGTGTAAATGAAAGGTACTGTGAGCACAGAAAGAGTTAACGTACAGCAGTGTAAAACTATCTGCTACAAACAAAGGCTCCCAAGCACCTGAATACGTCTTGAGGTAGGGTAGTGTTTAGAGACAGTATTAAAACCAATAACTGTTTATACAATATCGGGAGAGAATATGTTATAACTTAGACATGCCCCACACACCGATCATAAGTTACTTCCAACATCACCCCACCCCCCAACAATCCCCATACCAGGCAATACACATGACACTTTATACCCCCCCGACCAGCCCAACCGCAGACATCCGAAACCCCTGTTTAACCTGAAGAACAACCTCTCTACTCACGAAACCACATTAACCCTTTCATCCCACTCTTACATGAAACATCCACCCACAACCCCTGCACAAAAAGCACACCACCAGGTTCACCCCACCACTGAAAGTACCATTATCCAATGTCACAAACACGAAAGTACTCTCAAGCCATAACCATAGTACGCGAAAACCCGCAATCCCCCTACACCCAAATGCCCTCTTCCCCCCCGCCCACACAATCCTCCGTACAACATTCCCCAACAATAAAACTCTGTCCACTCTAGGTCCCCGGTTCCACAGCACAGGAAAAAACAGAATGTGAACTCCTTGTCTGGATTTTAGTAACACCGCTGCAAAACCGTCTGAAAAAACTTTTTTACACTTGTACCTGTAAGGATAAAAATATATCGCATGATTCTTCCAGTTCGGATCTAAGTGCCTGCAGATGACAAGAATAAAAAATAGCCTAGCAAGCAATTCTTCCACCCCAAACCCCCGAATGTAGCGCCACCACCAACACTAAGCTAGCCATGAACAATCTTACCTCGTATAGGGGGATTGGTGTGATAGTGGTGGGGGGGGTAATGTTTTGCCGACTCTTGTTGTTTAGGAGAAAGGTAGGGGTGTGAAGAGCGAATGGGTGGTAAAGGTGAGGAGTAGGGATAGGGGGCGTGTTAGAAGGTGGAAGATGGAGGTGAATGGATCGTTTCGGAGTAGGTTTTGTGGTTGTGGGGTGGGGGCATAGTTATTTTGAGGGGGTATGGATGGTGAGGGGCGTTGGGGATAAGGGGAGATTGATTTACTGATGGTTAGTGTTTGATGGATATGGATATAACATTAGGAGGTCAGGGAATGGAGGTGTGTGTTGGAGGATGGATAGGGGGGCGTAGGGGCGACTGTGTGTGGAATGAAAAGTGGTGTATATGTTGTTTGTTAGAGTGGAGTAAACGGAGGGGAGATTGTTTGTATTGTGGGGATTGGGTGGGTTGGGTGGCGGTTTGAATGTGTATGTGTTGTATCGTGTTGTGATGTGAGTTGACTGATTGGTGAATTGGTTTAAGTAGTGGGACGGTGAAATGTGTTGATTAAAAAAATCGAGCTTGGGTAATGTGGTTATGATCTGTGTGTTTAAATGAGGTCTTTGAGAATAGTTGATAGTAGGTTGAGCACCTTGGTACAGGTTTTGACTTGGGAGAAGATTGTGTTTGGGTTTTTTCTTCACAGCTGGTGGCAGAGTGTTTGTTTTTTTACAACGCCCTCCCCCACCCCTCCATACCTACCCGGAAAACAACACCTACCCAATCAATTCATAACTCACAAACTCCAAACCCAATACTTCACCCCACTACAATGAATAACCACATACCTCTCACAGGTCTCAGTACAAGGTGTCTCCAACGTGACAACCAGCGTCAAAAAAAGCAGAGAATGACTCAGAGCAAACTATCAATAGAGGGATGCATAAAAACAACAAAAACAAATTGTCATACTTGTAAGTGACTATGCTCCTCTGTTTTTGCAGGAATTCACAGATTTTCTACAATATTGTAGTTTACCACACTTTTGTGTCTGGCACAGAGCAATTTCAGAAAATAGCGCAAATGTAGCGCAAATGTTTTCATGCTTCTCAGCAATCTGACACCGAGGGCATCTCATTGCCGCTTCAGGTCCACCAGGCCTCACACTATTAGTGGGCTACACTTCACCCATGCATTGTACCCCCATACCTGAGAACAGGCCGGGTGAGGATAGTAAGGCTGATTACCTCCTTTCTATCACAACAGCACTTTTAACCGAGGGGGGTCATACCCACCACCGCACGCCTAAGCTCACTTTCCCCCTCCATATTGTGAGGTTCCACGACGCCTCAGACTCAATCAGAGCCAGTTTTCCCTTCAAGACTCAGCAATTGTGAATGCGAGGACGCACCCCCCGGCTCGCCGCCCGTCCAAGTTTTCATAGATCATTTTTGTGCTGCCTGGCTTCCTCAATTCACTCTCACTGGAGAAATACCCCAGTTTACACATCATGAGATGATAAAAAACGATTCCCCAAGAGATGACCGGCCAACTGGACATCCCAATGCCTCTCAGATATCATTATCACTAACCTCGTACCCATTCTGCTACCTAGTTCTCAGTTTTACAGACTGTGCTCGACCAACCAAAAGGAGTGGGAAAACGAGCTCTTGATCAGAGATTTTCCTGTAAAGCTCATTCCTCAATCTCGTTAGAGTACTCCTTTAACTCTCTCGACTTTGACTACCCTGCATATCTAAACACTACCTTTATACTCCTTCACTAATAACAAATTCTCGTCCCATCGCCATACACAACCTGCCCGGTCACCCATGATCATAAATATCACGCTTCCAAATGAACACCCAGGAAACTCACAAGTACTTGACCATAAAGTCCTCATCACTGCCCGTTACCCAATCACTCGCTCCATCTCCTGTCTGACCTGGCTGTCATACATATACATATGAAAACTCTCACAAACCACCCTGGATATAATTGGAACCTCCTCACGAGGGGGTACCCAACACCACTCATAGTCCGGACGCCGGCGAGCCTAGGCACACTTCCTCAGACTCTCCATCTGCAGCGATGTTCCAGGTGGGTGCTGACTACTGTGGAGAATTCGAAGCTACCTGCAGACTTTCTGCCACTAGTAAATGTTCATGCACACTACGTTACCTACACAGCCCTACATGAGCGCCAAACAAGAATATTTCTACCTCCACTCATGCTCAACCTTGGCTACACAACAACAGCCTAAAACGCCTGATTCTTGACCACCATTCACACCCTTCTTCAGGCCTAAAGCTTACAGGTCCTCCAGGTTTTACTGGACCTCTGTGCTGAAAGACCTGGCCAACTCAAGTTGTCAAAGGAGAGGATAAATTGACAGAATCTACGGCATATACCATCTGCATCACAAACCGTCGCCAAGCAGCACTAAAGTCTAGTTCCCTCCCCACCCATTCGCCCTCAGCTTGCACTCAGCTCTTGACCATTACCGGACAGAAGAAGTATCCATCTTTCCCTCTTAGTCTGCTCGCCAAACCACTTGCACCTAGTGAACCCCCTTCCCGATCCCACCTTGTCCAGTCCATTTCGATCCATGACTAGCCTCGGTCTCACATAACTATCTAATTGTAACTCATTTTACTCTCCACCTGGGGATTTTCCATCATTGTAAAGGTCTGGAGTGTGGATCCTCTTGGACCTTACGACCTAGGGGCAAGGGCGCTGGCAATAAATCCCGACACGCATAGCCTATCCAGTTGCAAAGCGGGACTTGTTCCAAAGCTGGCGTCTGGAGCGTACCGCCACCATGAATCACATACCGAACTGGCGGGTCATGCCTGCTGGGCGGCCCAAGGGCAATTTTACAGGATCGGCGGACAGGCTATCGGTAGTCGCGGGAACAGTCAGGGCGGTCAGGGCAGGCGGTCTGTTGGCTCGTGAACATATGATACAGTGCCCTAGGTCAGTGGCAAGTCGGCAAGGGTTGCGTGGTCGGTTAAATCGAAAGTCTGAGGTTTGCGGTACATCGTAAGGCAAGACAAGAACAACACTGGGGAAGCTACTTCCAATTGGAACATACACCAGAGATAATCCGGCGGAGGGCCCGGGCAGGAAGAGGCAGGGACTTAAATAGGAGCGTAGAGCGCCGACCAAATGGTGCGCTAGCGCCACTGGCCCCTTAAAATGTTCAAACCCGTCCGGACCGCACGTGCCCTATGGGGGGGCGTAGGGAGCCACGCTGCCGGGAAGACCGAGACTGCCTGAAGCGAGGGAGCGTGGCCGGTAAGTGTGGCGTCCGGCGGCGGGGACAGATGAGCGTGGGTAATATACCCCTGGAACCAACTGACGTGCAGTGACTGGGGCTCTTAGGCTGGGAGCAGATCTACGGGGACGCGGTCCAGCGTACCCGGACAGAGGTTCGCAGGTGGCTCCGTGACAGGTACCAAGATACCCACATCCCTGGGCCCACCCTCAGACCTTGGGCCCTCCCTCTCTACTGGATTGAAGAGAATCTCAGTAGTGTGGAGTCTGATTAAGGCTTCAGTTCGAGTGATATTCACCTCCGCTACACAAGGACCGAATCTCTTCGGGGAATCCAGTGAGAACCCCTTTCAATCTCACCAGAAATTATATACACTGTTTCCCTAGTGTCTCTCCTCATAGCCCATAATGCATACTTTTCGACCTCGAGGATAGACATTGGCACAGTCCAGCCCTCAAGGAGAGAGAGGCAGGGAACGAGACCTTAGTGTGAAAACTATTGAAGAGGACATCAGGAGGTTTCAGCTACGGAGACATGAAACGAATTAGGGGATTCCTCCTCGTATGGAGGACCGAGATTTGTTCAGGACACGTGCGGGTATGGTATGCGTCCTGTATGACCTCAAAGGATCCCAGGAAAAACAGGGTCCCAGTTTATGAGGAAGATGACACTTTAGTGCGGACACTATCTAGACTAAGAGCCACACCTAGAAAAACCTGGAGGGGGAATTCTTCGTTTGTCCGTCTTGAGATTGACTTCATGGCGCTCACGTAACGCTAAAGACAGCGACTGACGGGTCTGGGACCCAAATGGCCTTCATGTCTTAGACTAGTTCATCTGCCGCCGGACCACCGAACAGAGGTTGCCAAGTGGGAGAGGTAGGCGGGGATGCAGGCCATACACGATGTAGAAGGAGCTAGACCCCCGCGGACTCAGACTCGAAGGGAGTTATTAGAGAACTCCTGCCCTATGGGGGCAGTAAATTGTACCAATCATCTTGGATGTGCCTATACGAAATGGCAGAAGAGTAAATATCCCCAAGACCCGAGTTGACCCTCTCTACCAGCCCGTTGTCTGCGAGTATTGGTAGAGCTGAAAACGAAGTCGGAGCTTCGACCGAAGTTGGTTGCACAGGGCACGGCCAAAGAACCTGGAGACGGAACTGAACTCCCGATCCGAGACAATTTGCTGAGGGAACGGTCCATGCAGGACGAAAACACATTGAAGGAAGGAACAGCTGCGGCAAGGCGGGAGCAGATGGTGCAGCCCAGGCAACGTTACGAAATGTGCCAATTTAGTAAAAGCACTCCGTGAACACCCAAAAGAACTGGTGGTATTGCCAGATGACGGAGGGAGGATCAGTTATGAAGTCCATGGAAATGGTTGGACCAAGGTCTGAGTTTGTAATGGGAGTGGCTGTAGGATAACCCGCCGGCAAGTGACGTGCGTCTTGTATGTCTGCACTAGGTGATCACAAGACGTAAAACGAAGTCCTAAACATGCCCTATTTCAAGATTAAGGCCACCCGAATAGAACCGGTATATCATGGGATGGAAGGCGTTCATCGGTGTGCCGCCAGGGAGACCAGCCACCAATAGATCAATTCCCCCATATTAAGATACGTCTGGCGGAGAGCAAGAGGCGCACAATGAAGACATACCCGTGGGGAGAACCTTCCGTAGGGGGTAAAGAAATAGGTACTAGGGTCTGGAGCAGCCGTGTAGATGACGTAACTTTCTGGGCGGGAATTAATGTGATCTTCAGTGGGTAGTATCTTCACCCCACCACATCGGAGGCACAGGAGAGGGCGTCAGCTTTCACTTTCATTCTCAGCAGCCGTGAAATGGATCTGGAAATCGTAACCGTGAAAAGAAGAGCTGACCACCTAGCCTGGCGTAGGGTTAAGTACGCTGGAGCCGTCTGAAGATCTTGGGAAGGGTTATTTGTGGTCCGAGTAGATACGGATGAGAAAACAGGGGAGTGCGCCCTCCAGCAGAAAACGCCACTCCTCCCAGGGCAGTTTTTAAGGCCAGTAGCTCCCGGATACTTGCCATACGTAGATAAATCCTCTCAGGTGGATTCCAAGCGAGAACGTCTTGTGAGAAGGAAGGCCGCACTATACAGGTCCCTTACCCTAGGGCCCTTTTTGCGTAAGGACTGCTTCCCGGCTGGCCCACAGATGAGGCATCCACTTCCAGGGCGAAGGGTTTTTCGCGGAAAAAACAGTCCAGACAGGTGCCAGGATAGCTGCCGAAGAGAAGCTATACTTGACCTTCGGATAAACGCCTGCTATACGACCTTTCAGACGGGCCAGCTGCGTGGAATGGTTGTTTTCTGGCGATGCCACTATCGTGATCCACCACGTAGAGAAGAGAGGAATTGAACCTGGCGAAGAGTAATATAGCAGAAGCCCAAGAAAACGACTGGATATGGCCCCAGACCGACTGGGCGTGGCACTTGCAACGACGGACTGACAGTTTTGCTGGTCCATCCGTAGTGCCATTGGTCTGAGAATGGACTGTACACATGGCCAGAAACGGGAGCAAGGTTCTGGATGGATGAATGATGGCACATTTTCCCTAAGCATTAGTCATACAGATGTTTTCGCGTTAGAAGCATTCAGTACAATGAGCGAAACAAGGCTGCGTGTGGGTTACTCGAGTTCAGGAGAGTTACACAGGGATGGTCATCCGGTAGACCACCCACTCAGGTTTAAGTAGTCCGTCTGTGAAGACGTCGGTTCACGAGCTCCAGAAAGATGGGCGGGCCGCATTGAGCACAAGGGTCCGAAGGGCAATGGCACCAGGTACTCAAAGTGCCCATCCCTTGGTGTTGAAGCCGTCTTCCATTCATCGCCCTTGCGGATTCAGACCAAGTTATATTAGGCCCCCTCAGATTCCAACTTGAGAAAATCTTGGCGCCCATGCAGGCGATCAACAAGTTCTAGTGATCAGCTGCGGTAATGGTAACTGATTCTTTACCGTGATCCTTGTTCAAGCCCCGGTCCTATCAGGGCCACAGAGGTTACTGTCCCTTCTTCTTCACAAAAAAGAACCACGCGCCAGCGGGAGACGAGGACTTATGGATGAACCCCTTCAGGAGATTCTCCTGGATGCTACCGTCAATGCTTGGTGTCTCAGGTACCACAGTGGGTAGACGCGGCCCCTGTGGGAGGGCTGGTACGCGACGAGCTAAGTAAGTCGAATCGTTGAGGACAATCGAATGAACGATGCGTAAGCAGATTCTCGTCTTGTCCTCTTGAGGTAACACATCAGCAGTACTCCAGATATTCGGAGGCGGCAGCCCGGGCGAGCGGCTCCTGAAGGGTAGAGCGAGAGCAGGGAAGCACGTGGGCGAGGTGCCACCGGAAACACGCCCTCCGCAGTTGGTGCCCCAACTAATCACCTCTCCAGTGGAAGACCAGTCTCAGGATATGAAGAGTGGAGCCTTAACCATCGGATTCCGAGGAAGGATCGCCGATGAGGATCAGAAGGGCAACACAAAGAATGGCGAAGAAATTTTCCTTATGCAGCGGCCCCCGACGGTGGTAGTGACAGTGTGCTTGGTGACACAACTGGATTGGAGTTCTCTAAGCAGCTCCCCGCTTACGGATGAGATGACAAGCGTTTTCTCCAGGCGTTCCAACCGACAGCCGATAATGCTTCACTAGTGACTGGGTGTATGAAGTTTCCCCGGCGGAGCCCGAGTCCAAAATACACCGGAACTAGGAACGTGAAGCCAGTCTCTTGACATGACCTAGCACAGCATGCAACAGTCGAGTAATACCTCTACCTGACAAACAAAGGGCGGATAGTGTTTCCCGCGGGCTTGTCGCGCCTAGGGACAATTGCCTGCACGTAATGGCTCGTGTCTTGACCACAGTAGAGGCACAAGTTCCATTGCCGTCGCTGGGCCAACTCTTGCTCAGGAGAGAGACGAGCCCGGTCAATCAAGCATGGGCTCCCAGTGGTGTGTTGTGCGCTGGGACAGGAGGCCCTCTGGAACACCGGTGTCCAGGCGTGGAAACACGGCGAAGGATGTGGGCTGACGGATAGCTCTTCCGCAAGTTCCTCCTCCCGAACAAAGAAAGCGTACGTTCGATGCGTGGATACGCTAACCAGAATTCAAGTCACTGAGTGAAGAAGTGAGTACACTAGCGGCCTAAGACGTCCTTAAACTCGGCTTAGAGACCTTTCTTGAAGGTGGCGCACAGAGTCGGACCACGTTCCATTGACTAGTGTCAGTAGGCCTAGTGCGGAATTGCACCACTTAGTCTCCTACAGACAGAACGCCCCTTGCATAAGGTTTAGAAAGGTGGCGTGACTCCTCCGGAGGGTGCACGAGCTGGTTCCTCGAAGACATTTTGCGGATCTCACTGATGAACGACGAAGATCCGCCTGCACTGGATCGTTCCTGGTCCCACAAAGAGGTGTAAGCCCATGCAAGGTGACTTCTCAGGAGTAAATAAGGAGTGCTGACCACGAAAGGCCACTTTCGCATGTTTGGGACGATGAACTGATCCGCCATCAGCTCACACTTGCATAGCGGCACATGGGTTGATGAACCCCCTGGGCAGGTGAAGTTGTGCGGGTCTTCCGTTCGAACTTAGTGGGAGCGACAGCTGAAGCTCTTCCAAAGTGGCTGCAACCACCATACATCTCCTCCCATCATCTCTGTCTAATCCACCCCTATCCCGCTTTCTGTCCCGGCTCTGCTGATGATATCAAAATTACGGATCCCTCAATCGTCCGAAACCGGTCCCATTGCACAATCTTCAATACTTCACGACTTGCAGCACCATTTCACTGGAACATGCTGCTTCATCTATCATTAATCGAATGAGAACTGTATTATAAGCAGAACATTATCGAATTCTGTGGCTATTCAAATTAGCTAGGACAGTTTAAAGCCTAAATCCTAATGCAGCCATATTGTAAGGGCCCGTAGTGTCTCGAAATATTATACATAGGCTCCTCAAGACCTAATGGACGCCTATATAATATAGAGCGCACGATTCAACCAATTCCCGGTATAATGTCAGCTCGATTAAAAACACAGAAAAAAAAGACACATAAAAAATGATGTTATCAAAGTTTCAATGATAGGTTAACAGACAACCGACACCGTCTATATAATATTAATGACAACATTCTTCTTACAGTTAACAGCCAAATTCCAACCCACAAAACATGACTGTATATAGGCCTATTTTCCGCCTCACTGCATGTCCATATTCTCTGAGGAAGAGTAAGAACACTTGGGAGGTTTTGCATTTATATGAATGGGGCTGAGCGCGGCCATATTATATTGCGTAACATTGTCGGCAAAAAAAGCCTATCCATAGCCCTATTTCTATATAGATTTATGAATAAGCCAAAACTTGTGCCAGGCACAGCACTTTTGAATGTGCCAATGACTTGCTACGCATCAAATATATGCTATAGTATGTCAAAGATATGCTATGGTATCCAAGGCATACCACGCGTCAGATTTATGAACCCACATACGACAGGTTCATTATACTGCAGCATTCTACACTCCCCTATATAGATGTAGAACTGTTGTGTCATACATAACGCACTTGAATTCCAGCCTGAGAGCTGTTTTGGTAGACACGTTTTGACAGTGACACTATACCCATACAGATGAGACTCGCTACGTAGCGTGTCGGAATCACTGATAAATATTAAATCTAAATTGACCATCTTAATAAAGCTGCAAGGTGGATTATTCACAAGGAAGAAATTTTTTTATTTAATAATAATCTTCGGTTCGACTTCTAGGTTTAATTGAACTTGTTGTTAAGTAGGACAAGAAGAAGTCATACTGAAAACAGGCAAACAGGCAAACCCAAGGACAATGCCATGTGCTTTACACTCTCATTTAGCTCTCTTTGGTAAGTTTTTAGAACATAGTTTGTGCTTATGTAGGGAAGATCAAGCCCGCATTACCATTTAGGAATTTACATTGCTGCATTACATGCAAAAGTAGTTTAAATGACTAAATAGACAACCCCTTTCGTGTGAGTTTATCTGCAGAGTACAGAGGAACTCATCCATCACTGATCACTACACACCTAACAAGGAAGTATTGCAGTGCATGGATGTGCTAGGCTCCTAAAAGTGAGAGCCCTCTTTATAACCCAGTGCTACCTGACCAAAGTACTCCCAGTTTTATCTACTCAGATCCATTCTTCCAAAGATTATGTATGTTATTTCCAGTGTAAATATTTGACTATTTTTTTTCCGATATGAGTTTTATTATGAGTTTCCATAAACCCGATAAGCCCTATGTAACCCAGAGATAACATGCAGACAATTTAAATTGAGGTAAAACACTATTTTTTACCCTCAATAACCCAATTAATGCTAGCATCATCATGTAAAAAGAATAAAAAAAAAAAAAAAAAAATAAATAAAAAAAAAAAAAAAAAAGAAATGAAAAAAAGCTTCCTTATGGTCAATTTAATAACCTTGGTAATCAAAAAGATTTGACCACCAAATATGTGTATTTAGATAGCAGTTCGTCTGAACGGGGGGCGGGGGTGGGGAAGTGAGGCTTAATTCCGGCGTTGTGTGTCTATTATGGGGTTGCAGAACACCCAGCGACGGTGTCTCATGTCAATGGTAGTAGGGGAATGGCTATCTAACTCCTGCTGTAACTGCTTGGAGAACCCCTGATCCCAGCTATTTAACCAATGAAATGCCTTATCAACAGCAAATGCAGCACACCTAAGATGTTTCCTAAAGTTCCAGAGTGCTCTCTTCTATGTGATAAACATTTCTACGTGCATCCCGAGAGGCAAATTAATATCCTCTCAAGGACTATGTAATTCTTCGAAATATTTCACACAACTTTTATGCAGTGATATGAGTGTTTATTTTATAGGACAAACATACATTTTTTTCACTTGTTTTTACCCATAATTTCTTTATTTAATATGTCTTTTGGTGCTTATTTTTGATGTTTATTTGCATGTATTTTTCTCAGGGCAGGGAAATTGATTGTATCTGATGAGTCTTTTGGTGCGTTTATGTGCTGATAATGGTGTTGCACTCTTTTTTCTGCAGTGCATATTGCTGCAAATGGTGCAATATTTTTACACTGCACATACATACAAATAGGTGCAGTTTAATTATGTACGTTATGAAGCTAAAGAGTGAATTACATGTTATCAAAGGGCTTCTTGATGTGTGTAGTAAAGGGTCAAACCTCTCACATAACTATGATTCAATATGAGCTACTAGAGAAGAGTTAAAACAAAAAAATGAAGTTAATCATTAATTTCCTTTTGTATTCCTTCTTCATGTGATACTAGGGGCCAGCATGGGTATGAAAACTGTCTATGTCTTAAAATCCACTTTGATTACCTATAAGCAACAAATACATAGCCGCTCCCACTTTCATTTTCTATAGATGTTGCTGGAAAAACCGAACATTTATCATTACATGTGACCCTAGGTTCCTAAAATATATAATGTATTAGAATGGTTATTCTCATATTATGAAGTAGTCTTTGTTAATATTGGTTTTTTGCTTTTCATGTTCTGATGGATTCAGAAAACAATTTTGGGTAATATAGGAATGAATAAAGTTTATAAACAAAAATGGAATGTGGTGGGTGGACCGTGTGCGAGGGGGGGTGGGTGTGGTTCAAACCAGCTATCGCACAAGTTCCAGCTATATAGAATCTATAGAACAAATGAGCGATTAAGAACTGTGTGTTAGAATATGTAATTTACCATACATGCCAATTTTATTTAATAGTATTGATATACTCTTTTTCTATATTTCAGATTCCACTGAGCTTCCAAAACGCCTTAGTCTTGATAGTTCGTCATCCCTTGAATCCCTGGCAAACTGCACAGTCTTTACTCTAACTCCAAACCCTTCAAGGAGATCTAGGTCCATCCTTTTCACTCCCCCCTGTGGTCCCGATAGCAAGGCATCAGATGCTTATCTCGTATACAGTACTAAGGTTCAATTGGCATTCGGTCCATGAGTTTTGTTTCTAAGCCAGACTGTTTAGCAGAGGGTGAACACAAGGTCGACGGGAAAACCAAACCGCCCAAAAAATTTTTTTCTTCCCCAAAGCCCTAAACCCAAAGGGGCCAGTCTTCCCCCCGATCAGAGTCATTAAGAAAAGAGAACAAAAGAGTATGAGGGTTTTTTAATAAGCAATAAAACCTCTACTGTATCCCCACAAAAAACCTGATCCTAGCCCAAAAGGAAAATTTTCAGGAACAATTCAAGGGGTCCGTAAACTCAAAAGGCTTTTAAAGCACACCCAAATTCCCCCTTAAATTTTGCTTTGTTCCAACCCAAAAATTCACCTTTCCAAAAAGTTGGAAAACTTGCAAGCTCTGATACTGGAGAATCAGACCAATCTAGTACTGAAACGGACAGTACAGTGAAATCTCAAGAAGAAAGCAACCCTAAACTTAATCCAGAGGAACTTGCACAAAAAATCTTGGAGGAGACTCAAAGTCATTTAATTGCAGTAGAACGTCTTCAAAGAAGTGGTAGTTTAAACAGGGTGAGTCATTCACCTGATGGTGCTTCAACTCCAAATGGCAGCTCAATGTTCAGGTCATCAGAAACAAGTGCTTTTAGCAAACCTGTTCAGAAGGGGTTACCTTCTCCAGTTACTGTGAAACCAAAGCCTCCAACTAGAAGCTCTTCTCTTCAAAAGGTGAGCTCAGGATACAATAGTCCAGCAAATTCTGATTCATCCCTTAAGGAAGGTGTAAGTCTTCACAGTAACCAACCTTCTCCAAGTTCAGATTCACCTTTCAAACTAAAATACCCTAGCTCACCTTATAGCTCCCACATTTCCAGATCTCCTCGGAACATATCTCCAAGCTCAGGTCACCAATCTCCAGCAGGAAGTACCTCATCTCCAGCTCTTTCATACTCTTCTGTGGCGTACGTCTCTGATCCAGCACACTGCTGATGCACTGCATCTTGATAAATTAAAACTTGCAGCAATTGATGAGAAGGTGAAGGCCATCCACAATCTTAAGATGTTCTGGACAAGTAACCCTCAGCATACATCAGGTCCTATCAAAATATTGCGTGGAGCTCCTGGAACAATGACTTCAAAGAAGGATGTTCTTAGTTTATTAAACTTGTCTCCACGACATAACAAGAAGGAAGAGGCTGTGGATAATCTTGAACTTAAGGAGTTATCGGTTCAGAAAAAGCATGCTGAAGCTGGACAGCAAAATCCTCAGAATGGACATAAACACACAGAAAACATTAATGTAGCAAACATAACTCAGTCAGCGTCATCCATCAACATGTCAGGTTCTATACGCAATTTAAAACTGTCTTCTGGAAATGGGTACAAGTTCCTTTCACCTGGAAGGTTTTTTCCTTCTTCGAAGTGTTAAAATGTCTTTTCTACGACTTTTAAGCCTGTATTGCCATTTATATATTGTTTATGTCCGATTGCCTTCATAACTGAAAGCCTAAAATATTACATGTGAAGCAGTGGTTATCGTGCGTATAACATTCAATTCTACAGACAGGATTGTGATGTGCATTTACCAAAAGTCTCGTCTGTTTAAAGAGTCTACAAAAGTAATAATGATAGAGCAGGGGTAATTGTGTTGGAAACTAGACTACACTAAACTGTACGGTGGGGTCAAGATGCTATAACACAGGACTGAAAGATAGTCCATTATTTATAGTTCCTATAACCAGCTAGTTCTTATATCTGTACATTTATTTGTAAAGTTTGACACTTGCAACATCAAGACCATTTTATTATTGTTCGTTATGGTGTTTTATGCTTTGTTTGGGGCAACCACATTGCAATTGTCTGCAAGATAGGATGTTAACAGTAATATAAATGTAGACATATGTGAGCTTTTTAAATGCCAGCCCTCAATTTTAGTTTTCATAGAGGATGAGATTGCAATCTGAGGAGTACAATCTGGTTGATGGTGCTCAGTGGAAAGACTACAGAAAGGGTGGGACATAATGATAAGAGTATCCATGGCATAAAACAGCCCAGGCCATAAACTATAATTTGATTCATGAATTTACTAAGAAGTCATCACGGTGCTTATTACACAAATGTGGCTGTGACTGATATATCATTAGTTAGCTATCTCCATCATACTTTGACTTGATGAGGCCAAGCATGTTTACAATCATCGTATATCATATTTATCAATGAATGGAACTTTTACACCAGTCAGCTCATACTAGAATTAAGCCCTAGTGCCATTTAGAGAAAGGTCACTATGCAATGCTTTATTTGGGAACCAAAGTACTAGCATCTATCTATTTCTAGACAAAACAGCACAAGGTGTCTTCTACCAGTGAAGCATTGCTGATAACTGAAACAAATTCTCAGTAATGACTAATGGCAAGATGAGCAGGGCTAGGTTCTCATCTGCGTCAGAGATTCCGTTTGGAGCCTACATAGCAGGTTCCATCAAAAACTACATAAAAAGTAGTGCATCATGCAGCACTGTTTTTGCTGTTATAATGATGGACGCGATGGCCATTATTTACACTTATATTCATCTTCCAATATTCAAAAATGCTCAGCAGTCGTTCACGGATGATATAAAATAAAAAAAAACTCTCAACTTTTAAACTTGCCTGTTCCAGTGCTGCCCCTGGTTCTGATGCTTGCTCTGATAATGTCATGGTCAGTGCTGAAATAACGCTACCGGCAATCACAGATATCAGCAGTCACGTGCTGTATCCTATTAGAGACCGCTGCGGCCATCGAGTAGCTGCAGGATCATATGAACAACAAATGTGACCTGGATCACTAGAAGCTGCACTGGAAAGGTGAGGTTTTTTATTTCGTATTATATCATCCCTGAGTGACTGTCGAGCATTTTTGAATATTGGACCACCCTTTTTCTGATTGGAATTATTTCCATATAAACACCATTATGGCAAAAGCAACAACTATACAAAGCGTGAGCACTGCAGGTTTTTGTTCTATTAACCTACAAACCAAATGCAGCACTAATCTGTCATATATACAAATTAGAATTTGGATTAAGAACAGTTACAAAAAATATACATTTGGGTAGATTTGGTGTACTTAAAAGTTAAAGGGTTGTCTGTCTACAGACATCGATGACATATCGCTAGGATATGCTTTTCAATTGTGTGAATGGTGCTTCTACTACCTCTGGAAATCTTGCTCCTATTCCTAAAAGAGCCCTCAAACATCTCTGTTCTGAAGGGAGTGGTGGTCACGTCTCTCCCATAGACATGAATATGAATTCCTAGTTTAGCCCAGGTGACGATGCTCAGCTGTAATCGAAACTCCCATTCATTTCAATAGGAGAGTCTTGACCACATCTCTGTTCAGAATGGAGAGGTTTAACGACTTGTTTAGGAACTAGCTGCAGATCTAACCTCTGGGTCCTGCACCTATCAGACAATGCTAGCATACACTAGCAATATGTCATCAATGTCTGCAGTGAGATAACCCCTTTAAGAGGCTTGGAAACAGCTGTTGTCCATGTGGTCACTAAAGAACATCAGTAATTAATACTGTGTTAGGCCATAGTGCACCTTAATATAGTCATTCAAAATGCAAACAGGAAAGAACTAGAAAGGTCAAATCTGCTGAGATCCCTTTGGTCTTTGCATTAATAAGCAAATGGCAGCTAACATGGCTAATAGAGTAAGTCTGTTCAGTCTACATGATATGGTATGAAGGCAGTAAATCAATATGATTTACCTCATTAAAAGTTATAAGGTTAGATTGTTTATTTGGGTTACTGGATCAAATGAATTTAGTTAAGCCTGCAGCAAATCCCGTTTAAGTGAAATGTTTATCAGAAAATTACCTATTATTTAGTCCGTTTTTTAAAGGTAACCATATTTTTTAATTTTTGGTGATTTTTACATTTTCCATGCAGTAGAAGTTAAACAAAAATCCTATAGATTTCATTCTTGACACTAACGGCCACATTTATGAAACAGTTTTGGTCTAAAACTGACTTTTTTCCCCTAAAACCCTTGGGCAAAAAAGTGAGTTTTAGACCAAAAACCTTTTTCATCGTGGCCCTAAGTTCTAATAAGTAGACATTTTTTTGTTTGGGGAAATCACTTCTCAGCTCATCTCATTTCTTCCAGCATATGCATAAAAAGTAACATCCTCTTATCAGCGGGTGGAGATAAGGGATCACACATGACGACGGTGATGAGGACAGCTTACCTCTTAGCCTTGCACAATGAAAAATCCCTACAATTTCCTTATGAATAAATGGGTTCATTTTTTACTGAAGTTTCTTATGTCCATGTAACTGCCATAAAGCAAAATTCAGAACTGCTGTTTACAGCTCAGAGCAGCAGGTTAAACAAGATGGTTGCCCCTATATTATTACCACAGTTAACAAAAAAGTAGATAAAAGTAGTAAAAAAAAAGGTGGTACATTCAGTTTGAGGGGTTTTCCACCCCGGGGCTTTTAAAAAAAAGAAAAACTTACATGGTGTAAGACAACTAAAAAGAAAATTTTTCCCCTTACCTTTTTCCCTGCTGCTTCCTTCCAATGTTTCCCCCGCCCCACCATGGCCATTTTTTTTTTCTGCTTCAGTGACGTCATATCAACACGACATTTGACCACTGCGGCCAATCATGTTTTTGGTGGGCATGTTCTATCATGTTGACAGTCATTTTTTGAAGAGGTAAAACCAAAACTGTAAATCACTGGCATGTTAGCAGCATGGGAGTGGAAAGGTGAGTGTTACTTTTTTGTTATTTTACCCCATTGTAAACTGCTTGAAAAACATTCATGGGTTTTTGGGGGAACACCTTTTAAGGGCATTTTATGGAGTGTGGGGGGAATATACTTTAAAAAATGCCTTAACTAAACTATGATTTACTATAACACTTATCACACCAGGAACTTGTGACTGTATCAGTACATGACATTTGTCTCTCATATGCTTTCAGTACAATGTTTAGTTTTTTTTTAAAACATTTACTTTTAGTCAGTCTTAGATTCTAAATTGACATGTTGCCTCCTAATTGCCTTAGAACATATAGCCATTTGCTCTAAAGGTTGAACCACGGGGTCCAGCACGACGTGGCTTCTAGCTCTGCCATAAGCTGCCTATCCCTGAGATAAAATACCAAAACTAAAGTACGAGAACCCTGCTTCCTTAGAATATTTTAACCACTGATGAGTTTACAAAGCCACTTTTGTATTTGTACTTTGTAGCTACAAGCTTGACACTGTTGTATCCACATATCCCTATGCAAAACATTTGTGAAGAATTGGGACTTGTTTGCAGATATTTCCATGGTTAAGTGGAACCCAAGAACATGTAAATATATCCTTGTTCAAAAGCTGCATGCATGTTTTGTGAACCGAGCCCTTGAAATACATCTGTGTTTGTGTATTGGTGGGTTTCATAGATTTACCGTCTAGATGATCTTTACTTTGTGTAAAGAGAACTTGTCCTTCATAGAAAACAAAGCAGCCTGCTGGATAGCCCTAACGATCTGTGCTCCTCACAGCGGCCCTTGTATCTGTGTATCTGATCTACTTTGGTTTTGTAAATTAAACAATGTTTTTCCCGGGCAGCACTAAACTTTTTATATAATATAATATGTACCTTGTAAAAAGTATTTCATATTTTTTATTGAAACTGCAGAGGCATTTGGCCTACTTCTTTGTGATCTGTGTTTATTAAAGCATGAAACCATATATGATGTGTCATATACCTGATCCAATGCTAAAACATTGTTGAAGCCATACCTGTCTTTTTCTACGGTGCTGCGGTTACCTGGCAGTATGAAGTGATTATCAAGATCCAAATAAAGCAATTAGAAAATATTATCTTATCATTCATAATTTAACAGTAGAGGGTCATTTTACATTTTAATGCCATTAAAAACATATGGTGAAAAAGTGTTGAACCTCATGAAAAACCCTTCAAAAGTCAAGGGCTACACCATTCATCTTCAGAAAGAAAAGGTTTAGGACGACATGTATGAATTCAAAGTGTACTTTTTTTTTACTTGGCGCCAACATTCCAGTTCTAAATAGATATAGAAGAGTGTAAATACGACAGTATGAAATTTTTGGGGCGCATTAATAGGCTTACTGCGCCAACTTGTTATGGGCATAGAGTGTAATGCCCCAAACTTGGCGCATTAAGCTCTGTAATGCCCAAAAATCTGTGTATTCTACACTCTCAGAATCTCATAATCCGAGCTTTTGAAACATTAATAAGGAGCGCATGTATGAATTCAAAATGCATACTTTTTTTTAACTTGGCGCCGACACCACAGTTCTAAATAGATATAAAAGAGTGTAGAATACGACAGATTTTTTGGCGAAATTAAACATAGAACTTAGTGCGCCAAGTTTGGCATATAAGCTCTATACCCATATAAAGTTTGGCGCATTAAGCTCTATGTAATGCGCCAAAAAACTGTCGTATTCTACACTCTTCTATATTTATTTAGAACTGTGGTGTCGGCGCCAAGTAAAAAAAAAAGTACGCATTCGAATTCATACATGTCGCCCTTAGTCTCCAAAGGTGGCAAGCCTGCTTTACCGAAAGAACTGTGAATCTGTGGAATAGCCACCTTATGGGCTGGTCACAGCAGGAACAGATAAGGGCTTCAAAAAAGGCTTAGACCATAACTTGAAACAAAATAATATTAACTCTTATGTAGATGAATAGATTTCTTTTTAGAACGTTGATCCAGTATGATCGCCACTTGGGATCGGGAGTAAGATATTTTCTTTTAGGGCAGATTGGTTCATAGTAATCATATAGTATAAGTAGAGAGTAAAAACAAATATTCCATAGTAAAAAGCTACTAACCTATCAGACACAAGGTGTGAGGGCTCTGCTCGCAACTCACAAGAGTCTATGTGGGCGTAGGGTCGAGATGAAAAGAAAGAAGTGCTTGGTCTACAAAATGGACCAGCCATGTTTCATATATACAGAGTAGTATACATAAAAGTGAATGAACCTGCCAGCCAAACAGAACATCTATATACAGATAAGTGCCTGTAAGTGTCCAAGTGCATGGAGTGAAGAAATGTGTTTAACTGAAAGCAGGGGGTTAGAAACTTTGGAGGTTACGAGTTTGCCTGATCCTATGGAGTAGCTTGTCTTAGAGAACTGCAGCATGTGGGAAATCTTGGTGTTACATTTTCAAGGACTTGATTGTAAAAAGACAATGATGAACAAGATACACAGAAAAAGGAATGCACATAGTCCCGGAAAAGTCTCTTGGAAAGGGGGTGGATCCTTGGGGCTGTGGATGGCAGTTTCCTGTACAGCCAGGGAAGCTGGGGGCGAGTACAAGGAGGACAGGCAGTGGGTACAGCAGAAACTGGACCAGCAAACAGGAACACAGGCTCAGGGACAGCAAACCATACGAGATGGCACACTGAAGCCACAGGAGCTTACGAATTAGGCAGAATGACACACAGCAGGCACAGGAGGCTCCGAACCAGGCAGGATGACATAAAGCGGGCATAGAGAAATCCAAACAAGGCAGGATGGCTTACATTGGGCACAAGAAATTTCAAGTCAGGCAGGACAGCAGACAGTGGGCACAACAGACTCAAAACCAGGCAAAATAGTGCACAGCAGATGCAGGAGACAACGAACCAGGCAGGATGGCACACAGCAGGCACTGGAAACTCCAACCCGGCAGGATGGCACGCAGTGGGCACCTGAGATTCTGAACCAGGCAGGGTGGCACACAGCAGGCACTGGAAACTCCAAACCCGACAGGATGGCATGCAGTGGGCGCCTGAGATTCTGAACCAGGCAAGATGGCACACAGCAGGTACAGGAAACTCCAAACCAGGCAAGATAATTCACTGCAGGCACTGCTGACTCCAAACCAGATAGGATGGCATACCATGGGCACAGCCGACTCCAAACCAGGCAGGATGGCTCACAGTGTTTTCAGGAGTTTCCAGACCAGACATGAACACACCAGGAAGTGTGGGAGAATCAGGCAGAGAACAACAGGAACATGGGACCACACACCGAGAAAGCAGGAACAGGGTACTGGACAACAGGAGACACGTGGAACTACAGATACCAGCAAACTCGGGTCGGGTTGAGAATATCAGGTGAACAGGAACCAGCATGTCAAAAAGCGAAGGGCCAGGCAAAGGTGAAAATCAAAAGGCAGGCAGGGGTAGACCAGGCAGGAGACAAATGAGGACTAAGGCCTCAGGAACCATGGAAATCACAGTAACCAAGGTGGGCGAGAGCTTAGTGAAACTGACCAAAGTAAGTAACACCAACACTCAGGCCGAGACTGATGGTGGGGGCTGGTTTTTGTAACTCAATCTGATAAGCCATGAGCTACAGCTGAGACAGTGCTCAGATACAGGTGTTAATTGTAAATTCTCCACAGCAGTCACCATGGTCAAATGGCATGTTGCGGGCAGAGCAAAGGCAAGATATCTTGCTGATCATGACAGTTGGAGGTTCAGATGATTGAGGCATTTAATAAAGAATCAATAGCAGAACACAGAGACCAGTTAGGTTAGTAGATAGAGATGAGGGAGGAGATGTAGGGTGGTGCAGCACTGTGGAGAGCATTATGGGTGAGAGTGATAAGTTTATGTTGTATTCTGTACTAAATGGGGAACAGGGTAGAGGCAACAGTAAAGCAACTGGAAAGAAAGACAAGCCTGGCTGCTGCATTCAGGACAGATTGGAGAAGGGAGAAGTTACAGAAAGGGAGACTAATAAGCAAGGAGTTACAGTAGTCGAGAAAGTATATTGGTTACAAAAAGAGTTGTTTCCACAGTAAGAAAAGAACATATTCTGAAGATGTTATTTAGGTGCAGGTGACAGGAGTGGGCAAGGTATTGGCTATAGGGAGGATATATCAGAATCTAGTATGAACCTAAGACAGCGGGCCTGCTGTCCAGGAGTTACGGTAGTACTGCACACTGAAACAGAAATAGCAGGGTGGGGTTGGTTAGTAGAGAGCGGGATGACTAGAAGTTCCGTTTTAGTGAGGTTTAGTTTTGAGAAAATTTGAATATGAAAGTCAGAGACAAACTGCCAGAATGTCACAGGGCAGGAGTGAGGTTATGGGAATAGGTGTATAATTGAGCGTCATCAACATAGAGATGGTACTGAAAGCCAAATCGGCTGATGGTTTATCCAATGGGGGCTGTGTAGAGTGAAAAGAGGACCTAGAACCGATCCCTGAGGAAACCAAAGAAGAAGAGGAGACAAAATAGAACCTGCAAGTAAGACACTGAAGTAGTGGTAAGAGAAGTAGGATGAGAACCAAGAAAGAGCGGTGTTCTGGAGGACAATGGTGCTGAGCATGCTGAGGAGAAGATGATCTACAGTGTCAAGTGCTGCAGAGAGATCCAGGCGAAGCAACGAGTAGTTGGCCGAGGGTTTATCTGTGAGGAAATCATTTAAAACTTTAGCTAGAGCAGTTTCTGTGGAGTGTAAAGTGCGGAAACCTGATTGAGAAGAGAGTTAGCGGATTAGGTGAGAGTAGAGCAAGTGTTCCAGGAGTTTAGAAATGAAAAGCAGATTAGAGACTGGTCGGTAGTTAGCAGCGCAGGTTGGGTCCAGAGAGAACCTTTTAAGTCAAACGGTTATGATGGAAAACAGGATGGAAAAACCAAATGATGGAAGAGGTTAAAAAATTTTAGTTGGTGAACAAGCAAATGGGAAAAAGGGCCGGACGAGATGGGAGGGAATGGGATTACTAAAGCAGGTATGGGGCAACAAGAGGAACCCTGAATACTTCTTTCTTTTTTGGGTCAAGTTTGAGGTAGAAAGAGCAGGTGTCCCAACCAGGGGTCACGGAACGGGGACAGGTTGTAAAGTTTGTTCTTTTTTCCTGTCGACATTCTCATAATGTACGGGACGGGATAGGGGGCGCCCGGCAGGTCACACTGATTCCGCGGGAAGCAGAAGCTGGAGCAGGGCAGTAGGTTATCGCTGCAGGGTCCATTTCCCAAACGTGATAGTACGAACCACACCACCCCTGCACCTGCCATTCAGGTCGCGGATACATTTGGAAGACGGGTAAGTGCTTATTCCCTCAGACCAATGGGGACCTCAGTGAACCCCCCCCAGGAGTCCACGTAAACATACCCCTTATTTTTTGTGAATGAATTTTAAGGGAAACAAAACTGAGTGGTTTTTTAAATGGGTTTCCCTTTTTATGAGCAGTGTGTAAACAAAGGGTTAAAATTATCTATATACTTACCTTCATCCGCGTCTTCTCTTCTTCCTTGGTTGGACTTGATGGACATGTTAATATAGCAGAGGAGCGGTTTTTGAGATTACATTTGCAGTCTGAGTGCTGTCTTTACATGTAAATGTTTTTTTCTAGGAAGGTTAAACAGGACCAATTATTTTTCAACTTAAATAATTTACATTATTCCCAAAAAAAGATTGCAAAATTAAAAATTGCCTTAAAATTCCTCCCTTCAAAAATTCTGGTTTTGGGCAAATTTAAAAATAATTTTGGTAATTAATTGACCTAAAACGGAAAAAGGTGCTTTTGTTTACAGTCAAGATGAGAAAATCGCATATGTGCTTTTTATTAGGTTGTAAATTTTCTGGTTTCAAATGGATATATAAATATTATATATATATTATACACATACCTCTGTTGAAATAGAAAGTTTGCATAAATTTTACATGTGTGAAGCACCTCACACACTTACATCCCTGAGTTAAAATAAAAGAATTTCCAGGGTTTATTGCGAAAGAAGCTGCGTTTTCCATTGCCTCGACACTGTAGGCTGTGAGGAAAAAGAGGATTATGCCCTACTTCACTTTTCATTCTCCTCTGATCCGTGAAGGTGACTTTAAAATAGTCATCGGGTTTGGGAAAAAATCCATGTGCACTCCACACTCCACGAATTATGAGCCACAGATTCCTGAGTTCAGAGCAGTAGGAATCCAATCTAAAACCATTGTTCATAAAACTTTTTCCACTGCGGGGCATAGTTTTACGCTTTCTAGCTAAAAAGCTACACTTTGGAAAGGGTAAACCATTTTAATGTTCCACCTGTTCCAGCTAATGAAAACCTGGATTTGCGAGATAAACATCTAGTATGTAGAATTGTATGGTTGTAGTGTGACACGCCCCCAGCACGCCCCCTGATCGCGGGTGCTTTATAATGCGCCTAATATTGGAGTGCGGCTCATTAAAACTATAGCAAACAGGGCGCACCTTTTTTGGGTGCAAAAAACTTTCGCCCTAAAGTTCTAAAAAGGGCTGCATCTTACAGAAAAAAGGGGACACAGCGGGCTGGAAACAGAGTTTCACTGGCTTGGCTGCCCTTAGAAAAGGGGGGCATAAAATGTACAGGTTCTCTTTAAAAAAGAGCCTTTTGAAAGAAAGAGACTACTAAAAGAGTAAAGACTGCAAAATTCTATGAGACTATTTTTCTGCTTAATTGGTGTTTCTTGTACTAACAGAAAAAAGTTTTTGGTTCCCGTTCTTTTACAAACCAATTGTGAGCATTTTTTTAAAATGGTGTAAGAAAATAAAAATGCACAATTGCTTTTTTAGCCTTTCCAAAAATAGAATGTAAATAATTAATACTACTAATGTGTATAGCAAAATGACAAAAAACAACTATTTTTCACAGAAAACTTTTTAGTAGCTAGAATGCCGATGAGCTGCATCACATTGAATAAGGCTCCCCGTCCAAAAATTGGGTTGGGAGATGATTTTTGTTTTACAGTAGGGTTTTCTAGCTAGGAAAAATAAGTAGTGGCGGAGGTTTTAAATTCTTTGAAAACGCCTGTAAGGCTTGTCTCCTTGGGAAGCAAAAGATAATTTCGCCGGTTTTAGGATTCTAAAACCCCCGAAAATGCAATCGTTCAGGCAGCCCATAGACTGTGATAGAAAAAACGACCTGTAGTTAACAGGTCGTTTTCTTGTCTTCTGGAGCCTTTAAAAATCAAAATTTTTTTTAATCTCGGGCTTTGAGTTTTTTCGTCGGTTTCCCTTACAATCAATTGTATGGGTGACGCAAAAAATTTAAAAAACAAAACCCTGGGTTTTTTCACAAAACGTGCAAAAAAAGCGGTCCCGAATCGGAAAAACTTTAGGGTGTTTTTTGTCCGATTTTGTGGGGACCCGCCAAGGGCTTGTCCCCCTGCTGGGTTTTCCCTGGTTTAAAAGACGGTTTTTCGGCTTTGAAACCGTCGGAAAAACGGGTGCAAATTTTTTCATTTTTCCTAAAAGGGGGTTTTTCCCCTACAAGGGGTTGCTTTTTTGTTTTAAAAATCTTTCAAAAAAACAAGCCCTTTGCTTTTTAGGTCCCTTAACGTGGTCCTACCTATTCCTAGTAACCCCTCTTGTATGGGTGATCAGTCCTGGTCGCTAAGCCGATTTTTTGATCATCCTGATGGTGCCAGCCCCTGGTTTTCATAGGTACAGACCTGGTTTTTCTGAGTCTTGTAAAAGCAGAAAACCCCCCTGAATTCAAAGTGAAACAAGAAAACAGGACTGAGGTAAGATAAAAAATTTAGGAGAAACCCCCTTCATGGAAAAAATCCGGCAGCTGTCCCCACTAAAATTTTTTCCCCGCCGGGGGGTTCTTTTTAACGCCGGCGGTTTGGAAACCTAGAACAGTTCAGTTTCCCCCCCGGGTTTTTTTGCAATCGCAGAGAAAAGCTGTCCCCTGGTGGCCATGTGCACAGCCAAAACAGGCAAAATTTTTTTCTTTTTCCGTGGGGAAAAGGGGGTAAGAGACCAGAGCAAAGAATTCAGAAGTGATAAAAAGAGGTATGGGAGAGGACGTAAAAAGGGGTCTGGGGATTTTTAAAAAAAGGGAATAAGCATACATGAACTGAGATTGTACAGCAAAAAACCCCGGGTTTTAGGGTTTTCAAGGAAAAGGGAAACCGCTTTCAGACGGGAAAAGTGCTGCTGAGCTGCAGGAAAGGGGGGTACATAAGTACAGAAAAATCACAAATTAGCACAGTAAACAGTACATGGACAACCCCTTTAAAGTGTTTGCATTACCATGATAATTCACCTTGCCCACTTTAAGATGACTCCACATCATACCACTGGTTAATCACTTTAGTGCCAAGTTTGCCCAAATATGCAAACTCTAGGGGACACATGTATGAAAACTGTCTAGGTCTAAGTCTTTCCTTGTTGCCCATAGCAATCAATCAGAGCTCCCTTTCATTTCACATAGTGCTCTAAAAAAGTGAAAGGGGAACTCTGATTGGTTGCTATGGGCAACAAGGAAAGTCTTAGACCAAGACAGTTTTCATACATGTCCCCCTAGATATTTTATTTCCATGGTCCTGATACCCTTGTGTGTGATTTTAAATTCAAGGTTCAGTGTTACTGAATTTATTTGATTGGCCTGTTTTTGGCAGTTGTCTTTTCTTACTTTACCCTGCTGTCCTCCATAGGTCCCCTCCTGGATTATTTCCTATTGTGCTATAAACCAAGTGGTTAATGAAGTGGCTGCGGACCTTGTGATGCCATATGCTATTTAAGCATTGTGCCTCATCTGCATAATGCTCCCAGGGTCGTGCAATACTAGCATAAACATCAACATCCTACATGTTACCCTAGGACGGTGCCCTTGTTTATTTCTTTCATATATCCTGGGCACTGATACATTTAAAGGGGTGCTTGCATACAAAAAAAAGAAAAGAAATCCTGCTTGGTAAAAGGTCAAAGTATGGAATTAAGACAATAATATATCGAGAGACACCCAGAGGTTTAGAGCTTAAAGGGGTCTTGCCAAGAAGTGAGTTCCTTACCTCTTATCTGCTCAGGAGAGAAGATTAACTCAGCATGCTGAGTCACAGGGGAGAGGGATAGGGGCTGAGAGAGATCCAGGGAGCAGGGAGCGTCTGCAATGTTTACTCAAATAATTACGTTACAACCAGTGGATTCTCTATACAAAAGACACAGGCTCATACACTGCTTTTTCTCCCCAGTCCCTTGCAAGCTCCTTCATGTTCCCTGTCATCGGATAAGAAGTGCAGACAACACAAGTGCGGCCAGATCAGCTCCTGTCAGTGTCCTGGTCGTGTCTAATGTAAACTGTCAGGAAACTAAGGGCATATAAAGAAAGTTGTAGCTCTCAGAGGCTTCCCTTTTTGTTTAAACACATATATTTAGAAAAGTGATTAAATACCCATTTTGGAGGATTTCACATCAACATTACATCGTGACAAAACCCCTTTAAGAAAATGAGGACTTTAGAACTATTTCCTTTTAATGTGCCCCCTTTCCCGGAAGTTAGTGAGAGAATAGTATGCGTACACTGCAGTACCAGAGCTATCTACCTTTACCACAACACACCAAACTCCGCCCACATTCTAACTTTCAAAAGTATTATGAAAACCCATCTCTTTAAGATAGCCTATAGTTATATGCAATAACCCTGCAGCAATCACACCATAAATTAAACATGTCTGTCTCCCCCCTTCTCCAATGTAGATTGCATGCTCCTGAGGGTATAAGGGGTGGGACCAACCCCGCAAACAGGCTTTTTAAACTTTAATACCACTACTGGGCCAAAAGTTGAAAACCTGTCTAGGTCAAAAAAATCACTTTCTGCCCATAGAAACCCAAATCAAAGACCCCTCTCTTTTTTCCAAGCACTTATAAAAATAAAGGGGCCTGTGTTTGGGTTTTGCTATGGCAACAAAGGGATTTTGACCTAGACAGTTTTCATAATGGGGCCCCACAGAAATCCCCAAAAAAGTAATTTCACCCCCTCACATTTTTGTAAATATTGTATTTTATCTTTTCAGGGACAACAGGGAAGATATGCACTTGATAAAATGTAAATATCATGAACAGCTTTAAAACATGTAAATTTGGTGTCCCCTCAAAATAACTAAACACACAGCCTCATGTCAAAAACTTGTAGCAAATGTGATACAACCCTAAGTAAAAATGGACAATTGTCCCATTTTGTTATTGTCCCCCTTGTCATTAGGTTACAAGGTTCGGTGTGAATAGCAGGGTTTTTAAATTTTTGGATTTAAAGGCTCCCATACGGGTCACGGAAGTTCAACAGACACCTCATGGCGAGAATGAAAAAAAAAATTCGTCTAATAAAGATGCCCCTAGGCTAAAAAGACATTTGCCAACAACCTGAAATTTTGAGCTGCAGGTTGGGGGCCAAGACCATACAATTTAAAAAAGGCAGGTTCCCACATGAAAACCCCCAAAGAAGTTGCACATACTGAGGCTCATACCCAAGAATTCATTTTTTAAAAATAGACGATGAAGTTTCCCACATTCGGAGGGGGGTTTAAAGATGTGTGTTTTTGGGGGGGGGTGGGGGGGGGGACCAGCCTTCATGCTAGACCAACCCCGCTACTGCATAAAATGGGTCTGCATGACTGTGTCCCAGAAGCAACCTCTTCAAAGAATGACAAAAAAGCCCACAATGTTTGAAAATCGGGTGGTCTTAAGGCTTTCACACGGCTTAAAATGGGCCGTATTTTGGTCCGTATTACGTGCCGAAGTGCGCCAATTAAGGGCCAAAAGGGCCCCATTCATACGTAATTCACAGTTTCATGAGAACTATGGATTCGTCTCCTCTCCCCCCCCGGCAAGCCCCCGGGCGGGAGAAAATTTGACATGTCACTTTCTAGCGAAGTCCCGGCCCCCCGTTTTCCTCCCCCCGCTCCCGCCCCGCCCCCCTCCACACGGCGAAATTGCGGGCCATAATTACGCCCCGCAATTAAGCCGTGTGAACTAGCCCTTTTGAATCAAGAAAACTTTTGGGGCAGAGGGGTTAGGCTGTGTGGGCACAACCCCGGGGAGGAGTAAAAAGACAAATGTGTCCCTTTCCCTCAAATCTGCCTTATGGTGCAAAAAAAAAGTCTCTTTGAAAGCAAGCCAAAAAGGGGCCTGTTTGCATTTTTCAAAAGGCTATGTAGGGGACCCGGGAGGATGTGGAAAAAGGTGCTTGGCAGATAAAAAATAATGGAACTTTTTGGGCCCAAATGCCAAAGCTATGTATGGAGGAAAGCAAACTGCCATCACCCTGAAAAACATCATCCCCACAGGAAAATTGTCAGTGTTTTTGGGAAAGGGTTTGAGGCTGCAAAAGACTTGAATGGGGTTTTTGGTTACCTTCCAGCAGGGCAATGACCCCCAAAAAAACACTAAAGTACAATGGAAGGGGTTTAAATCAAAAGCACTTTTATGTTTAAATGTCCCCTAAAACCCCCTAAATCCCCCTTGGGAACTGTGGCAGGCTTGAAAAAACCTTCACAACGTTTCCCCCAACCCAAACGACTGAGCTAGACTATTTTTTGAAGAAAATTTGGGAAAAATTCCGCCCCCCATGGGGGACATGTATGAATTTGGCATTTTTAAAAGCCAAATTTCATGCCAAATTTAGCTAAAATGGCCTGATTTTTGAATCTCCTACAGCGGGTCATGAATAGGCGATTTTAGCCTTTACGAAAATTCTGATAGGTATACACTTTTTAAATGGTTACTGTTACAGCTAAAGTGCCTAGAAAAACCGTAGCGAAGCTATAAAATAAGTTCGTATGGTTCTAGTGCGCCCCCCCCCTTTCCCCCCAAAAATCAGGCGCATTACAAAGTGCCCCGGTGCTATGTAATCCCTGATAATGGGTGCAGGCCCTTTAAAAATATAGCGAACGGGGCTGTGCCTGATAAACGGACTGAAGCACCCGGGGCACCCCCTTCAACATGCCGCCCAGAAGTGCAAAGTGGTACGACTACTTCAACCAACTGTAGCTACTTGCATTTAAAAGGGGGTTTACAAAGTATTGACTCAGGGGAATTGAGCACATCTGCACACCACACTTTTCAATTTGCAAACATTTGGAAAAGCACCTATCATTTTCTTTACACTTCACAAATCTTTACAACTTTGTGTTGCCATCACATAAAATATCAATAAAATACATTTAAGTTTGTGGCTGTAATGTTTAAAAATAAGAAACCGTTCAAGGGATATGAATACTTTTACAATCCACTGAAAATATAAAAAAAAACTGGTGGGATTGACAGCATAAAAGCAGATACTAAGAATAACCCCCAGGATACAGAACAGGGGAAGTGGTACTGTGCAGGATCCATTTATATAGAATAATATGAGATACTGAGAATTCCACCCATCAGACACAACAGTACAGAATAAGAACAGATACTGGAGGTTACACCCAGCATATAGGACTAGAGAAGTAGTACTGTGCAGTATCCATATATGCAGAAAAAGATAAGATACTGAGAATTGCACCCAGCATATACAGTTGTGCTCAAAAGTTTACATACCCCAGCAGAGTTTTTGCTTTCTTGGCCTTTTTTCAGAGAATATGAATGAGCTTCCGCCAGCATCTTCACAAGGTCTTTTGCTTTTGTTCTTGGGTTGATATGCACATGTTGCACCAAAGCACGTTCATCTCTGAGACACAGAACCTGCCTCCTTCCTGAGCGGTATGATGGCTGGACATTCCCATCTTGTTTGTATGTGCGTATAATTGTTTGTACAGATGAACGAAACACCACAATTCTTTTCCTGATATCTTGACTGATTTCTTTAGATTTTCCCATGATATTACACACAGAAGCAATGTGTTTCTGCTGTGATTTAAAATACATCCACATCTATTTCACTCAGATGATGCCAATAAACCTATCAGAAGCTTCCGAAGTCATGACCTTATCATATGGGCTGTCCCAAATTGTTTAAAGGTATAGTAATCCTAGTTATGTAAACTTTTGACCTTGCAGAAAGTAATAAAAATGGCTTAAAAAATTATCTCTCTCTCATTATTCTGGCATTTGGCATATATTAATAATTTTGGTTCCTAATTGACCTATGTGTATGTTGATTATATATATATGTATATAATATAATATTATAATATATTAATAATATATATTATTATATAATTTATATATACCCTATAGTCAAAACACACGAGATGTATGTGTGTGCATATATATAAAGTGCCTTATCTTGAGAGTGTGACATGCTGGGGAACTACAAGTCCCAGCAAGTCACACTAGCCACACTTTAGGGTTTGTTCACACGGCGTAATTGCGTAGCATATACGTCCAAATTAAGCCCCGCTATTACAGTAAATTCTCTCATTGAGAGCAATGAATACCCAACGTTTTCCCCGACGTATAATACATGGCAGGGAAAACAATGGAAATGTCACTTCATTCCGGCGCGCCGCAATACGCTGTGTGAACATACCTTTAAGAGAAGGGATTGTTTGTGTGATTGTATAAACGTGTGTGAGTGTATACATTGAAGATCCACTCACACACCTCTAGGCTGAAGGACCTGCGAGACAGGAGTCATGTAGTGATGTGACAGTGAATTCATAACAGGTGCTTCCATAATAGGGTGATCCCTTTTGGAGACACTGTAGGTTTGCACAGTATAAAGGAGTTGTTTCTTGGGGTGGGCGGTGCTCAGGACCACCTATGGCGCCCCCTCCACCATTCACTGTGTTCGTTGCCCCACCATGCATGCCCCTCGGAACGGCACTGCTCTGTGTACAGGGGATCATATCGCGTTGTGATTTTGTTGTGGTTTTTGCTATGATTTGTAAAAAAAAACTGTGACAAAACCACATTGTGCAACGACCCTTAACCCTTTACCGATATTGGACGTATGAGTACATCATAGTGCTGGTAAGGAGCTATGTAGCGGGATCGCAGCGGGATCCAGCTACACAGCTGCCTGGTGTTAGCTGCTAATTGTAGCTAACACCCGGCGGTTACAACACGGGATGGAGCCGCCGCCATTCCGCGCTGTTTAACCCCTTAGCTGCCGCGGCAAATATGGCCGCGTCGTCTAAATCAATGAGAAATGGTGCCGCACTCCATTTCTCACTCTGAATGGAGCACCCACGGCGAAATCGCGGGGTTCCAATTGCTGAACATGGCAGCTGGAAGCCTTATGAATCATGCCAATCAAATCATCCCCCTTTTGCCATTTTACAAATAAAAAAATAAAATAATAAAAAAGTTATACATATTTGGTATCGCCGCATCTGAAAAAGTCCAAGCTATTAAAATATAACATCATTTATACCGTATGCTGAACACGTATAGAAGAAAAAAGAAATTCCAATAAAATAAATTGGAATATAATATTAAATGTATTCAAAATGTTTGCATGTATGCCAAACTTGTGCCAATAAACAGTACACTTCAGCCCGAAAAAATATCCCTCACTCAAGTCCATGGATGTTAGTACAAAAAAGTTATTGGTTGCAGAAAATGGCGCTGCAAATTTCAAAAATAGAAACGTTTTGAATTTTTTTACGGTACCAAAACATAAGGGTATGTTCACATGGTGTATTTGGGCGCATACTGTACGCACCGCAATACGCGGGGTGTTTTGTAAGCACGTGCTGATCAGCACGTAATTCCGAAGCATGGAGGGGGTGCTGGCACCCGGCCGGCCCCATTGACATGCACTTGTCAGCGACGCATAAGTGTCAATTCTCTCCCCAGGCGTACGGTACGATTGTATTGTACGCCCGGGGAGACGATGCATAATTCATAGCTCTCTATGAGAGCTATGAATTACCGTAATTGCGGCACCGTGTATAAAGCACAATACGCGACAATTATGCGCGAACAATAAGCGTGTTATGTGAAAATACCCTTTATAAGAAAAATAGTATGTGCTTGCTCTGCTAAGTTGTGTATCAACCTGTAGAATACAGAACAGGTTTAGTCCTACTGATGTAACAAGACAATTACCCAAAGCACAGAAGCCAACTCAAGAATAGTTGAAAAGAAGATCTATGTTGTCAAATAGCCAAGTCAGAGTCCTGACATTAACCCTGTACTAATCTTATTGCCCTTGTCAATCATTTTCACTGTAGAACCCTTTTCCCCACACTTTGTCCTGACTACTGTGCTGTATATTAAGCTCATAGTTGCCAACTTTTGAAAGTGAAAAAGTAGGAGAATCTAGTGGGCGGCGCGCGTAGCGCGCCGCGGCAAAAATTTGCATGGACACGCCCATCTTGTCGGTATGCACGCCCTTCAAAAAAGCCCACACCCATCCACCTAATCTGCATAACGGCTTTGAAAGTAAAGCCAGGTAGATGCCCTTATAGGCCATGGTAGTAGCCCCCATAACCAGGTAGTGCCCCTTACAGGCTGGTAGATGCCACCTTGTGCCCAGTAGATGCCCCCTCTGTATGCCAGGTAGAGCCAAATTTGTAGATGGTAGATGCCCCCTTTGTTAAAGCCAGGTAGGTGCCCCCCTTTGGTGCGTTAGCTCATGGGTAGGTGCCCCCATTGTTAGCCAGGTATGCCCCCCTTGTTAGCCAGGTAGTGCCCATCTGTTAGCAAGGTAGTGCCCCATTGTTGCCAGGTAGTGCCCCATTGTTGCCAGGGTAGTGCCCCCATCTTTTTAGGCCCAGGTAGTGCCCCCATCTTTAGCCAGGTGGTAGTGCCCCATCTGTTAGCCAGGTAGTGCCCCCATCTGTCTAGCCAGTAGTGCCCCCATTGGTTGCATGGTAGTGCCCCATTGTTTTGCAGGTGAATAGAGCCTACCATCTGTTAGCCAGGTAGTGCTTTAAGTTTGTGCCCCATCTGTTAGCAGGTAGTGCCCCCTTTGTTAGCCAGGTAGTGCCCCCATCTGTTAGAAAGGTAGGGCCCACATCTGTTAGCCAGGTAGTTGCCCCCCATCTGTTTAGCCAGTGTAGTGCCCCATCTGTTAGCCAGGTAGTGCCCCTCTGTTGTCCAGGTAGTGCCCCCTCTGTGTTGCCAGGTAGTGCCCCCTCTGTTGCTGGTGTGCCCCATTCTGTTAGTCCAGGTGTGCCCCATCTGTTAAGCAAGTAGTAGTTGCACTATGTTAGCCAGGTAGTGCCCCCCTCTGTTAGCCAGGTTGTGCCCCCTCTGTTTAGCCAGGAGTGCCCCCTTTGTTGCCAGGTATTGCCCCATAGATGCAAGGTAGTGACCCCTCTGTTGCAAAGGTAGTGCCCCCTTGTTGCCAGGTAGTGCCCACCATCTGTTAGCCAGGTAGTGCCCCCATCTGTTAGCAGGTAGTGCCCCCTTTGTTGCAGGTAGTGCCCCCTCTGTTGCCCAGGTAGTGCCCTCTGTTATGCCAGGTAGTGCCCCCCTTTGTTGCCAGGTAGTGCCCCCTCTGTTGCCAGGTAGTGCCCATCTGTTAGCCAGGTGATGCCCCCAATTCTGTTAGCCAGGTGATGCCCCCATTGTTGCCAGGTAGTGCCCCCTTTGTTGCCAGGTGATGCCCCCATTGTTGCCAGTAGTGCCCCCTCTGTTGCGTAGTTGCCCTCTCTTGTTAGCCAGGTAGAGCCCCCCTAATGCTAATAAAAATAAAATATTTAAATCCCTCACCTTACCAGGCTCCTGCAGCGCGGCCTGCTTCCTGCCCGATCTCTTCAGCGGCGCAGGGAAGTGAGAGCAGCTCCGCGCGTCACACCCCTGCAGCCGCGCGTCACTTCCCCCTGCGCGCTGAATACTGAACTGTATTGTGCGGGCTACACCCACCGGCGCCGTACATACTGGGGGAGAGGGCAGCGATCCACTCATGCCTCTCCCCGCACCAGTTGAGACGGCGGGCGGGTGAGCGGCCGCTGCGGCCGCTGCTCCTGCTACGCCTGTAGGAGCGGTCCCGCGGAGACAAGAGTAGCGCACCAGCGATACTCTTGCGCCGCTGGTAATTTAAAGGACCCCCGGCCGCCGCAGGAGGAGGGGAGGAATGCCAACTCCCCCGGGAGGCGGGTAGGGGACCCCAAATAGCGGGGACCCCACGCCAAAAAAAAGCGGAGTGTTTGGCTTGTATCGATTAAGCTTCACTGTGTTATAGTGAAGGCAGGAGGTGGAGGGAGGGTGCAGGAGAACTGAACTGATTTATCATATCTTCCTGCTTCCGAATGGGGATGTCACTGCTGTAGCCTCTTATTAGCTGCAGTGATCATGTGCTACTGCCTGACATCACTATTCGGAAACAAGTTGTCCAAACAATGAAGCAAAGCAGGGCACACGACCAATGCATCCAATCAGAGGCTACAGCAGTGATGTCCCCATTCAGAAGATGTAAACAGAAGACCAAAGAGAGTGAGGATAGTGAAGTGCTGGAATAGAGGAGAGGGAAAAGCTTAGTATAAGTTTTTTTTTTTATGTTTTAATGGGCAGCAATATTGCTATAATTAAAAAAATATGTACTGACCAACCTCTTTAACTTCGTTTGGTCCATGGAGACAATCAATCTGTCATCCAATCATACAGTGGTGTGAAAAAGTATTTTTCTCCTTCCTGATTTCTTAATCTTTTGGATGTTTGTCACACTTAAATGTTTTAGATCACCAAACAAATGTAAATATTAGACAAACATAGCACAAGTGAACACAAAATGCCGTTTTTAAATGAAGGTAATTATTAATGGAAAAAGTAATCAAAACCTACAGGGCCCTGTGTGAAAAAGTAATTCCACCCCTCCTTAAAACAAAAATGAACTATGTTTTCTTACACCTGAGCTGAGATCAATTTCTCTAGCCTAACTCAGGCTGCATACTCGCCAAATTAGTTAGCAAGCAAGGAAGACTTAAATAGGACCTGCCTGATAAAGTTGAAGTAGACCAAAAGTCCTCAGAAGCTAGAGATTCTTAGGGTGGATCCAAAGAATATTCAGGAAAATGAGAAACAAAGGTATTTGAGATCTATCAGTGTGGAAAAGGTTATAAAGCCTGTATAGTTTTGGGACTCAAGAGAACAACAGTGAGATCAATTATCCACAAAGAGAAAACATGGCACTATGGTGACCCTTCTCAGGAGTGTCTGTCCAAAATTACCCCAAGAGCGCAGCAATGACTCATCCAACAACATGCAAAGAACTGCAGGCCTCACTTGCCTTAGTTAAGGTCAGTGTTAATGACTCCACCATAAGAAAGAGACTACAAAAATGGCCTGAATGGTAGAGTTTCAAGGCGAAAACCACTGCTGAGCAAAAAAGAACTTTAAAGGCTCGTCTAGTTTGCCAGAAAAACATCTTGATGATCCCAAGGACTTTTGGCGGAGAAGTTTGTGGACTGACGAGACAAAAGTCTGAACTTTTTGGAAGGTGGTACGTGTACCATTACATTGGCATAGAAGCAAACTCAGCATTTCAGAAATGGACCATTCATACCAACGTATAACATGGTGGTCGGGCAGTGTGATGGTCTGGGCTGTTTTGCTGCTTCGGGATTGTAAGAACTTGTGATAAAGGAAAAACACATTGATTCTGCTGTCTTCGCAAAATATTCTTGAAGGAGAATGTCAGGAAATCTGTTCATGACCTCACGCTGAAGTGCACTTGGGTTATACAGCAGGACAATGATCCAAAACACACCAGCAAGTCCACCTCTGAATGGCTTAAAAAAAACAAAATGAAGCCTTTGGAATGGCCTGGTCTAAGTCCTGAACTTAATCCTACTGAGATGCTGTGGCATGACCTTAAAAAAGTAGTTCATGGTCGGAAACCCTCCAATGTGGGTGAATTACAACAATTCTGGCCAAAATTCCTCCAGAGCATTGTAAAAGACGCATTGGAAGTATAGCAAATGCTTGATTGCAGTTGTTGTTATAGGGTGGAACAACCAGTTATTACGTTTAGGGGGCAATTACTTTTTCACACAGGGCCCTGTAGATTTTGTTTACTTTTTCCCTTAAAGGTGTTGTCTCACTACAAGGATTGCTTTTTATTATAGATCTTGCAAAAAAACAAGTCATTTGCAATCTTGTCCATTAACAGTGTCCAGTACCTTATTTTGAGATATCTCCTCTTGCATGGGCTGCATCAGCTTCCTCAGGTCTCTATAGCTACAGACCTGTTGTTCTCTCTTGATAGGTTGCCAGGGACTGGTTTGCTAAAGCTACGGGTCCTGGCTTCTACTGCAGCCTAGTGGAAGCCAGTAAAACACGCCCTGCAATTCAAAGTGGAAACCAAGGAAACAGGACTGAGGTTATGATGATCAATGTAGTGAGGACATACCCCTTTTTAAAAAACTGCATTTTGTGGGTGTTTACCTGTGTTTTGTTTTGTCTATCTAATATTTTAATTTGTTTGGTGATCTGAAACATTTAAGTGTGACAAACATCCAAAAGATTAAGAAATCAGGAAGGGGGCAAATTACTTTTTAACACCACTGTAAGTGCCACAGAGTCTGGAAAGACCCTAATAATGTTTTTACATTAAGTTGCTTTAGTTAAATGGAGTCTGTTCTTAAAAACAGATACTTCCCAATAAAGTAGTAAAGTTACTGCCAATACTAATGCAACACGAAGCTGCTTATCCCTTAGTCCAGGCATTGCCAGTCCTTCAGTTTTCTGAAAGCATTGCCTTATGTTAACACAAGAGGGCAATATTGTGCAAGTATGAGAAATACAATCTGCAGTACAAAGTATGGGAAAGGTTTTAATAACAGCAGAGTAAGCATCCGATTTAATAAAATATTAAGAATATTTAGTTACACAGCCCCACCATTATTGTACAATTATTGTACAATTGTGAAGGTAACAAACAAGTAACATAAAAATCAATTCAAGCAAGAAAAACAAAAGGTCTTCTAAGGTTTTCTAAGTAAATATATTTCTAAAGGTTCTCACCAGATGTCAGTAACAACCCATCCGATCCACACAGGCAAATACATCAAACCATAGATGTACATAGATTATGTGTAATAATGAGAAATGACACAGAGAAAAAGTATTGAATACATGAAGAAAGAGATGTGCAAAAAACATAGAAAGTTATGACACCAGCTGAAATCTATCAATAAGGGTATGTTCACACAGCATTTTAGGTCCGTGTGAACATACGCTTTTGGATGCGTGTTTGGGTCTGTCTAGACTGACCCAAACATGCATTTGACAACGAGCAGTGTGTTTACTATTGCTTTGCAATGTTGAAAACCAGGTTATATTGGCGTTACACATGAGGTGATCGGACGATGCATGTTTAATATTTGCGTCTGTTCGGGGATCCATCTTTCGGATCCAATCAAAGAATTGACATGTCAATTCTTGGTCCGAAAGACGCAGCAGGAGCCCTATAATAAAGTATAGGGTGCGATCCTGCTTGCTGCATCTTAAACGGATCTCCAAACACGCAAGCTACGTGTTTGAATCCTCGTGGTGGTTTCCAATTGACGCGTTATGTTTTGGATGCGATTTTCAGATGCCAAAATGGACAGATATTCGTATCCAAAAAACACTGTGTGAACATACCCTAATTAGAAAGCAATCCTGCCACTTAGTGAAAAATAACATCAGTTGCTTCAACTTATGACTAGTGTTGATCGAACTGTTCTAGAAAAGTTAAGTTGTAGTAGAACTTCGCAAATTTTCAGAACTCGAACCGAAATTAACATTTTACTGTTTATTAGAGAAAAGTTCTAGTTCGACACACCATATTCAGTGTAAAGGCCAGAGGGGTGGATCCACTGGACCACCACAAGCGGAATTTAAGCAGGTCCCGGTTTTCACCAGAGCCCACCGCAAAGCAGGATGGACTTGCTGCGGTGGGAGTCCTACTAGGTCGCTACCCATGGCGCGACTTGCCTGCAGTGGCGGCACAAGGTACCAAATCATAAGACGAGAACCGTAGTCGGGGACAGGCAGGAAGGTCTGGGCAGGCAGCGAAGGTTCGGAGTCAAGAAATGTAGGTCAGAAACATGACAAGACAGAATAGTAGAGAATGCTTTTTCTGAGGCACAGAGGCAATAAAGATCCAGCAGAGAGTGACAGGGCAAATGCCAATATATTGGATCATCGCCGGGCGCTGACCCTATCACCAGCGCGCTGGCCCTTAACATTTACATGACCGCGCGCGCATGCGCGCAGCGGCCGGCAGGGGGAGCAGACGGGACAGGAACGCGGTCAGGTAAGTTTGGAAAGCGAGTGCGCCTGCGGACAGTCCCGCGGTCAGCAGCGCTACCCGAGACCGGCAGGAATCACAAGGGGAGAACACAGGTGCACCCGCGGCCCGCGGGCCGGACCACGGCGCCACTCGTGACAGTACCCCCCTCCCATTAGGGCCCCCCTTTTTCTTAGCATGAAGAAACCTGCGGATAAGATCAAGGTTGAGAATATTCGATTCTGGTTCCCAGGATCTCTCTTCGGGCCCGAAGCCTTTCCATTCGACCAGAAAGAATTGTTTACCCCTGATGGACTTCATGGCCAAAATGTCCTATACTTCAAAGATGTCCACAGAATCTGCTACCTTGGAAGGTGAAGCATCCCTCTGAGAGACCTGGTTCAGGACCAGAGGCTTTAGAAGGGAGACATGAAAAGCGTTCAGGATCCGGAGCGATGGGGGCAGGCAAAGCTTGTACGTAACCGGGTTAAGCTGCTGAAGCACCTTAAAGGACCAGGAACGAGGCCCCAACTTTTAAGGGGAATTTTTAGGGCACTACTTCGAAGAAACCCAAACCCCTGTCCCGGGGGAATGTCGGGTCCAGTCTTCTTGCTGCCTAATTTCTACGACAGGGGCCCCAATAGGGCACGTGGGCTCTTGCCAGATGGCCTTGATATCCCAAAACTTGGTCATCCACAGAGGCCCCTCGAATCCGTGGGGGGGAAAATTGGGGGGGGGTGGTGGCCCCAAAAAAAACCAAAAAAAAAAAGGGGGAAAACCCCGGGCTGCTCCAAGTGGTAGTTGTAGAGAATCGGCCCAGGGAGCAGCTTGGCCCGTTGCTGATTTTCCAGATACCAAGACGAAAGATTCCTCCAAGGATCTGATTTACTCTTCCACTTGCCCATTGGTCTGAGGATGGTAGGGTGATAAGGTCCAAAATTGCTTGCAATGGAAACCAGGCACGCAGAATCAGGATACGAATTGAACTCCCGATCGGAGCGATGTCGAGGGTAACCCTGCAGACGAAAATTTGCCGGAAGAAAGGGGCCACCCATTGTGGAGCTAGGGAAGGGACCGGGAAGGGGCACGAAGGGGAACATTTTAGAGAACCGTCCGTGACCCCCCAAGGGACAGTTTCCCAAGAAGCGGTGGTCTGTGATAAAAATCCTTGGTATGTGTGGGGTTCCTGGAAGGGGGGATGCACAAGAGACCTGCAGGCCTTGGCTTTGGGACCTTTGGGTTGAGTGAAAGGAGGATAAAAGTCCTTGATGTCTTGGCCAAGTTGGCCACCAGTATCCCGAGAGCAGGCTAGGTCTTCCGTTTACTCCGGGGGGGGAACAAATGACACACCGAATCCTTTTTCCTGGCGCGGAGATCTTTTGTCTTGCCCGGGGGAATGCCTTAAAATGTCTACCGGGAAAACCCCAGTGGCGGGGGAAAAAAAGTGCGTGATACGGGTTCTTTACCAACAAACATCAAGGGGAGAGAGGGCATCCCCTTTGCATTTTTCCAGCGGGCCCGGGAAGTAAATGCGAAAGTCAAAGCGGGAGAAAGGAGACCACCTGGCTTGGGGGGGGGTTTTTGATGGGGGCTGTCTGTAATGGGAGGTTCTGTGCCCCTTTTTAAAAATTCAATGGTGAGGGGGCCCCCCTCCAGCCTTTTCTTCCAAGGAACTTGGGGGGCCGGAGCTCCCGATCTCCGACGGCATAATTCCGCTCTGCCGGCACAAGGGGTCGGGGAAAGAACCCATGGGGAAGTCTTGCCTTGGGACTTTTCTGTGTGAGGACTGCCCCTGCCCCCAGGAAAGGCACCACCCCCGGAGAAAGGTTTCGGGGCCCCTGGCCGGCCCGACAGGCGCCGAGGGGGGGCAGTTTTAGTTGGGGTGAACGCCTTTTCAGCCGCCAAAACCCAAACCAAGTGAAAAGGGGGAATAAATTTGCCGGTAAATTGGAAACCCCGGAAGGGTATAGCACAAGACCACAGGCGGGGCCATTGCAGGACCGCAGAGGTTTAGCCCCCATTGCGCCCCTTAGCAAACTTTACCCGAGGAATGCGGGGCTTGTCTGATGGAACAGGCATTTCTCCAGCTTGGATACAGAGGTTGTTGCCAGAGTCTCAAAAAACCTGGGACTTGTGTCCGATGGGTCTAATGTCTGGAAAAAAATCAGAAGTCTCCGTTTCACTATGACGCAGGGGTACAAAGGTCCCCCAAGAGACATTGCAAATTTCCCGGAAAAACGGCTGGGGTGTTGCAAAGCCCAAAAGGGATCACAAGTATTCAAAATCCCATCTCAGTATTGAAAGCGTTTGCCTTTTGTCCCCCTTCCCCTTTCGATGAGTTTTTGGCCCCCCCACAAATTCCCCTTTTTGGGGAACACCTTGGCCCCCGGGTCGATCAAAGATCGAGATCCGGGAAATGGGAGGGTTTCTTCACAGTGTTCTTTTTAGCCCTTTTTTTCAATGCACGACGAAAAAGAGCCCTCCTTTTTTCTGCATGAAAAAAAAACCCCCCACCGGGGAGGAAAAATTGCGAATGAAGCCCTTCTGCAAATTTCCTGTATTTAAAGGCCCACATGGGTGAATCATGGGACAGCAAAAGGGGAACCCTCCCCAGGGGGGGTTTGTACCCTAAGAAGGTTATGGGCGTTGAAAGGGCCCAGGGGCGGGGGGTCCACCTGTTTCTCCGAGAAAAATCCACGAAAATCCTGGTCCCTTCGGGGGGGCCTGGGAGAGGCTTTGGGGGGAACTGTGGAGAGGGGGTCGCACCCGGGGTGGGGCAAAAAAGCAGAGATCCGGGACTTTGGGTTCCCAAAAGCAGGACTCACTTCTTCCAGTCGAGCTTAGCGAGACGTTGCACCAGGGGAGCCCCAAAAGGATCGCCCGGGGAAGACCGAGGCAATACATGGAACGAGTTTTCCCGTGTGCAGGGTCCCTATCGGGGGGACACAGGCCCGGGGTTTGAAAATGAATGGGGCACAAAAGGGGTTCTCCCCTGACGAGAAATTTTAACCAAAGGGTTTTCCCGAAATTACAGGCAAGCGGGAACGGGAAACCAAGAAAACAGGATGAACCTGGCAGACCCCGATCCAGGAAGGCCAGAAAACCCGGGCGTAGCCACGCGGGGGCCTCTACCGGAATCATCAAAGGGGGAGGAAGAATTTGCACCTAGGAACCCTCACCCCCGGGAAGCAGGGGAGTGTTTCCGAACGCGAGGACGTAGTGGGCAGCTTTACGGAAATGGTCCCGGGTGGCCCACAGTAGAAACAAAGTTTCTTTTTGGGAAGGGGGGGGGGGGGGAAGCCCCCTGCCCGACAAGTGGGACCGATCCACCTGTTCCTCCCGGAGGCTTTGAAACAGCACGGGGACCTTGGAAAACAGGGGCCAGCGAGGCAGTAATGGACGCGGTGAATCTGTTCTTTTCGGAGTCCCCCTGTCTTTCGTGAAGTGCACGTCTTGCGGGTAGCCATGGATTAATTTTCCCAGGGGGCGAGGAAGGTCTTTTGCTGCTATGTCTCCCTTCCCTACTGGACAGGCCCTTCTTGAAAGTGGCGCAAAGAGCGGGGTCATTCCAGGATAGTTCCGAACCCGAGTACGAACCGCATAGTCGCCCACGGAGGAGTAACCCCGACGAGATTCGAAGGCCGTCTGGGTTTAGAAGCACGTGCCGCTCCTCGAAATGCTGCGGAACTCCCGAGGAAGGCCTGCTCCGCAGTTTTCCCGGTTTTTTCCGGGCCAAGGGGGTTCGCCCAAGCCCGGGGCCCTTCCCCGGGTAGCAGGGGCCCCCACGAACCTTCCTTAAAACCTTTCTGTGGGAAACTGATCGGCCATCAGTTCCAGGCTAGAGCACTGGGTATTTAAACCCCTGCGGGCTTGGGGGCCCCATCGAATTTGAAGGGTAGTGGTAACGAAGCTTTGGCCCCCTGGTTGCCAAAGGGAAAAGCTGGTGTAAAAGGGAAACCCCGGGGGGAAGTGGGCTGATGTTGGGCGCAAGGAGTTGCCGATCATGGGGGATAGTGGCCCAATTGCTTGCCTTTTTCAATCTTTTTGATTGGGGGCGACGATGGTTTTAAGGTCCGAAAAACTTGGCACCTTGGCGGGATCCAGGTGGATGTTACTGTAAGGCCAGAGAGGTGGATCCGCTGGACCCTGCAAACGAGGGGTAACAGCCCAGCCGGGGAGCGGAATTAAGTGGTCCCGGTTTTCCCGGCCCGCCCCCAAAGCGGGATGGATAGCTGCGTGGGAGTCCTCCCCAAGGTGCTAAACCGGCGCGACTTCCCCTGCGGGGGCAGCCGAGGTGCCGAGGCCAAATCGTAGCGGGGAAAAAAGTAGTGGGGGGCAGGCGGGGTTGGGCGGGCAGCAAAGGTTCGGAGTCAGAAACGTAGGCAGAGGTCAGAAAAGGGCAAGAGGAATAGGAGAGATTGCTTTTTTGGGGCACAGAGGCAACAAAGATCCGCAGATAGTGACGGGGAAACGTAATTATTGGGTCGGCCCCGGGTTTTATCCAATCACCGGGGCGGGCCTTTAAAATTTTTCTTGACTGCGGGGCCCGGCAGGGAGGGCGGGGGGACAGGAGCGGGGTCGGAAAGTTGGGGGAAGGGGGCGCCCGCGGACCGTCCGGGGCCTGCGGCGCTCCCTGACCCGGCAGGGACCGGGGGGGAAACCCAGGTGTGCCGCGGGCTGGCCGTGGCACCATCGGACATTCGTTTTGTTTTCGCGGCTTTTTACCTTTTGCCGGCCCTCCAATGCAGAGCCAGACAAGTGTCAAAAAATCATCCTGAGGGTAGGGCTCTATTGGTGCAAAAAAACACATGGGGCCTGTTTTTATTATTTCACGTATTGCCTTTTGGAATGCTATTTTCGTCACTCTTGTACTGTACAGGGGTGCTCAAGTTGATAGCTTTTCCCCTCCACAGACTCAAAAAGTTAGGGGGTTTAGTATTGCTGGCTGTATCTTTCCCACTCCCAGAAGCTATTATTTGGTGACATTTGCAGGCTCACATAATGCCTAAGTCTCATATACATGGATATGTATTATACAGAGTGCTTGGAGTTGCTAAATCATACTCAGTGCCCAAATGTTCTGTTTTTGCAGTTTTGGGGGTTCAGTAATTGTGTAACACACCGTCTCCAAATCTCCTATGTGTCAAAGGGGCTTGCAAGCTGTCCTCATCGTTTCGGTTAGCCATTGAAAGGAATTAAGTATTTTAGCTTCTCAATTTTTTTCTGTCACTCTTAAAGCCAAATTTTCTTCACTAAGTTGTTGCACGTATCCAGTTTACTGTTATAGACGGTAATTACAGCTTCTCCTCACCCATATAGGTATAAAAATTAACCAGAACATCATCTCCCATAGACTTTAATGGGGTTCAAGTTCTAGTTCAAATAGAACCTCGAACCGAACACACTAAAGTTTGCGGTTCTAAACGAACTAAAACTTTTTACTGCTCGCTCATCTCTACTTATGACCTATAAAAAAGTGTCTCATTGTCAAGGTGCCACCCAAAAAATATCTCATAATTGGTAAAACCAGTGAGCTGTCTCAAGACCTTCGCAGCCTTATTGTTGCAAAATATACTGATGGCATTGGTTAAAGACGAATTTCTAAACTACTGAAGGTTCCAGTGAGCATTGTTGGGGCTATAGTCCAGAAGTTGGAAGAACATCATTTCATCATAAACCGGCCATGACCAGGTGCTTCTCACAAGATTTCAGACAGAGGAGTGAAAATAATTATCTGAAGACTTGTCCAAGTGCCAAGGACCACCTGTAGAGAGCTACATAATAACCTGGAATCAGTAGGTACAATTATTTAAAAGGAAACAATAAGTAATGCACCCGACCTCCACGGCCTGTATACATGCTCACAATACCAGACTCCATTGCTGAACAAAAGGCATATACAAGTCTGTACAGGTGAGTTAACCGCAGCAAGCAAGGGGAACATAGCAGGGACCCCACCATGCCCACGGTCCACAACGGGAGCCGTGACAGTACCCCCCTTTAAGCCCTTACCTCTGGGGTAAAGGAACCCCAGAATCACCTGGGAAACCCCTCCCCTGGTATCCAAAAACAGTAATCACAGGCGATGTCTACCCAGTCTCGGGTAACTTCTAGCACATGGGGAACTGGAGCAGTAGAAATGGTAGACAGGGGCAGACATGGGGCACTGCGAGATGACTTTGGAGTCCTGGGAATCTTCATGGGCTTGAGAATAGCAGTGGCTGGAAAAAGAGAAGCAACTGGCAGGGAAAAGGTGGGTGGGGTTGCACCAGGGCAGGGGCCAGGTAATTAATGTATTTCTCGCCCCATTTTTTTAAAATTCACCCGTTTTCCAAACCAAAGACGAGAAAATTGGAGTCATAGAAACCCTGAAAAACAAAGCAAAGAACTTGCAAACATAAAAACAATTTCCTCCTTTGGGAACTTTTCCCAACTTTTCCCTTATGGAAATGAAAGGTTCCTTTAAATCTCCTAAAGGTGGGGGAAAACACAATGGGTTCCCAGACGGGAAAACGCGGCATTACTTCTCAAGCCAAAGACAGAAGAATGAAGTTATCCAAAGAACCAAGTCCGAAAGCGAAACTTTGGGAAACCCAAACCAGATGAAAAATAGGGTGACCATTGGATCAACCCAAAACAGAGCTCAATTTCCCTGTCGCCTCACCCCAAAACCTGGCACTGGGTTACCAGGGCGCAGCCAGACAGACTGGGCAGTTTTTCAGGTAGTGCTTGGTACCTCCACAGTATAGACACAGGTCCAGACTGGGTCAGAGAGTGCATTCCTCTGGAGTTAAATGAGCACGATTCCCCTCCATGGGTTCATCTGGCAGAGACACAGGTGCCGGGTGAGGGAAAATTGGGTAAACAGGTCCAAATCGAAGAGGCTTGCAAGCCGGGAGGACAATGACTGCTGGCAAAGCTCTAGCTCTCTCTCAGCAAGACGGATGTCAATTCTAGCAGCCAGAGCAATGAGGTCATCCAGGGTAGTTGGCAAGTCACAACCAGCCAGCTCATCCTTGATACACCCAATAAGGCCCCACTGAAAGGCCACCACAAAGGCCTCATTATTCCAGGTGAGCTCCAAGGCTAAAGTGCATTACTGCACCGTGGCATGATCGGACAGGGACTGGTGTGCCAGGACCTCGAAGTGTATAGTACATTGGTTGATAAACCCACAACAAGAATGGGGACCTCCGTAGTAACGGGCTGGCAAAGGCAGACTGGGAATTGCAATGGTAATGGGAGTAATGGGAGGTGGAGCTAATACAGGCACATGTGCAGGTGAAGACCCCAGTGCAGACCTAACTTTATGGTGATGTACTGCATTTTCTGGGAAAGTTGCTCCAGATGGACACCATGATGGGTGACTATGGCTGCAACGTGCTAGGTGTCAGGCAGAGTCACATTGACAGGATCCATGGTCAGTTTGTTCTGTCACGGATCTTCAGGTTGATTACGACCAAAACCATAGAACGTCGGGTATTGTGGATCTTCTGGGCCACCTTGAGCAAAGATGGCAAGGTGGAGGCCACGCCAGGGAGCTGAGTCTAAGATGCCCCAGTTTTTCACCGGAGCTCATCACAAGGATGGACAGACTTAGCTGCGGGGAACTCCCATGTCGCTACACCAAATGTGGCTATTTGCAGTGACAGCTGAAGTGCAGGACAAGGACACCGGGTATAGGCAGAGGTGATGGCTCACAGCAGGTGTCGCCATATTCAGGTAGCAGGTAACAAGGTCCCAGATAATGGCAGAATAACACCAGGAATAGACTGGTGCAACGGCAGGAACAGCAGTAGAGATGCTTTGGGTAACACAGGATTAAAGCAGGATTAACGCAGGTAATACAGCAAATACTACAGCAAACAGATGTCAAGCGCACTGAAGAATATCCACGAACTGACCAGGAACAGAGGCACAAAGTTCCTTAAATAAGTGGAGGTCACAGGTCATTGCTCTGGTAATTAGGACACTGTCCCTTTAAATCTCAGAGCAGTGCCATGTTCACGCCCTAGGGAGTGCGTGTGCACAGAGGAAGCCAGAGAGGACAGTGGGAGTAGGATCGCAGAAAGTGCGGGGAACACAGCAGGGACCGACCATGGGGAGCTGCCCAATCAGGGCTCACCCAGAGAATCGCCCCTGACTCTGCGCGGCTGTTTCAGAACAGTCGCGCAGAGCCAGCATCTGCTGGTACAAGGAGGAGGCGGGACGGATCGTTCCCGTCCTGACTCCTCCCCTTGTATCAGCGTCGCAGGGGACGCACGGCTTTCACCGCGCCCCCTGCGATGCTGGGTCCCCTCGGCGGCAGAGGCAGCTCTGCCGCCGAGGAGATCTCTGGGAGCTGCTGACATGTAAGCAGCGTGATGATGTCACGCTGCTTACACAGCTCAGCAGCTCCCACCGCTCAGCAGCTCGGCCCAGGACATGCGGACCGAGATGAGTAATTTTTTTACTTTATGATTACTTCCAGGGGCATCCCTGGCTACCGAGGGGGGGGGTATCTACTGGCTACCGGGGCATCACTGGCTACAGTGGGCATCTACTGGCTACAGGGGGCATCTACTGGCTTGGGCATCTACTGGCTACAGGGGCATCACTGGCTACAAGGGGGGAATCTACTGGCTACAGGGGGCATCACTGGCTATGGGGGGGCATCTACTGGCTACAGGGGGAGGGGGGGCATCACTGGCTACGGGGGCATCCATGGCTACAGGGGGCATCTACTGGCTACAGGGGGCATCAATGGCTACAGGGGGCATCACTGGCTACAGGGGCATCTACTGGCTACAGGGGCATCACTGGCTACAGGAGGGGCATCTACTGGCTACAGGGGGCATCACTGCTAGGGGGGGCATCTTACTGGCTACAGGGGGGACATCATGGCTACGGGGGGACATCACTGGCTACAGGGGGGCATCTACTGGTACAGGGGGCATCTACTGGCTACAAGGGAGGCATCACTGGCTACAGGGGCATCACTGGCTATACAAGGGGGGGCATCACCTGGCTACAGAGGGGCATCACCTGGCTACAGGGGCATCATGGCTACAGGGGGCATCACTGGCTACAGGGGGCATCATTGGCTACAGAGGGGCAATCATTGGGCTTATGGGGAGGCATCATAGGCTATAGGGCATCAGGGGGTACGGGGGGACTATGGCTTTGAGGGGCATCGCAAAGGGGGCATCAGGGTACAAGGGGCTTTAAACGGCCCGGGGCACCCCCGGCTCAGGGGGGCATCCCCTGTAGGGGGCATTATGGTACAGGGGCTTTTAAATGGCTATAGGGGGCTACTCCCGGTACGGGGGGCTATTAAGGGCTCCCATAGGGGTGCTTATAGAGGGGGGGGTTTGTTAAGAGAAGGAATTGGTAGAGAAGTGCTGATAAATTGAGGAGTCTTAAGATATTTGTTTTGTAATTCTACAGTGAAGAGTCGGGAGAGTCGTCATGGCGTCTGGGACATGGATGGAGAAGAAGAAGAAGAGAAAGAGAACAGCTCTTCAGAGACGTCTCCTGTGAGTCACTAGATATAACTTTACTGTAATCATTTACATGTCTGCAGAGCCTGTGTACAGCTGGCATCCAACACTGTATGGTCACTGTATGGGGTAATATGTTGGTATGTTATGATGGTTTATACTCAGTAATGGTCAGTTTGTATTATTCGGTCACTATATGGTGGTGATATGTGGTCATGGTGTGGTGGTATTATTCGGTCACTTGTGCTGGTGATATGTGGTCCTAGTGGTCGTGGGAGTCGGGGGGTGTAGCGGGCGGTGTTATGTTGTAACTGTATGACTATTATTTAGTAGTTTTATATGTAGCACATTGTGGTAAAGCTTTTTGTATATATTGGCTTTGGTTTATAGTGATGCAATGTGGCGCTATATGTTATGGGGGATAGGGGCGAAATTTCTTCACCTCGCCCTGAGTGAAATTTAGCCTAGGAACTGCCCTGGTGCCGTCCACAGTCCAAGGGGCCGTGGCATGAAGCGCGAAAATACAGCACTGGCAAACTTCATGTAATTAAAGGAAGGATGAATCGACAAATGTACCCAGACATTATTCATTAAAATCAGCTGTCACCTACCAGGATGATGAGGATGAAACAAGGGCGGACATTTCAGCAAGACTGTGATCCCAAACAAACAGTCAAGAAAACTCTCAATTGCTTTCAGAGAAAACATAAAGCTGCAAGAATGGACCAACAAATCACCTGAACTGAATCCAATAGAAAATCTATGGAAGGAACTAAAGCTCAGAGTTCATATAATGACCCCATGGAAGCTTTAGGATTTGTAGAGTGTTTGTGTGGAAGAATGGGCCGTGATCCCACCTGAGGAACAGTTAACGTGTTCAATACATTTTCCCTGTGTCCTTTCTCATTATTACACATAATTTATGGACATCTATGGTTTGATTTCTTTGCCTGTGTGGATTGGATGGATGACGTGTCCAATAATTTCACCCACTGTGTGTATGATTCGCATAAAGGGTTAACTATTGAGTGCTAAGTACTCTTCCTATTTATCTTCAAGAACTGGACTGTGTGTGTGGTGGGGGGGGGGGGTATATGCTTTTAGTTTCATATATTAAAGTTTAGTGTTTTGCAATTCTGAATGGTGACTGCCTCTCCCCTCCCCCTCCCCCGTTATCCATCCCTATCCGGGTACATATACAGTATCTGACAAAAGTGAGTACACCGCACACATGTGTGTAAATATTGTATGGGACAACACTAAAGATATGAAACTTTGATACCATGTAAAGTAGTCAGTGTACAGATTGTATAACAATGTAAATTTGGTGTGCCCTCAAAATAACTCAACACACAGCCATCGATGATGATCTAATCCACTGGCAAAAAAAGTGAATACACCCCTAAGTAAAAATGGATAAATTGTGCTCAATTTGGCATTTTCCCTCCACATTGTCAGGGAACTTTAGTTTACAAGTCTGAACGACGGGGCTTGTTCACCCAAACCTCCAATTTTTTTAGGGAAACATTCCAGCCGGACTACACACAAAAGGTTTGAAAATTAAAGAATCTGTTTAATTGCACTAAAGGAAAAGCTTTCGTGTATAATGCACTTCATCTATTTCCACCAACGGGATAGATAGAAAAAATGCTTCTTTTGGGTTTCCCACGTAGGTTTTCCCCTTTTTTGCGAAATGTCCCGCTGGCGGCGGTTTTGTTGGTTCTGTACATTACATGTGTGCCGCAGCCCTGCATGGCACCCGGGGTTTGCATCTTTTTTTTCGAAATGTTTTGTGTGCAGAAAACATATGTTTTACTTGGGGTACATTTATTTTAACCCATTGGGGGAAGGAAGGGGTGCTTTCCCTTTTGGGTTTTTTGTCCCCCCCCCATCTCACAGGCTGTAAAAGAAGGGCATTGCAGGGTTTGGGGGCTTTTTTTTTTTTTTCTTTGAATAATGGAGGCGGGTTGACCCCGCAAGAGGCCTGTTGGCCCAAATTTAGGGTTAAAGATAGGTAGGACTGCCCGTTTTTTAGATCACGTTTTAAAAAATCGTGGGGGAGCAAACATCTTTTGATCAAAATATGTGAACCCAGAGTCTCAAAATTTTTTCATGTAGATTGATGCATAAAAAGTTCTTTGGGATTTCACGTATGTATTGGCCAAGGGGGGTTGCAAACTCCCAAAGGTTAGTTAAACATTGAATCACTATTTTATTTGTGAAAGTAAACTTTTATTGCGCTAGTGTGCGCTGTCCTGTGTCTCCCCCTCCCTTCCTTTTGTTAGTGTTACAAGGTTTCAGGTGTGAATGGGGAACAGGTGTAATAAATTTGGTGTTATCGCTCTTGAATTCTCTCATAATGGAAATTTAACATAACACCTCATGGGAAAAAACTGTCTGAGGATCTGAAAAAGAGAATTGAGGCTCTATGTAAAGATGGCTTAGGCTATAAGAAGATTGCCAAGACCATGAAACTGAGCTGCAGCATGGTGGCCAAAACCATACAGTGGTCTAACAAGACAGGTTCCACTAAGAACAGACCTCTCCATGGTTGACCAAAGAAGTTGAGTACACATGCTCAGCATCAGCGTCATATCCAGAGATGAGTGCTGACAATATTGCTGCACAGGTTAATGAAGTACGAGGTCAGCATGTTAGTGCTGAGACCATACAACAAATTAGTCTGCATGGCTGTTGTCACAGAAGAAAGTGTCTTCTAACGATGATGCATGCAAACAGATTGCTGAAGACAAGCAGACCGAGGACATGTATTAATGGAACCATATCCTGTGCTCTGATGAGACCAAGATAAACTAATTTGGTTCAAATGGAGTCAAGCGTATGTAGTGGCAACCAGGTGAGGAGTACAAAGGCAATAGTATCTTGCCTACAGTCAAGTATTGTGGTGGGAGTGTCATGGTTTGGGGCTGCATGAGTCCTGCCGGCTGTCAGCAGCTACAGTTCATTGAGAGAACTATGAATGTCAACATATACTATGATATCCTGAAGCAGAGCATGATCCTCTTCCTTCAGAAACTGGACCGCAGGGCAGTATTTATACATGATAACGACGCCAAACACACCTCCAAAACGACCACTGCCTTGCAAAAGAAAATGAGAGTAAAGGTGATGCACTGGCCAAGCATGTCTCCAGACCTAAACCCTATTGAGCATTTGTGGGGCATCCTCAAACAGAAGTTAGATTAGTGCAAGTCTTTAACATCCACCAGCTCTATGATGTGGTCAGGGAGAAGTGGAAGAGGATTCCAGTGGCAACCTGTGAAGCTAAAAAAAAACTACTGAACTCCTAATAGTCAAGGTAGGAGACACCTAAAGATAATTACGACCCGACATTAATAGTACTGCTATGACAAAAAACTACAAGAAAGGATATAATGTCTCGGGGTACAGATATAAAATAGCTAAAAAGTAACTTTTAATAATATCATTAAAACCAAAGCCTTATCATATACTACCTACCCTACAATTCTATATGTGAGAAAATATTTAAGGACAACGAACGGAGAACCCGCCCCGAAAAGGGCGACCCCGCAAAGAGACCTCCTAAATATACACTAAATAATACTACAATCTAAGTGACTAACCTAAATAACTAATATGGAAAAAGCAAAATAATACCTATAGACAAGGACACAACAGACATAAAAAAATGAATAAGTGTATAAACAAGTGTACAAAAGAAAAAAGAAAAAAATATATCACAATATAAATATAAATGATATTTATGTTTACCATTCCATCATCATCTGCTGCAGCAGCATTATTTCTCTCTCCTTCCATCGGGAGTCTGAATCCATTGCACTATCGTTTTATATGCTGCTGCGTCTCTCTCCTATTGCTGGAGATTGGAACTCCGTGTATCTATCTATGTTCAAGGGCCGTGAGTTCTACTGAATATTTATTATATATGCACTATTATGATGTACAGTTCTTTTTTGCAATTTTTCATTCCCTGATGAACCTATGAATTTTATAGGGGAAACGCGTTGGAAAGGAAAATCACTTATATATTGTTGCAGAGTGAAAAGAAGTTTATAACATCATTATTAATAGCTATTATTGCTTTGTTGGCTATATCATTTATATTTATATTGTGATATTTTTTCTTTTTTCTTTTGTACACTTGTTTATACACTTATTCATTTTTTTTATGTCTGTTGTGTCCTTGTCTATAGGTATTATTTTGCTTTTTCCATATTAGTTATTTAGGTTAGTCACTTAGATTGTAGTATTATTTAGTGTATATTTAGGAGGTCTCTTTGCGGGGTCGCCCTTTTCGGGGCGGGTTCTCCGTTCGTTGTCTTTATATATTTTCTCATATATAGAATTGTAGGGTAGGTAGTATATGATAAGGCTTTGGTTTTAATGATATTATTAAAAGTTACTTTTTAGCTATTTTGTATCTGTACCCCGAGACATTATATCCTTTCTTGTAGTTTTTTGTCAACCTGTGAAGCTCTAGTGAACTCCATGCCCAAGAGAGTTAAGGCAGTGCTGGAAACTAATGGTGGCCACACAAAATATTGACACTTTGGGCACAATTTCTCCATTTTTACTTAGGGGTGTACTTACTTTAGTTGTCAGTGGTTTAGACAATGATGGCTGTGAGTTATTTTGAGGGCACACCAAATTTACACTGTTATACAGGATGTAAACTGACTATTTTACATTATATCAAAGTGTCATATCTCCAGTGATGTCCTATGAAAAGATATAATACAATATTTACAAAAACAGGAGGGGTGTACTCACTTTTATGAGATACTATATAAATATTGTAATAATTCTGAAGGAAAATTACTTTATGGCATGTACATAAAACTGAGGCTGCTGGTTTTGGTGATATAAATTCCTAGGGAAACCAAGTACCAGTAACCATAGGTTGCTGAGAGATATTTTTACCTAGATGGATTATTGGGCCAGGATTTGGGAATGACCAAAAAATGTGGATGGGAGAGGTCATTCCCTTACTTCATCAGGAGTTTTACCCTAATTATTTAAAGGGGTTTTAACATGAGGTAAAATCCCCGGCACAGGTGGCTCGCAGCTAGCTACAAGCGAATCATGCATAAGAATGACGAGGGTGGCACTTGTTGCCATCCTCTCCATTAAATTCCATGGAAGCTCCCAAATATAGCCGAGTGAGTAGGCTGGTGGAGCTGGAGAGTGGGTGCGAGTAAACGTTTTGTTACTGTCGGTTTCCTGTGCCTAGAAAAAGTAAGCTGTGAACTTTACTGTGTCCTCAATTGACTAGTGAGATAAACCTGTTTCGTTTTTTTTTTCCTTCCTGAAGAAAGGATCTGTTTTTCTTATGCCTTATGTTATCTTGCACTGCTGAAGTTAATCCATGCAATTTGCACTTAAAATCTTATTATTTAAAATAAACTTTGTTTTGAAGTGGACATTCCTGTACCTATGATCTGTTTGACAAAGTGAAAACCCCACAATATATATATAGGCTCGGACTGGCCCATGAGGAAACTGGGGAAACCCTGTTGGCTCCTGAACTTGGAAGACCTGATGTTTCTTTTAAACTGAACATGCAGGATAAATCTTGACGGGATCAGCGATTCCTCAGTGAATAAATCTTCAATATTTATTAAAGTGCAAAACATCCGCATCAAAGAGGGTACAAACAGGGTTAGAAACCAATTCTTTTCGGGTACTACATGGTGCCCTTGTTCACGGTAACAACATTGTTTCACATCACATTAAATAGAAGAATGGGCGGTACGTGTTAGTTAGGTCTGAATTTCAGGAATGACTTCGCTTATATTTATTGAGATGATTATAGCAATTAGCATTAAGAAGGCTTAACAGCATTAACATTTTTAATAGTAGGTATCGATATGTTTTTAAATATGTGTTGGGGGAAATGACGTAAACTAACACAAACCGCCCATTTTTCTATTTAATGTGATGTGAAACAATGTTGTTACCGTGAACAAGGGCACCATGTAGTACCCGAAACGCATTAGTTTTTAACCCTGTTTGTACCCTCTTTGATGTGGATATTTTGCACTTTAATAAATATTGAAGATTTATTCACTGAAGAATCGCTGGTCCCGTTAATATTTATCCTGCATGCTTAATTTGGCGAAAGGTCGGAAGCCAGGGAGCCGTGCGAATGAAATGAGTGCAAGTTGATCGGAGGCACAGGTGCAGGAATATCAGCGTTCATGGTGAGTGCCATTTGTTTCTATACAGACTTTAAAATGTACTTCTTTTAAACTCCATATACATCCTTGGAAGAGACAGAAAAGCAGAAAGAAAGAGGCAAAAAGTAAGAGGCATGTACACTAGCTGTAGGGTGTACCCACAAAATCAACTCTACTGATAGCCCATCAGAATTACTGTAAATTCTATACAGTATATATTTACATAGATAGTACAGTTGAAAAAAGGCATATGTCCATCAAGTTCAACCAAGTTTGGGGAAAAATAAGGATGAAGGGAGGAGGATAGGGAGGTATTTAAACTTCGTTTATACTACTGATGAAGACTTTGGAACCTATAAGGCAAGAACCAATCTGCCCAAAAGGAGGATTTTATTCCTGATCCCAGAGCTGCCATCAGACTGGATCCAGATATTTTATACGGCTACATAAGTATTAATATTATTTAGTAGTAAGTAGTTATCTAAGCCTTTCTTGAAACCCTCAACTGCTTAGGCAGGCTATTCTGCAGGTTTACAGCTCTCATGGTGGAGAAGGCTTTTCTTTTCTGGAGACTGAATCCAGCTGATTGACGTTGTAGGTTGTTCTGTAGTCTATGATCTACAAGTACACCGAGATCCTTCTCAACCTTGTTAACCTCTGGCATCGTCCCTTTCTCCTTTAAACATGCTACCATCACACCTATCCTTAAGAAACCGTGTCTCGACCCCTCCCCTCTGTCCAGTTATCGCCCCATCTCACTGCTTCCATTTGCCTCTAAACTCCTCGAACATCACGTCTATCTTGAACTATCATTCCGTCTTTCGTCCCTTTCTCTTCTTGACACACTGCAATCTGGTTTCCGATACCACCACTCTACAGAAACTGACCTAACCAAAGTCACAAATGACTTAGTAACCACTAAAGCCTTACGACACTACTCTGTCCTTCTCATTTTAGACTTTTCTTCTGCCTCATACTGTTGTCTACCCGATCCTGCTATAAATCCTCTCATCCCTTGGCATCATTGTCCCTTTTCTCGATCTCCTTATACCTCACTGAACAAACATTGAGCGTCTCACACTCTCGCACCACCTCCTCTTGCCCTCTCTGTTGGTGTCCCCCTAGGGTCAGTCCTGGGCCCACTTCTCTTCTCTATCTACACACTTGGTCTGGGTCAGCTCATAGCATCACATGACTTTCAGTACCACCTGTATACTGATGACACCCAACTTTACATCTCCGGCCCAGATGTTAACTCACTGTCTATTATCTATATCCTCCTTCTTCTCCTCCTGCCTCCTAAAACTAAACTTGGAGAAAACTGAATTTATCATCTTTCCACTGTACCACTTTATCCCCCCACCTAATCTATCTATCACTGTCAACAGCTCTACAGTCTCACCCGTCCCGCAAGTTCGCTGCCTTGGGATAACCCCTGACTCCTTCCTATCCTTCAAACCACACATCCAAGCCTTTACCTTTGCTTGCCGTCTCCACACAAAAAATATTTCACAAATCTGCTCATTCCTTAAATCTGATACTATAAAAATGCTGGTCCATGCCATTGTTATCTCCCATCTTCACTACTGCCACATCCCTCTCTGCGGCCTCCTGTCTAGCACTCTTTCTCCCCTTCAAACCATCCACAACTCTGCTGCCCTTCTTATCCATCACTCTCCTCTCTACTGCTCTGTATCTCACCTCTGCCAATCCTCACACTGGCTACCCATTGCCCAGCGATTCATTTCAAGTTACTAACCTTGACCCACAAGGCTCTCTATAACCTCTCTCCTCCATACATCTTTGCCTTAATCTCCAGATACCTCCCCTCTCGCAATCTCCGCTCCTCACAGGACCTTCTTCTCTGCTCTCCTCTTCTCAGCTCCTCACACAACCATTTTCAAGACTTCTCCCGTGCTTCTCCCATACTCTTGAATTCATTTCCCCAACACATCAGACTCTCCTTTACTCTGACTAATTTCAAAAGTAACCTGAAAACCCATCTCTTCAGGATAGCCTATAACCTATAATAACCCTGCTGCCCCTACACCACCGCACAAACATGTCTCCCCGTCACCTTCAGTCTCTTTCCTCCTCCCTGTCAGGACTGCGCTACTGGCCCTTTAAGGATTTTGTTGCAGCCTCAGCCAGGGTGTGGCTTGATTCTTGATGGGTTAAGCACTTGAGCCAAACCCTGGCTGGGGAGGGGTATTTAAATCTCTTCTTGTAAGCCTGGAACTGCTGGTGATTGCTTCATGGCTCCTAGCTGTTGGTTTTTGCTCTGCTTTGTTGTTTTGCTGGTTCTCTGAATTTTGGCTTGTCTTCCTGGTTACTCTCCTGCCTTATCCTTCGGTACTCCACCTACTTCTGGCTTGACCCTGGCACATCTGACTGTTCTCAATTTCTTGTTTGTATTCGTCTGTTCCCCTTTTGTCTTCTGTTTATTTTCTGGCTGTTGTCACCCATTTACTAAGGTATATTTCAGAAAGAGGTTTGAGTGCGGGGTCGCCCTTCTTGGAGTGAATGTTCTGCCTGGGCAGGCCAAGACAGGGACAGATTAGGGCGTCCCTTACACTCCCTTGCAGATTGTAAGCCATCACGGGCAGGGTCCTCTCTCCCTCTATACCAGTCGTTAGTCACTTACTGTTGCCACTGTACTATGTTTGAAACGTTATGTATGTAACCACCCTCAAATGTACAGAGCCCTAGAATCAATGACACTTTAAAATAAATAATGATAATAATAATATACATATAGTACATGGCCGAGTGCGGTGAGTTTTCTAAATTACAGTAATGACTACCTGCCATTCAGGAATCACACACATAATGACATAGAAGTACAAGCCACACTATATTTCTCAGATATATTCATCCTAATTCTAACCCTTACTATCCTGGTTACACCTGCTAAACAAATTTTGATTATAATGCTGTGTTCTCAGCCTAAGTGCCCTGATCTGCTGACACAAATGATGTAAAAGAGTATATCACACTAGGGCTACATAGTACCTACATGCTACTGGCCAGGCATATAGCTGTGCCCATAAAACTATCTGCCTGTTCAAATTTGTCAGTCAGAGTCATGGTCCGGTACAGCTCTGTACCTCGCTATCAGGAACCCACTTGTAAGAAACCGCATCATGAAGGCAAATGTCCCCAAACAGGTTAGAAAAAATTGTCCAATTGAGCCAAATTTGGTGGGAATGTATGTCTTTATAAGATGTTTGGGGTTACCCAACAGATGAAAACATGGGAAAGGAGGCTTGAGTATTATGAATTTCAACGGCCAATCTTTTATTTAATATATTGTGACACCTCACTTGCGTCTGGACGCCATTTTGGACCGTACTGGGGGTCTTAGCTCATGGATCACCTCTTGGTTAAGCAGATTGGTACTCAGAAAAAGGCTTCTTCTTTTTGGCCTCAGCCTGTTTTATTGAGGCACGGAAAAACAACAGACAGAAAACATAACACAACAAAAAACCTCAGGCCATCTAGCCACTCACTGAACATATAATGTCCCTATCTAACATGTGGTCAAGGCCGATCGCCGATGCACCACAAACACATTGCTCATACCGGTCCTCACTGGTTCCTGGCTTCTCTCAAGCCTCTGGGGGGGCAAGAGCTTCCCTCCAGCTTCTCTGTTGCTCCACTCTCAGGTGGCAGAACACGCCCCCAGAACACCTGCAGAAGCAGGCTTTTTATAGGCCTGGAAAAAACCCTGGACTGGAACGTGGGAACAGCCACCCACCCAACTGCAGCTGTTCCGGAAAAGCCAACCCATAATGGCTGGACATCAGCCATTCTTCGTACGAGTGTTAGCAACCTAGTGTTGCTGACCGACAACACCTGGCTTCCCCCACCGAGACCAGGCCCTCAGTGGCCCGTTTCTAGCAGGTCTCTCCACCTAGTGGCAGCACCATGCAACCACCTATGGTCGTTCTGCCACAATATACTACCTAGCGCTGTTACATTCCACAATTGTACAGAGATTGTCCTTACTCATATTGGTCCCTGTTCCTATTGGGTCTTACAGTCTAAATTACAGATTAACTTTCAGTATATCTTTTGGAGTGTGGGGAAAACCTGGAGGAAACCCACACAAACACAGAGAGAATATATACTTCTTGCAAGTGTTGTCCTTGGTAGGATTTGAAGCCATGACCCCAGCACTGCAACACAACAGTGCTAACCACTGAGCTACCATGCTGCCTATTCTTTTGATCTTTTTAGTGATAACACATGCATACTCGGGTAAGACAAGCATGCATTTGTAGGGTGGAATCAGAAGAAATAGTTGTCGCTGAGCATTCACCTATAAAAGGTCTTTGGGCACTTGGACTCTCTTTTACTGTACCAATCTCGAGTCAGAACTGGAGAAAATATGCTGGGTATGTAAGACCTGCAGATGACTCCTGGAGACAAAAATCTTCAGAGAAAGAAAAGAACCAACCTTGATGCCTGTTCACGTTGTTCTGTGCTATAACCGTGCACGTACGCACGTTCACATAGTAACTACTCCTTTTTAACGTAATCCACTATATCTCCTACAGGATCTCTTCTGCATGTGTCTGACACTATGAATAATGCTTAAACTAAGGGACAGATGAAGCGTATTCATCTAATGAGAGCACCATATAATAGTGCACAAGAATGCAGCCAGTCAGGATGAGCTAGAAAGGAGTCTCAACACATTTAACAATTCCACTCATGATAAGCTTAAGATATTCATCTGTAAGAGCTAGAAACTGCTGTTAACACCAAGAAGGTCAGGTACTGCTTTAAGGGAGAAGACTTCATTCTCTGTCCAGTACGCATGTGCACAGACAGAAAGACAAGAAAATGCCATCACTTTCATCTGTCATCACCGATTATACACAATGTGATGTCTCCTCAAGGAATGCTTTCTGCCAGTACAGGGTAAAACATGAGCAAACACTAGTACATCACCTAAATATCAACCACATCAGTACAATTATAAAGACGTTTTACAAAAATACTGTAGAATCCATAAAGAATTACCCACAAATTTAAAAATTGCTAAAAAATGACACACAATAAAGAAGTCAGCTCAGTTGCAATGTATCCCAAGACACGTCTTTTTCCTGGGAATCACAGCTCATAGAGAGGACCCTTGACAAACAGGTCATGAAAAGAATTAGACATTAGACCCACTGTTTTTTATCGACGAGGGGAATGACAAAGGGTAAAAAGTGTTGCCTTTTTCACAGGGGATCAGGAATTTGTACTTATACAACATATGTGTCAAACCCAAGGCCCATGGGCCAAATCCGAGCTGCCACATCATTTTATGTGGCCCGCAAGAGCTTAGACATGTATGGGGGGGATATGTATGAAAACTGTCTAGGTCTAAGACTTTCTTTGTTACCCAAAGCAATCAATCAGAGCTCCCCTTTCATTTCATATAGTGCTCTGAAAAAAATGAAAAAAATACTATGGGCAACAAAAAAAGTCTTAGAACTAGACAGTTTTCATACATGTCCCCTAGTGAGCAGGAATGCACAAGGTCCAGAGAAGATCCGGTTCTCCACTTTCCACGAGGAAGCAGACAGTACTTGTCAGAGGCAACTCAGGGAGCAAGCGTCATCTTGGATTTGGAGCTCTGGTGCGCACCATTAGGGTATGTTCACAAAGGGGAATTTCGGCGCGCATTTCGCCGCGTATTTGTGCTCTAATACGGGTGAGATGCGCGCTGAAATTACGGTAATCCATAGTTCTCATATAGAACTATGGATTACGCCTCCTCTCTCCGCTCGTACAATACGATCGTATTGTACGCGCGGGGAGATAAGTGACATGTCAATTATTCGCGGCGGATACGTGCCACGAGTAATGAATGTCAATGGAGCCAGCGGGCTGCCGGCTCCCCTGTGCCACCGGAGTACGCGCGTATTAGAGTCAGCTCCCGAGAAACACGATGTACTGCGGCGCGTACTGTACACGCTGCAGTACATCGTGAGAACATAGCCTTACATCGCTTTGTTCAGCAATTCACAGAAAGTGTCATAGATCTGACTGCCCTACTTAGGCACCCTGGCCGCCCTCCAAGGGCCCTTGGAGGATAATCACGATGATGCGTCCTCAGTGAAAATGAGTTTGCCACCCCTGTTAGAGAAGAAAATAATGGTGTGTGAACCAATCCTCACACTAGTTCTGTGAAAGTGTAACACTAGTTTTTTGACTATGTAATCTGAGTGCATACTCTGCGGAACACAATTGCTGAACTCTCACAACTTTATCCAGTAAGACTGATTGAACACCTTAGGTTATGTCTCCACTGCACACAAAAACGTCCGTTTATTCAGCATTTTTCGTTTTATAAAAACGTTGAAAAAACTACTGTAAGGATTTCCCATAGACTTCTATAGTAAAAACGATCTGCTGTCTCCACAGAACGTCTTTTTTCTGCTCTTTTATTTGCTGGCCGTTTTTTGAAACATTTTGCAAAAAAACACCTGAGCAGTGCAGAATATTTACTATTGGAGCCTACGTAAAGCACCGGATGTCTTTTGGTGCGTTTTTTGCAGAAATCCATAGCAATTATAATGCTTCGCATTTCTGCATAAAAAATTGCGTAAAAAATGTACCAAATACCTCAAAACACACCAAAAACCAGCAATTTTTTTTCAGCAGCGTTTGACAGGCAGTGGACAAAAAAGTGGTTTTATGAACGTTTTTATGATTTGGTTTTCAGGTTGTTTTTTGTCCACTGCTGTGTAGACATAGCCTTACAGTGCAGAGGGCCTCTCTCCCAGCCCGGGAGGATGCAACCTCAGCAGGAGGTCCCACCCAGTCTATCCTACTCTGTCTGTGTCTAGACATTTGTCTATCATAACCTATCATATTATAAGTGAACAAGAACAGAATACCACAGCCATGAGCTAAGAAGTGTTGTATGTTCCCTGCGCAGTGGCTACATAACACATGTCCTTACAGCAGCTACCATTGCCTTTTACTTTGTGGGTGGCATCCACCTGTGCTACTTGTCCTCCAGACGCTGTGGTACCATAAGATGCTAGACTTCAGCGGCAGGCTAAAGAAAGTTCAGGATTAAATGGGTTTTCTCACCATGCAGTTTCACAGATTGACAGCTTTAGATTAACACTTCCTGGTTAGGCTGTTGGTAGGTCTATGCCAGGGATTGACACATCAACTCTGCTATTCCTAACTGATCCTGACACAGTGACATGACTAGTGGAAGTCTGTAAAGTATTGTGCACAAGGCTACAGAGCTATAAATAGTGAAAGACTTAATTTAGTTAAAGGGGTTGTCTCATTACAGAGATTGATGGTATATCTCTAAATATGCCATCAATGTTTGACAGGTCCCGGTTTTACCTATAGGACCTGCACCTATCTCCTAAACAAGCCCCAAAACTCTCCATTCTGAAGATGAGGTGTTTGGGACTCTCCCATATACATGAATGGGAGTTTCGGGTTTAGCTGAGCACCCGTTGCTAGAGATAAGACAATGCAGGAGGTCACTCACCATGGAAGGACTGCCTGACAGCAGCTTGAAGCAATGAAAGAAAAAGCGGGGAGAGGTGTCTGAGAAACTTGCATGCACAAAGAGGAGATAAAATCTCCTTTAACTCCAGAACAAAACAAACTCAACACAGCATTGCATTTGGTAATAGTCTTCACTTCACTTACCGTATATACTCAAGTATACGCCGACCGGAATATAAGCCGAGGCACCTCCTTTTGGCACAAAAAACTGGGAAAACTTATTGACTCAGGTATAAGCCTAGGGTGGAAAATGTGGCGGCTACTGGTAAATTTAAAAAATAAAAATGGATACCAATAAAATTACATAGGCAGGTATAGGCAGTTTAATGTCCCCCATAGGCAGTTATAGGCAGGTATATGTCCTCCATAGGCAGGTTACAGGAAGGTATATGTCCCCTATATGCAGGTTATAGGCAGGTATATGTCCTCCACAGGCAAGTTATAGGGAGGTACATGTCCCCTATATGCAGGTTATAGGCAGGTATATGTCCTCCACAGGCAGGTATATGTCACCTATAGGCAGGTTATAGTCAGGCATATGTACCCCATAGGCATTTTATAGTATACATGCTAACACTCCCGCTTTTGGCGCGAGGTTCCCGCTAATGGGGGTCCCCCGCCACCCCGACAGAGTTGGCGAACCGCCCGCCACCAGCAGGCAGCGGGGGTTCTTTAAATGACCGCGCTCCTACAGGCAGGTGAAACGGCCACTCACCCGCCCATCGAGTCTCACTGACTTGTGTGGCCGCAGCCGCACAGTCAGTCAGCAGCTGCACGCTCCGTTTTCTCCCCTGTATGTACAGCGGCCGGTTGACGCTGTAAATACAGATCAGCGTCACAAAGGTTGTGACACACAGATGTATTCACACCCCCTGCGACGCTGAGGAGATCGTCGGGCGCTGGCCGCGCTGCAGGGAGCCTGGTGAGGTGAGTAGTTTTTATAATTTTTTTTAATTAGCTATTGGGGGCATCTACCTGGCTACAAGGGACACTACCTGGCTACAAGGGGCACAACAAGGCTACATGTGTCACTACCAGGCTACAAAGGGGGCACTACCAGGCTACAATAGGGCACTACGTGGCTACACAGGGGGCACTACCTGGCTACAAAGGGGGGACTACCTGGCTACAAGATGGCACTGCCTGGCTACAAAGAGGGCACTACCTGGCTACAAAGGGGGCTCTACCTGGCTACAAGAGGGCACTACCTGGCTACAAGAGGGCACTACCTGGCTACAAAGGGGGCACTACCTGGCTACAAGGGGGCACTACCTGGCTACAAGAGGACACTCCCTGGCTTAAAAGGGGGCACTCCCTGGCTACGAGAGGGCACTCCCTGGCTTAAAAGGGGGCACTACCTGGCTACAAGGGGGCACTACCTGGCTACAAGAGGGCACTACCTGGCTATAGGGGACACTACCTGTCTATAGGGGGCTACTACTGTCTATTACGGGTCACTGCCTGGCTATTAGGGGTCACTGCCTGACTATTAGGGGTCACTGCCTGACTATTAGGGTGCACTACCTGACTATTAGGGGGCACTACCTGCCTACAAAGGGCTACTACCTGGCTATAAGGGCACTACCTGGCTAGAGGGGCATCTACCTGGCTTTCTTCCAGAGCTGTTATGCATTTAGGTGGAGTGGGTGTGGCTTTTTCTGAGGGGCGTGATGCACCAAGATGGGCGTGGTCATGCAATTTTTTTCCCGCGGCTACGCGTGCCGTCCCTTACAGCCTACCACTTTTCAACTTTCAAGAGTTTGCAAGTATGGGTTATAGGCAGGTATAGGTAGGTTATAGGCAGGTATATGTCCTTATAGGCAGGTTATAGGCAGGTAGATGTACCCATAGGCAGGAATAGGCAGGTATGTGTCCTTATAGGTAGGTTATAGGCAGGTATATGTCCTTATAGGTAGGTTATAGGCAGGGTATAGGCAGGTATATGTCCCCAATAGGAAGGTTATAAAAAAAAAAAAAGAACAAATACAAACACTTACCTCACTCCCTCGCTGTCCGGTCTCCCGGGTGCTCCTCTCCGTCTTGGGGCACAGGCAGGGTGATGTTATCAGGCCGCGCACGCAGCGTCATGACACACGCTGCCTGTGTCCGAAACTCCGGACAGCCGTGAGTCTGCGGCCGCCCGGAGTCCACTGCGGAGCACGGAGCGCTCGCTCTCTGCTCCGCAGTGGTATCTCTTCACCTGTATGCGCTCCGGAGGAGTCGCATATAGGGGAAGAAACCGCCGACAGCGCCTGGGCCACCGCAGCGCCCGAACACTGTCAGCTGTACTCGGCCTCAGTTATATGCGCTCCCTGAGTTGCATATAGCAGAAGTGTCTCTGCCGGCGCCCGGGCCATCGCAGCTCCCTAGCGCCGACAGTGACTCGAGTATAAGCCGAGGGGGGATTTTTTAGCACATTTTTTGTGCTGAAAATCTCGGCTTATACTCGAGTATATACGGTACCTTTCCTTACATGTTAAAAGCTAGTAGAAGAGTGAAGAAATCAGGCGATACCTTTTAGAGGCTAACTGAGTATATTTGATAGTGAGCTTTCGAGAGGACTAGCTCTCTTCTTCAGACTGATGTTAACATCAGTCTGAAGAAGAGAGCTAGTCCTCTCGAAAGCTCACTATCAAATATACTCAGTTAGCCTCTAAAAGGTATCGCCTGATTTCTTCACTATTCTACTACTTTCTATGGCTAACACGGTACAGCATTATATTAATATTAAAAGCTAATCATTATAGTGAGAAAACCTCTTTAAAACAGATTTGATGTAAAATTACCTCTGGTCCTATTATAGTGTCACTTTAAACACAAGAAAATTGGGATTAGATTGCCAAACTCGCTTATATGCTAACCATCATTAGCAGAGTTTCTCCTGCAGATTTGCTGTGCATGATATTCAGTCTCTATTTTGCAATTGCAGCTTTCATAGTCTACAACAGACCACACACAGGGTGCAGCAGTCAGGACACCATGTTGTAGACGTTTTGCTGCTGTCTGTGATAGCCATCCATGTATGGGCTTCAACTCTTCATCCTCAGTGCAAGTTGGAATTATAAAGTTCTTGTGAAGACCAGAAATCAGGAGAATACCTGGTTGCAAAATACTCGATATGTGTATCCATAACACTCAGCTAAGCAATTTGGACATATTTGTTTTTTGTGTTGTGTTCTAGCTGCTCTCCCCAAACTCATGCTGCTCCCCTCACAATAAAGTTTCACATGGTACTGGACAAGTAACGTGGTAAGTTAAGTTATCTTCTCATAGTTAGCAACTTTTTTCTCCTTTAAGCAGGGAGTGATCAGATCATCTCTCTCCTTAAGCAAATTAGAACAGTAAATTATAACAGCAGAGCCTCTAGTCAGCTGTTGTATACATAAGGAGAGGGTCAGGAAGGAACTCTGCAGACAGTGAGAACAACAGTATAAGAATAAACTACAGCGGTCTGCGCAGACCAGTGCTTCTTTCCCCCTGTGTGTAATGTGCATTGACCACTAAGGGGCAACAGTGTGTGTAATAACTACTTTTACATGATGTGAAGTGTACACATAAGTGTGTATATGTAATATGTGTGTACTGTATATAGAAGGATAAAGATTATTAACCGCTTCAGGACGCAGAAAGTTTTGGACCAAAAGATGGAGCCACATTTTTCAAATCTGACATGTCAATTTATGTAGCAGTAATCTGTATAATAGGGTGAATGCCCTGCTCCTTTCAGTCTACTTGCAGGGAGCCCAGGAGAGGTAAGCTGTGTCAACCTTTCCTTTTTTTGGTGGCCGTGCTGTGTGGTGGCCATTGTTGCTGTGATGCTGGGCTGGTGTGGTGGTGCAGCCCAGAGCCAGGGGGCTAGGTCTGGCAGCAGTGGTGCTGTTGGGCCACTGGGTTGTGCCTCTCATCTGTGTGGTTTTTGCTGCGGCGGTAGCCGCCATGCAGTGCTGCCCCCATTTAGCGTAGGGACCCACTTAATAGAGGTCGCCACGACGTGGCAAGTGGGCCTATACGTTTTGATCAAAAAGTATACTAAGAACCTCCTTTTCATTTTTGTAAAAAATTATGCTGAGAAGCATTAGATCAACGTATAGTAAGGATGTGCGATCCATGTTTCTTTTTTGCATATTCTTTTTTGCTTATGTAGGAATAACTTTTTGATACTTTTACCTATCCATACGATTCAGAGAATGTTTTCTCATGATATTTTGTGCCTTAAAGGGGTTTAGCCAGGAAGTAAAATTGACGTGGGAAGCTTGCAAACTAAATAATGAACATTTTCACCAGTCATCATTATTAAAATTTCTGCACCTTTAGTGATCCATTACAGCTCGTCTCCAGGGGATACGACTAGGTCTGAGAGCTTCTCAGTCCTGGTCGCACATGCTCAGACATCAGAGAACATATGTAGTGGCTCACCTGCTAGTTCAAACTCCAGCCGTATCTTCTATGTTGCAGCTGAAGATCTCCTGCTTCACTGCGTTCTTTGATCCTCCGCGGCTCTGGCGGCAACACAAACAAAAACAAAGGGATGGAGGCGGCACCTGGCTGAGGCGAAGCAAATCACATCCGGACCGAGAATGCTTGTTAGGAGAAATCTTTAATGTTCAAACTGGAATAGTACAGCAGTACTCAAGGCTAAAAGTCCGGGTGCAACCGGCTCGAAACGCGTCAGACCGGGTTGCACCCGGACTTTTAGCCTTGAGTACTGCTGTACTATTCCAGTTTGAACATTAAAGATTTCTCCTATCAAGCATTCTCGGTCCGGATGTGATTTGCTTCGCCTCAGCCAGGCGCCGCCTCCATCCCTTTGTTTTTGTTTATGCTCAGACATCACCTTTCCACTCAGGCAGCTACTGAGTGTTCAAACCTCAAGTGCTGTCATTGTAGTCCCGTCCTCTGTACTCCTTAGTAATTAGTCAAACAGTGCAAATAAATATAAAAAGAAACCTCAATGAGGTATGTGCAGTGATAAAGAGAAAATAAAATCTGCAGGTTTGGTTCCTGCAGGGATTTGAACCTAGGACCCTTGTGCTGTAAGGTAAAAACTTTATCTCTGAGCTACTCACAGCTTTATACACAAACAGACTTTTCTTTGACTTGAGAGAGGAAAGGCCTGGTGATGTAATCCTGCAGGGTCACATTATATGCAATTCAAAAAATTACACACGCACCCTTCTGAGCACACAGAGCTGAAGAACTGGATGCAGGTGGTATGAAATGAGATCATGGCAAAACCCGTTTAAGTTAGTAATACATTTTGGTTCATACAGTTCTTATTTATATGTCAAAAATATCAAAATGTTAGCAAATTTTTCAAAATTTTCACATTTTCAAAGTTAAAAAATGTCTGTGTGTAAGACAGATAGTTATACCACACATGACCCTGGGCAGCGCCTATCCTCTGCTGTCTCCTCTGCTGTCTAGCCCAACCCTCCAATCCCCCAAATCCCTTACAAAAACACCGAGACTTGGATTGGATAATTTGGCCACAGCAGCCGTTTATTTACATACAGACAAATCATAATAACAAACAACTAATGAGACTAACCCCCGCAATACCCATCCATCAACTTGGGGCTGAGGTCCTTGGAGCTAAAAATAAACCAACAACCAGGGTCTGGCGAAAACACCTGTTTCTTCTCTCTGCAGTCTTCTTGCCCCCAGCCGCCCCCCCCCCGCTTCAGGGCACCAAGAGCCACCTCAGGCGGCTAACCATTCCATGACCTGCTCCCAAGGACGCTGCCCTGTGGAGCCCAAAACTTAGCCAGACCAGACCATCCACGAAATTGGGAGCCAAGCTGAGCCTGACTCCCCCATAAGTTTCCACCGACTCCAAGGACCCCAACCCGCCAACCACTGTGACAATCAAGCCACCACCATGATAAGTTCTAACCATTCACCATGAAGCCAAACACGTCACCACCGACAAATTCCCCCCCACCTCTGTTCCCCCAACATAAGGGAGGAAGGGTGGGACTGCTGTTCTCTGCTGACCGTGCGTCTGTTCCCACACAGCGCGGGCTCGGCTTTATATGCCGGCCCCCCTTCTCTGCGCGTCGCCCGCTTAGCTCCGCCCCCTTTGACCTTGCGCCACGGATGGCGCGCCGGGTCATGCGGAGCCTCCCCCCAGGGCTGCGCCCCCATGTCCGGCCCCTTTCTGAACAGTTTATAACCAGCATCCACCATATGTCTACTGTAAGTTGACATCATTTTACAAATGTCTTTTTATTTTTTCACATGAGGGGGCTTAGAAATGTTGACGTTTCCAGAGGCAGAACTAAAGTCTCTTGGAATCAGGAAAGAAAAAGGTGGCAAGTATGCACTATTGGAACTCTTATACTTACTCTATACCAGCAGCAGGGCCACTTCAGGGCTCAGTGTTACTCTGTCACTGCCCTACTCCAGCAATACTCTCTCCTGGTCCAGGAGTGCTCTAACCTCGACTGTCTCCTCGGCTGCTCACAGTTACTTACTGTAGATAGGTGCTGTTGACTATCACCACCCTCACTACCATCAACAGAAATTATGTGGATCACCTCCGCTACAGCTCACAAAGCAATCCACAGGCAAAAAATAAACTTTGCAATTAAAGCTCTCACTTTCAGTCACCTGTCAGCGCAACACCAGCTCGTCTGTCTGTATGTCTTCCCACCCACCTAACAGTGGTATAACTATATTTGCATATATGTGTATATGCATGGTGTAAATAAGGAGTTAAGATGAAGTGTCACTTTTTATAGGGGTAGGGTTACTCTAAATAAGAATGGGGAAGGACTACAGACAATGTATCAATCAAGGGAAGTGGGCCATGTTAGGATTCACTTCTGTTCAGTAGTTTGTGTGTCAGAGAAGTCTTCTACCCACTAGCCGGCAGTGGAGTGGAACAGGCTAGGCAAACCATCAGTCAGGAGTACTCACAGGAGGAAGAAGAGAAAGAGGAGAGGCAGATAGAACCCAGAGAGAGAAGTTGGTACAGCAGCTGAAGGTACAGAGAGAGGAAGGCTAAAGAGTATGAAGAATTGTGATCCATGCTGCAGCTCTGGTGGTGATAGCGCTATGGGGAGGTTTGGGCTACAACAGTTAGGGTATGGTCACACGGGGTACTACAGTGCGCACAGGTTCGCACTGCAATACGCCTGCTGTTGAAAGTACACGCTGGCCAGCGCATACTTTCAACAGCGGAATGTCCCTGCCTCCTATTAGTTTAGTATTTCTCAGTGTGTAAACACCTGAAAGAAGTGACACGTCACTTCCTTTTTACAGTTGCACAGTACGTGGCGGGAATTCCGAGTGATGATTTTACCGTATTTGCGGGCCATACTTTGGTGAAAAGAGTAACGAACTGACATTTAATGTACCAACATCTGTGCTGTAACTGAAGGATGGCGTCTCCTGCGAATAAAGACACCATAGCAGCAAACACAACAGGGCAAAGGACAAATAAGTCCCACAATTAGTTGCTGTCTTTTTAAAAGAAGTAGCCCAAGGTAACAATAAGGTTGTTATACAATTCGGTAATTACGCTGTTCACCCTTACAACTGTCTAATCAGAAGACTGCTGGAGCCATGACTAGAGCTAAGAGGAAGGGCAGTCTGCCTAATGGACACTTGAGATTGTGGCACCAGGGACATTAAAATTAGGTTTTTCTTGGTCACGCAACCTACAAGACTATCACTAGATGTATGTGTCCACTTCTCTAAGGCCTTGTCCCCACGGCACGGGTTTGCGGCCGGTTTTTCAGACGGTTTGCGGTTTTGCAGTCTGAAAGAACGGCCGCAAACGAGCACAACGGGCTCCTATGGAAAACCCGTGCAGTAGTCCCCACAGCATGTGTTTTCCGCCCGGCGGTTTTTCCACCCGCGGGCCGCCCGAAAAACATTCAACGTTCACATTCTTCTGTCCAGTTTTCGGATGGAATATGTGCATGTCTATGTGAAGGGGGAGGGCTTTTCTCCATTCATTGTGGAGAAAAGCCGTCCCCCCCGCGGCCGTGTGCACGGCACACAAACCGGACAAATACCAGTCGGATAAACCGACCGGTATTTGTCCATTGCCGTGTAAACGGGCCCTAACTCTCCTCTATACAGTACTGTCAGAAGTTTTAAATGGGTTAAAAATTGTTGACAGACTTCCTTTACACTACAGCAGTTGAAGGTTTCCAAAGGTTGTTGTACCTTGATCCAACTCTGTCAGGACATACAGGAGAGACAGCATGAGCATTTGATGGCCTCCCGCATAAAAGATTTTTTCGAAAAATTGAGAACGATGAGACTATTTGAAGATATAAGGAAAGGGGTTCACAGCTGGCTCTGTGATAAGAAACTGAAAAGAAAAGAATAGGGGCATAAAATGCTTCAAAAAGATGAAGGTGCTTTAACCGCACACGAGGATTTTACAATTTTAACAGAATTTTTATTGGGCAAAGATAAAATAAAGAACAAATATGACAACACAATAAGCATTTCATGCAGACCACATTTCCTAAGGTCGAGTATGACATTGTAATAACTATTTGCTTACATATACGAAAAGACCGCTACAATTAACGCACACATTTGTGAACTAACAAATTGTATATAACATTACAATAATGAAAATCCAAAGCACTCATAAATGTTCAAAATTTTATTTTCATAAAACATAAGAAAACACAATATTTTTTGCGAAAATTGTGAAATCCAGAATGGTGACTCTGCAAACATGATGGTAAGTTGTTATTAACTTGTATGTGAGAGAGTGGCTTTTATATTTTGGTTTGGGTAATGGCGCCCAACTAAATCTTCGCTTTTTAAAAAACCCAGTACAGAACTCTGCCTGGAGTGCCCTACGCATTCCAATAAAAATATTGTAGGGGAGGGTTTTTCCCCTTTGGGCGAGCAAAATTGCATTTACTTATAGAAAAAGCCCTTAATTTTGCCTGTATAGCAAAGATTTTTCCCGACCCAAAAAACAAAAAAAATCTGATCTGCACATTTTTTTTACTCAAAAACCTTTTAAAAAAAACAAGGGGGATAAAAAATACCCAAAACGACTCCTAAACTTCCATATTAGGCCCCGTTGAAATGTTCAAAAAAGCCCGCAACTTAAAAAATATTCTTTTACGGGGTCTATTATAAAGATGGAAGTACAACTTTTCTCTTGCCTGACAAAAACCCCCCCCCGAGTTTGGGTAGTTCAACAGCGTACTGGCCGTGCCAGGGATGAACGCATTGTTATGCTGTTTAAAGTACAGCTTCAAGTGCCTACTTTCAATGCGTAATGGCTCGAGGCAGCTTTCTGCTTTGTATACTTCTCAATTTCTTGGTGGGTAAGTTCCTAAAAGAAGTGACAGGTCAGTTCATTTTAAGGTACAGTCGCACGAGAAAAAACAAACGACGTTTCCCTTGCTATTTCCACGGCTTAAAACGGACTATTATTTTTCCCATGCCAAATTGCGCGGAAAAGTCCCCGTATTACGGCAATCCATAGTTTTTTCTAAAATACGGATTTTCGTCCCCCCTCCCCGTTGGTGAACCGGCCCCCCCCCCCCCCGCCCCCCCAAAAGCCGTTGAACATAGCCCTTTTCACAGCACCCCAAAAAGTGCTGCCCCTTTAAAATGAAAAAACAAAAAAATGCAAACATTAGGCCCCGTTCACACGGGGTAAATTTTGCCACGATCGTCAACCTCGGCAAATATCAGAAAAAAGTCCACCTTTTTCTATGATTTTAATAAAAATCGGCTCTCGTTCACACAGCGTGTTCCTTTCCCCGGTTGCCGCCGCTTTGCGACGGCAATCCAAACGGAAAAAAAAATGTGCCTGTCAATTATTTCGGACGGATTCACCACCTAAATGATGGAGATGGTAAAATCCGTCGGGTTCATTAAAAAATACGTCCCACATTAGGGGGCATTTTTTGCAATGTTTTCAAATGATTTCAGAACGTATTTACTTCGGCAACCCGTTTAAATAGTTCAAAAAAAAGCTGTGAACGGGGCTTTAGGGTGCGTTCACATGGGGGGTTTGCGGCGGGTACGTAGCGGTATTTTAAGAAGTATTTTTAAAAATGCTCTGTGCTGGCTCCCATAGACTTACACTTCCCCCAGCACGTAATCATAACTTTCAATGAGAGCTATGAATTACCATATTTGCGGGCCGTAATTCAGCCGTACTGCAGCACATTTATGCCCCTAAATACGGAAAAAAATATTGTGTGAAAAGCCTTTAAAAAAACAATTTTTTTTTTAACCCCCCAATTCCCTGTGTTCCAAATTAGTAATTTAAAGGGCCCAGGGTATGTTCACACGGCTTAAGGGGCGAAAAACGTCTCCAAAAAAGCCGTTTTGGCCGGGGAGGGACGGGGGGGGGCACTTGCTGGCCCCAAAAATCATTTCCACGGCGCGGGGGGGGGAGGAGGTAATCCATTTTCTATAAACGTGGTTACCGTTGGGCCCGGGCCGTTTTTTCCCGTAATTTGCGACTTCGGCCCCAATTTTTAAGCCCTTGGAAATGGCCCTTCTTTAAAAAAAATAGGCCTTTTATAAACGTTTTTTCATGCTTTTTATGTAGCTTTAAAAAGCACCCAAAAAACAGCCTATTGTAGGAAGTAAATAAAAAAAAAAAATTGTTGCAATGGTTGTTGTTGGCAGCAAAGATTTTTTTTATTTAGACTGATAGAAAAATCTTTTGTGCCATGCAAAAAGATAGATAAAAGAATAAAATATGTTGCTGTGATCACTTAGGTCCAGAATAATAATAATTGTAATAATAAAAAATATCTTTATATTCCCCAGCACTTTTTTGGACAAGAAAAGGTTAACAGTACAATTTAACCCCTTAACGACCTTGGGCGTATCAGTACGTCCCAGGGCCGCTAAGGGGCTTTGCAGGGGGATCGCTCCCTGACCCCCCCGCACAGCCGCCGGGTGTTAGCGGCAAATCGCCGCTAACACCCGGCAGTAACAGCGGCGGCGGGTGGCCCCGCCCGCTGGCGCTGTTTTACCATAGTTGCCAACTTTTGAAAATGAAAAAGCAGGAGATCTTAGTGGGGGGCAAAAATTTTTCATGGACACGCCCATCTTGTCATATGCCACCCCTTCAAAAAGCCACACCCACTCCACCTAAACTGCATAACGGCTTTGGAAGAAAGCCAGGTAGATGCCCTTATGCCAGGTAGTAACCCCCCTAAGCAGGTAGTGCCCCTTACAAGCAGGTAGATGCCCCTTTGTAGCCAAGTTAGATGCCCCCTCTTAGCCAGGTAGGTGCCCCCCTTTGTTAGCCAGGGAGGTGCCCCCTTTGTTAGCCAGGTAGGTCCCTCATTGTTTGCCAGGTAGGGGGCCCCCATTGTTTTTCCAGGTAGTGCCCCATTGTTTGCCAGGTAGATGCCACCCCTTTGCCAGGTAGTGCCCCCATTGTTGCCAGGTAGATGCCCCCTCTGTTGCCAGGTCATGCCCCCATTGTTGCCAGTAGATCCCCCTCTGTTGCCAGGTAGTGCCCCCTCTGTTGCCAGGTAGATGCCCTCTCTGTTGCCAGGTAGATGTCCCCTCTGTTTCCAGGTAGTGCCCCCTCTGTTGCCAGGTAGATGCCCCCTCTGTTTTCCAGGGAATGTCCCCTCGTTGCCAGGTAGTGTCCCCTCTGTTGCCAGGTAAATGTCCCCTCTGTTGCCAGGTAGTGCCCCTCTGTTGCCAAAGGGAGATGTCCCCTCTGTTGCCAGGTAGTGCCCCCATTGTTGCCAGGCAGAGCCCCCCATATAGCTAATAAAAATAAATAATAAAATCCACTTCCCTGACCAGGCTCCTGCACCCAAGGCCGTTCCGGACGATCTCCTCACGGCGCAGGGGAATTAGAGCAGCCGCGTGTCACTCCCCTGCATCCGCGCGTCACTTCCCCTGCGCCGCTGACCTGTATGTGCGCGCACCAACGGCCGGACATAAAGGGAGGAGCCGAGGGGAAGCGATTCCTCCTGCCCCCCCTGCACAGCGAGACTCGGGGGGTGAAGCGGGGCGCGGCGCTTCACCCCCCCGTAGGGCCCCCCCCCCGGCGGCGCCCGACTAGCGCATCCGCGCTACTCTGTGGCTGCGGCCATTTAAAGAACCCCCGCCCCCTGCGGGCGGCGGGAGGAATCCCAACCCCCCCGGGCGGGGGGGGGGGGGACCCCAAATCGCGGGACCCCCCCGCCAAAACGGGAGGAGTTGGCAGGTATGTTTTTTTTACCCATCAGGCGCTGCGTCAAAGATGGCCGAGACGTCTGAATTAACGCCGATCGGTGCGGTGATCGGCATAAGCGCAGCTGCGCCGATCCGACGACCGGGCATTGTGGTGGTCACTTACTCTGGCCGGTTTGCCCACTTCCGTCCGCAGACAGGAAGTGGGAAACCGCCATCTTTGTACACCCCTAATGCATTGCCTATGCAATGCATTAGGTTGTATTAACAATCGCGCCACCTAGCGGTCAAGTACCACAGGTGGCCTCAATGTTACAGTAAAAAAAAAAAAAAAAATAAAGTTTTAAAACACAAAAAAAAAATTATTTAAAAGTTCAAATCACCCCCCTTTTCCCCATTTTACAAATAAAATCATTAAAATAATAAAAAAGTTAACATATTTTGGTATCGCGCGGTCCGAAAAAGTCCGATCTATAAAAATAACATCATTTATCCCGTAGGGCTGAACACCGTAGAAGAAAAAAAATTCCAAATGGCAAAATTGCGTTTTTTGGTCATTTTACGTCACTCAAAAAATGAAAAAAAAATGATCAAAAAGTCGCATGCATTCCAAAACTGCTAGCGATAAAAAGTTACACTTCAGCCCGAAAAAAATGCCCCTCATGACGTGTAAGGTGTTAGTACAAAAAAGTTATTGGTCGCACAAAATGGCGCGTGGCGCAAATTTCAAAAATAGAAAATGTTTGAATTTTTTTACGGTACCAAAACATAACGGAAACCCTACATGTTTGGTATTGCCGGATGCGTAACAACCTGAAGAATACAGATAACACTTTATATTTACCGAAGATTGAACTCCGTAAAAGCAAAACCCCTGCAAACATGGCGAAAATACATTTTTTTTCACAATTTGTCCAACTTGGAATTTTTTTGCGGTTTTCAGTATATTCTATAGTAGAGTGAATAACACCATTGAAAGTACATCTTGTCCCGCAAAATAAAGCCCTCATGGTTTTATGTAGGTGGAAAAATAAAGAAGTTATGGCTTTCAGAAGGCGAGGCGGGAAAAACGAACGTATCACCAAAAAAAAAACGCCTGGTCCTTAAGGGGTTAATGATACCACAGTGACCAGGACAGATGTATAAGAACGAGCATTTTTATCAACTAAAATTGACCATTTTATACCATGCAATAATAGTCATGTTCGCTTATCTTCCCAATAATCACTACATGTAATGTCCCTTACGTCAGACTGGTGAACAACATCCCGTAAAACCACAGGCTCTGGGTCAATGGTTTGTAACCTGTCTCATGAAATCTGTCACACAGCAAGAATTGCCATTGCAGCCTGACCCAAATAATCCTCTGTGCCAAGAGAAGGTCAAAGCAGATTATAATTTATGTAAGAGAATTTTCCCATCTACCCAAAAAGGACTTTACTATTTGTATTACACATAAATATAGAAATGTGGAGAAAGCAGCATGTACTGGAGGGCAGGGCCATCTTAACAGCATTATGGGCCCTGGACAGAGCTGTGCACTGGGCCTCCCGAAAAACTGAACTATTCACTGGAACAAATATATACATTATCGATAAACTTATAACTTACAACACCGCAATATAGAGACTGCATTGTGGTCAGACACCAGCTCAGGTCACCACCACATGGCAGTAACTACAGCACTGATCCAACACAGAAGAGAAATAATCTGATGAGCCCCCTGTAGGTGATAGCCCCCCACCCGGTAGGTGATAGGCTTCCTGTAGGATAAAGACCCCTGTAGGTTATAGGCCCCCTGTAGGATATAGCTCACTGTAGGATATAGCCCCCATTAGGATATAGCCCCCTGTAGGTGATAGGCCCCCTGTAGGATATAGCCCCCAGTAGGTTATAGGCTCCCCTGTAGGTGATAGGCCCCCGGTGGGGTATAGCCCCCCGGTAGGCTATAGCGTCCCTGTAGGTGATAGGCCCATCTGTAGGTTATAGACTCCTCTGTAGGTTACAGTGCCCTGTAGGTGATAGGCCCCCTGTAGGTGATAGGATATAGGCCCCCCTGTAGGTGATCGCCACCTGTAGGATATAGGTCCCCTTATAGGTTATATGCTCCCCTGCAGGATACAGCCCCCAGTAGGTGATAGGCAGTGGCGTAACTACCGGGGTAGCAGGGGTAGCAGTTGCTACGGGGCCCCTGCGCTTAGGGGGGCCCCGGGGCAGCTGCTACCGCGTCCGCTACCCCGGTAATGCCGCTCCTGGGCCCATCCGCAGTGAACTTAACAGTTCACTGCGGCGGGCGGGGGAGCTGCGGGGCCCGCCGCATACTCCTTCTGAACGCCTGGGCCCCCCGGCCCGAGCGTTCAGAGGCAGCGCTGCTCGGAAATAGCGGGACGGAGCGCCGTTTCGCTCCGCTCTGCTACTTCCCCTGCCGGCGCTCTGTGGTCACGTGGGCGAGCGCGGTGACGTCACATCACCGCGCCGCCCGCGCTGAGCGCAGAGGCTGCAGGGAGAGCAGCAGACCGGAGCGAGCGGCGCATTGGGGGAGCGTGGACCGAGGTAAGTAAGGGCTTTCTTATTTTACCTACCCCATATGCCTGCCTTAGCCCCCCATATGCCTGCCTATAGCCCCCCTATGCCTGCTTATAGCCCCCCATATGCCTGCCTATAGCCCCCATATGCCTATACGCCCCCATATGCCTGCCTATAGCCCCCCATATGCCTACCTATAGCCCCCCATATGCCTACCTATACCCCCCATATGCCTGCCTATACCCCCCATATGCCTGCCTATACCCCCCATATGCCTGCCTATAGCCCCCATATGCCTGCCTATACCCCCATATGCCTGCCTATACCCCCATATGCCTGCCTATAGCCCCCATATGCCTGCCTATACCCCCCATATGCCTGCCTATATTCCCCATATGCCTGCCTATACCCCCATATGTCTGCCTATAGCCCCTATATGCCTGCCTATAGCCCCCCATATGCCTGCCTATAGCCCCCCATATGCCTGCCTATAGCCCCGATATGCCTGCCTATAGCCCCCCATATGCCTGCCTATAGCCCCCCCCATATGCCTGCCTATAGCCCCCCATATGGCTGCCTATACCCCCCATATGCCTGCCTATAGCCCCCATATGCCGTCCTATAGCCCCATATGCCTGCCTATAGCCCCCATATGCCTGCCTATAGCCCCCATATGCCTGCCTATACCCCCATATGCCTGCCTATAGCCCCCATATGCCTGCCTATAGCCCCCATATGCCTGCCTATACAGCCCCCCATATGCCTGCCTGCCTGCCTATACAGCCCCCTATATGCCTGCCTGCCTATACAGCCCCCTATATGCCTGCCTGCCTATACAGCCCCCTATATGCCTGCCTGCCTATCCAGCCCCTATATGCATGCCTATACGCCCCCCTATACTGCCTGCCTATACAGCCCCCTATATGCCTGCCTGTATACCCCCACAAGCCTGCCTGTCTACTTATATAGGGCCTGTAAATATATAGGGGTTAGGCTTCCCAATGAAACTGTGTAAGGTGCTATACTGGAGTCGTCTGCTTATAAGCCGGTCTCTCCACAGCCGGAATCAATTCTAGTAGATGATATATAGCAGACACGTGTTTTAGCAAAACACTAGAAAATTTATTAAACGACCATAAACAAGTTAAAAACGTCTATTGACATACTTGCATTTTACAGGTCTAGTCCAGAAAGCACAGATTCGTAGTAGTGGGCAATATTAGCCTTGATTCCAGTGTAGATGCACGCTGAAGCGTGTAGTGCGGTGAAGCGAAGCGGTCAGACAGGACGGGCGTCTCGCGCCAGTATGGAGCGACTTTTTCGAGAGGCGGCTCTCTTTCTCAAGCATACCGACATAATGTGGACTGATTTATATAGTTAACCCTTCAGGTACAAACTGCTGCAAGTAAGCCAACAGATAAATAAAAACAATGTAATTAAAAACAAATTCACAGGAACACATTAAGATTATGCGATTCATTCATTCCTCTGGGATTGAGGGTATCAAGCCTATGAATCCATAGTGCTTCTCTGCGTAACAGGATTTTATCATTTCAAGTACCTTCAAGTGGTTGTATCTGTTCCAATACACACCACCGAAGTTCAGAAACCGCATGGCGTTTTTCATAAAAATGCCTAGCTACGGTACTTTCTCCAAATTTTCTTTCTTTTTTGTCAGACTTAGCCTGGTTTTCCTTTTCTATTTTACTCATATAGGTTCTGATTGCAGAACGATGTTCATTAATTCTAATTTTAATAGGACGGCTGGTTTGTCCTATGTAGCCAATACCGCATGGACATTTTAATAAATATATAACGTTTTTACTGTTGCATGTGTGGTAACCTTTTATATTTATTTTATAACCTTTTGTTGTAGGTGTTACATATGTACCTTTCATTATAGAGTGACAGTTTTGGCAGTTAAGACAGGCGTGAGTGCCAGGATTTTGGGAAGCCAACATTTTTTGCTTGTTTTTCTTTTTGTTGCTTATGTCCGAGCGAGTTAGCCAATTACCTAAAGTTCTACCTTTCCTATAGATAAATCTGGGAAGCTCTTTAAATAGATGTCCATACTTTTCATCACTAGCTAGAACAGGCCAGTGTTTTCTAATAGTACGCTCAATAAATTTGCTTTGTCTACCATATTTACTGATAAACATAAATTTTTCTGTTTTTTCAGCATGTTTAGGCATAAGTAGTTGGTTCCTATCAATATGTGCTACCTCCAATCCTGCTTTTTCAACTTCTAGTTTATCATACCCTCTTTCTTCAAATTTTTGTACAATTTTGTTCATGTGGATTATGTAAGATTCTGAACTTGAGCAAATACGTTTTGCTCTAACCAGTTGGCCTTTAGGGATCCCTTTGAAGGTGTTCAGAGAGTGATGACTTTGTCTGTGCAGTACGTTGTTACGTTCCATAGGTTTAATATACAAGGAAGTTTCCAATCTAGTTACATTTTTACGAATCTCTACATCTAGGTAGTTAATAACTTTTTCTTCAATTGTTGCAGAGAACTGAATAAGCTGATGGTAGGAATTAAGTTCATTTAGAAAATAATTAAATTGTTGACGTGTCCCTGTCCATAAAATGAGTATGTCATCGACATATCTAAACCATTGTTGTATAAATGGATGTGGGCCATTTTGGAAAATATACGTATTCTCAAAAAAATGTCATGAATATGTTCGCAAACCCTGGGGCTGCAGGGCAGCCCATGGAGGTCCCTTGTAACTGCAAATAATACTGTTCCCCAAAACGGAAATAATTTTTGGTTAGTATTAAATCTAAAAGTGACATCAAAAAATTAATGTGTTGATTAGTTATTGTGGGATCTTCGCTCAATGTTAGTCTGACAGCATCCATGCCTTCTTGGATAGGGATGTTGGTATATAATGATTTAATATCAAGAGTAATTAGGAAAGTAACATTAGTACAGTCTAAATTCTGGATGGAACGCAGCAACTGTCCTGTATCCTTCAAAGATCGAGCATCCCGTTTAACATATTTTTGTATATATTGATCAACGTAAATGGCTATAGGTTCAAAGACCGAGTTAACACCGGACATTATTGGTCGACCGGGAGGTTTGTTAGGTGACTTGTGAATTTTGGGTACAAGATATAATAATGGTGTTCTTGGGTATTCATTAAATAAAGCATTCCTTAGTTGTTCGTTAATAATCCCGTTAGTACATGCTTCTTCTAATGTGTTTTTAATCAAAGCATTTATCTCTTGTGTAGGGTCATATTCAATTGGTCTATAAATGGTCTCATCTGCTAATTGCATTTGTGCCTCTTCCATATATTCATTGGTGTTTAGTAAAACAGTGGCCCCCCCTTTATCTGCCTTTTTAATTGTTATTAATGGATCATTGTTAAGTTCTTTCAACGCTCGCCATTCTTTTTGTGTAAGATTGTGATATTGATGTTTATTATTTTGTTGTTTATCTTTATTGAACTTCTTTTCTATATCTTTCTTAACCAATTGTTGAAAGGTTTCTATTGTGTGATTTTGTACAGGGGGGTCAAACTGACTTTTTTTCACTAAACGTTTAGGTATATTTTGTACTGCTTTATCATTTTTATTGTCACCAAAATACATTTTTAATCTTATAGATCTACATAATTTGTAAAGATCAACCATAGTTTCAAACAGATCATTGTCCATTGTGGGGACAAAATTGAGTCCTTTGTTTAGGATGTCCATTTGCGATGTGGTGAGCACCTTAGACGAGATATTATGAAAAAGATGCTTCAGATTCTTCTTTTCCCTCTGTGACCTCCTCTTGTGCCTCGTCCTCTGCCAGCACTGTTTCCAAGTCTTCCTCCATCTTGGGAACTCTGTTTCTCTAAAAAACCTTCTGGTTTATTCTGAGATCTGAGTAGCATTTTATTAGATGTACCTTCACCTGAACTGATTGAATCAATCTCGCTTGTATCTCTTGAGCGGTAATCACTGTTTTTGCGAGTGAACTGTCTTTGACGGGTGCGTTCGTCAGCCCAGGTGTAGACTCTATTATGTTGATAATCACGAGTGTCCCTCTCAAACTTCCTCAGTTTATTCTGAAGAAGTTGTATTTGTAATTTCATAATGTGATTATTAATTTCTTCACTGGTGCGATTATAGATGTCAATCGTGGTAGCACTCTTCCATTCATCTTCAATGGTAGTAATCTCTTCTTTAACTTTAGTAATAGCCATTTGTAAGTGTTGAATGGTAAGATATATAAGATCAAGTGAATATCTGTTACCTTGTTTTTAATTATCTGTTGGCTTACTTGCAGCAGTTTGTACCTGAAGGGTTAACTATATAAATCAGTCCACATTATGTCCGGTATGCTTGAGAAAGAGAGCCCGCCTCTCGAAACGTCGCTCCATACTGGCGCGAGACGCCCGTTCTGTCTGACCGCTTCGCTTCACCGCACTACACGCTTCAGCGTGCATCTACACTGGAATCAAGGCTAATATTGCCCACTACTACGAATCTGTGCTTTCTGGACTAGACCTGTAAAATGCAAGTATGTCAATAGACGTTTTTAACTTGTTTATGGTCGTTTAATAAATTTTCTAGTGTTGTGCTAAAACACGTGTCTGCTATATATCATCTACTTATATAGGGCCCCTTTAGCTACCTAAACTCTACCTATATGGCCCCTATAGCCCACCTAACCCCTGTCTACCTGTATGGCTCCCTATAGCTACCTAATCCCTGCCTGCCTATATGGGCACTATTGGCTACCTAAACCTTTCCTATTTGGGGCCCCATATATCCTATCTAAACCCTGCCTGCCTAAATGCACCCCATATAGCCTGGGGGGCAGGTGCTGGAAAAGTCAGGATTCTAAGATATTTGTGTCTAAATCTGCAGGGACAAGTGGTCGGGAGATGTCATCGTGATGGCGGACTGGACCGGATGCAGAACAAAAGAGAGTCAACGACTGGTCAGAGAAACGTCACCTGTGAGTCACAAGATGTAACTGCACTGTAATCACTTATATGTCTGCACAGGCTGTGTACACTGCTATCTACCACTATATGGTCACTGTATGGAGGTAATATACAGTCTGCAGAGCCTGTGTACACTGCTATCTACCACTATATGGTCACTGTATGGAGGTAATATACAGTCTGCAGAGCCTGTGTACACTGGTGTCTACCACTATATGGTCACTGTATGGAGGTAATATTCAGTCTGCAGAGCCTGTGTACACTGGTGTCTACCACTATATGGTCACTGTATGGAGGTAATATACAGTCTGCAGAGCCTGTGTACATTGGTGTCTACCATTATATGGTCACTGTATGGAGGTAATATACAGTCTGCAGAGCCTGTGTACACTGGTATATACCACTATATGGTCATTATATTATTATATATTATTATTATTAGACAGTATTGGTCTTTGTGTACAGATCAGTAATAGTGTAGGGTATTATTCAGTTACTATGTGGTGGTAATTTGTGGTCGTGTTATGGTCCTTATGTAATAGCGTTATTGGTAATGTTGGTTTTGGTATAGTGGATTTGATTGGTTCAGTATGATGGTGCGATGTATGGTGAGGTATTTGCCCCTTGTATTATCTACATTATCTAACAGCATGTCCTGGTACATGGTCGTGGTCAGGGAGGGGGGGGGGGGCCCATCCAAAAGTTTGCTATGGGGCCCTGGCTTCTCTAGTTACGCCCCTGGTGATAGGCCCCCCTGTATTTGATAGGCCCCCCTGTAGGTTATAGTCCCCCCCGGTGTAGGGTACCTGCCCCTGTAGGGGATCGGCCCCCCTCTTCGTGATAGGCCCCCTGTAGGTGATAGGTGGCCCTGTAGGTTATAGGCCCCCTGTAGGTGATAGACCCCCCTGAGAAAAACTCCTGTAAGTGATACCCCCCCATAGATAAAAACCCCCCTTTGTGGTGGGCCCCCAAAATCATAGCCCCCCCCCTGTAATGATAGGCCCCCCCGTAGTAAAATTGAAAAAAAAAAAAAACTCACTACCTCTCTTTTGTTTTCCCCCTTGGACCCTCCTGAACTTTTTCCCGCATAGGGGCGTGACGTCATACTCCCTTTACCCGGTACATTGCTCCCAGATTTCCTATTTTGAAAGCCAAAGGGGCTTTTTGGCTGAGGAAATGCACTGCGAGGATGACACCACACCAGAATGCCACCCGAACCTGCTCCCCAAGGCCAATTAAATCCCAGAGGGGGGTATGGCTTTCCGGGAGGGCCCCGGGGGCAACCGCCCCCTTTCCCCCAAATTTGGAGAAGAGGGCTGTGCCGAGGGCCCAGGGTCCACACTGTGCTAAATTTACCTGTTATAGATTTCTTATTACTGTATACTACACTAAACCTTACCCTGTCACCTGGGGTCCCTTCACCGGGACCCCGATAAATATGCCGGGACGGAAAGTGACACAGCGCTGTTTTATTTATTTCTGACAGGATTCTCATAATAAAACTTGTATGGAAAAGGCCTTTGGAACAAAACAATATTTAACTTTTGTATAGTGTGAACGTGAGGGGGGGAATATTTTTAGGGATATATTTCCCCAAGGTCCTCTCCTATGCTGCCTTAGGCAGCCCCTGCAGAAAAGGGCAAATGGGAGGGCACCCCTCCAGCTAATTAACTGAGGTGCGCAGTAGGTAACTTACCCCATAAATCAATAAAGTCAATGACCCACTCGTGAATTGATGAAAAAAGAAAAAAATCTTATTAAATTTCCACACCCCAAATTCTTTAAATACAAATATATGACTTTACTTAAGTTTGGGGTGCGCCCTTTATAAAAATATCACAAAGTCTTTAGACGGGGGAGTATGGAAATGGGCGTACCCATGAAAAGGAGCCAGTACCGGGGGCAATGCGTGTCACCGAAGGGGCGGGGCTGGGTAAGAAGGGCCGACAGCATAGGTTCAAAACACTATGTTTGCTGACACATTCTTTAGTGTGGTTCCAATCCCTTAATCCGGGTCGGTTTTTTCTGGGGGGAAAGAGCAGGGTGGGGGCCACTCCCCCCCCGGTGAGGCGGGGCTCGGGCCCTATAAAGCCGAACCTACGGGGCGTGTTTGGGGTGCTGGTTCCTCTTTTCATAATGAGGAAAAATAATTGAGCCATCATACCGAGAAGGGTTTTATTTCTGTTTACCTAAAGTTAAGGTTTTGCTTTGTTTTCTGTTAAGTTCTGCTTAAAAAACCCCAGGCAGCCCCGGGAAAACTTGAACGTTTCCGTTCATGTCCCTGCCGGGGAAGCCCTGCTTCCAAACCTGAGGGTAAACCCCACATATGGTGCTTCGAAGGGCAATCAAACATTAAAGAACATACCTTGTTTTGCTGCACCTTCTAGGGGCAACGACTGGGGAAACGGGCTGAATAAGGTTGAAATCCTATTTCCTGGAAAAAAGCTGCCACTACACACCCACCAACATCCAAAGGACGAACTTGAAAGCAACTCATCCAGGGTCAACACATCCCCTGATACACGAATCACAAAGTGTATGAGGAGGCCATGCTTTCCCAGGCGGAAACCAACGCACTGCTAATAGGGGCCAAATCGTCCCCCTTTCGGGAACAGCAGCACTTTAACCGCCAGCTCAAGCATTACAACAAACCTTGCAAGGTTTTCAAGTTTTTCCCACCCCCCAGCTGCCTACGACTCGCTACAGAAATGACCCCCACGACCCAACGTCGGGAGCCTACCTCCTCTCTTTAAAGGGTGGCAGGCGAGAGCACCTACCGGGGGGCACCGGGGCAAAGGAGGGGGCCCCTTTTTGACTGGGGAACCCAAAAGGCATATTTTGCCCTCACAAGCGGATCCCCGGACTATGCCAATTAAAGGAAGATTCTGCTCGCTTGGGGTGAACCCCATGTGCGCCCGTCGGGGTCATAACTGGCCCCTTTTCGAGCACCTACCTGCACCTCCCAAATGTATACCTTCCATTTTGTGAAAAAGGCTAACCCGGGGGAATCTACCCCTGTGCAATGGTCGAGAAGGTGGTCCGGGATAAGTTTTTTCCACTCATTCCCCCCCGAAGACCCAGCGCGGGTAGGACAAGGGGACCCTAAAAAAGCTGAGCACCTTTTAAACCCCCTTCAAAGGTACAAGGCCACCGAGACTTACTGCAACCGTCCCTCATGACGCGTCAACCCCTAACAGCAAGTCGGCCGAATGACTGAAAATTTGAAGGCTGTGAATGGGAACCCCATATCCAGGGCTGACAATGTTCCCCCACCTGGCAGTAAAACAAGGCTGTGTACGGGGTAACAGAGTATGGGGGGGTTGGTAAACGCGGGTGGTGCCTCAGCCAACAGAGATGGTCTTGGTCTCGCGAAAGCATGTGCCGGAGGTCACTGGGCAGCAAAAGCCCCACAGACCGTATTCTCCAACGGTTTTTTTCGGGAAAGGGGTTCCATGGGGATTAAAAACGTAACTGCAAAATCCTCCCAAAGGTGTCAATTACAGCTCCTAGCCCCATTTAAACGGGATTCCCTTGGTGCCATACCTATAATCGAATACCATTTAAAGGGGATCGCAAGGGATCTATACCCACTAAAAGTCGCCAGGCCAATAAATTATATTGGGGGTCAGACTATCCCCACCCGTTACCCTGGCTGTTCCTTTACGAAATACCTCCTCAAAGGTTATTGAGAAAACTGTTTTTTTTGTTCTCTCGTACCGCTCCAAAGGGACCCTTACAGATCAAGGGGACCCCCTTATTTCCAAAGGGTAAAAAGGGGAGTTAACAAACTGCTGAACTTTAACACTAGAAAATTGTTCACCCCCAAACAGAGGGTCTTGGGAAGGATTCACCAAGACGTTAAAAATATTTTTAAAAGAGGGGGGTTATAAGGACGAAAGTTTGGGGACTGCCTTTGCCCATTTAATTTTTCCAGTCCGGGAAGTTCCACAATCTCCACTGGTTTCTCTCCCTTTAGCGGTTTAGGTAACGTCCACGTCCTCCGGACATCGCAAGGAAACCTTTGGACAGAGTCCCCCCCCACCGAGTGTGATTGAAACATCCAAAAATGCAAGAAGGGATCGCTGCCATCATCCCCAAATCAGGAACACCTACAGCAGCACAGGGGCCAAGCCATATATAAAATAATCGTCCAAGTACACTTTAACCGGGGAAGGGGTTTTTAATATTGGCCCCTACTGATTGACAGGTTTCTAGAAAAAAGGGAAAGCCCATGAAGTGATAAAAGGTGGGAACATAAAATTATAAGGTAAACCAACCGTAAGCGGAACCAAAAAAATTTGTACCACGTCAACCAAAAAACCTTTGGGAAAGCCCAAAAGACCCCTGACTCTGTAGGGACCCTTGTAGTCCCCGGCAGAGGTTTTTATGTGTCAAAACTCACTGTCGAAATCTCAAAAACAAAAACCCGGGGAGTTCATACAAAAAATAAACTTTTTCAGACACCTGGGCACAAAAGTCAAAGGCATGAATCGTAACAAACCGAGGGGTAAATCCATTTAAAAACCCTTACCGGGTCCCTGAAGCGCGTAAAAACCACATCGAGGGGGGTCAGGAAAAAATTTAGACCTCGGTAATTGAAGCCCCCGCATGAATGCAACCCATCGTGTTATCCAAAAAACCGGATGCTCACACGATCGTAATGACTTCCGAAACTAAATGGGGTATAAAAATTTTTGACGCTTACCCCATGCCAAGGGTGGGTAATTTAAATTTAGAGACTTGGCCACCAGGTACTTCTCCCCCCAGATCTAAATAATGGCTACTGGCATGTTCCCCCCACAGAAAGGGGCCAAAAGAAACCGCTTTTTCTACACCAATGGGCTTTTTCCATATGTCTGCTTTCCTTTCGGGGTTTCATGGGGCTCCAGCAACCTTTCAAAGACTAATGGATGTCACCTAAAACCCCATCTCAGTAAAAGCTCAGAACTTTGGGGAAATCATTATCTCATAAGATTGGGGTAGCCACCTGCCAAAGGTACAGGCAGTACTCGGTTCACTTAGGAACGGGACTTACCCCAAAACAAAAAAATGAGCCCCGGGCTTTAGGAAAACCCACCTGGGGGACATAAAAGCAGGGGTTCATAAACCCCAATTTTAATAAAATTTAACAATACAAACTGGGCCCCAACCCCCAACAAAAAACAGTAAAACTTTTTTAGGTATTTGGGGGATTAGCCTTTTTTAAAAATTTTTCCATATAGCAGCGCCCCTAACATTTTACTAGGACACAAGTCGTTATTCAAATTTAACCCAGAGGCGGAAAAGCGTTTCCCAAATTGAACGGCCCCTGCAAAACGTCCGGTTTTGATTTTAAAGAATTTTAAAGGACTTCATTTACAGCGGATGTTCTGATGTTGGACGGAGCATTCTTTCTCAAAGAGGGGAAGGCATCCCTCAATATCTGGCAAAGCTCAACCCTGGGGAAAAATTATAGTATATTGAGCGGGGTGTTTCCCTCAAGTGACCCTTGAAGCCCTAGGTATTATCTTCTGAGCCCGCTTCAAATAACACTGATCTTCTCCCTAACGGGGTTTTCAGGCAAAAGGAAAGAAACCAGGGCCAAGGTGTTCCTAACTCGCATAATTTTAATTTTTCAGTAAAAAACAGAGCGGTAAAATTCAAAGGGATTTCATCTCTTTCCCCAAAAGCATTGTATGGTGGGCCAAGTTTGTCCACCCCACAGGGACGAACAAGGGGAGGGATTTGAGACAGTGACAGGGGAATAGTGGACGGGGATATATTTCCCCCGGTCCTCTCTTCCCAGGGGGGTATTTGGCGGGGGTATGAGAGGTGGGCCCTAAAGGAAGGTTATTTCAGTAAAACCCAGTTTTACAATTTCCCCGTTTACATCCATTTTTCTGTGACGGGAATTCCAAAATTTTCCCCTACCCCTGAGGTCCAGGCCTATGCCCGATCACTGTGTTTTGGCTGGGTTTTGGGAAATTGCTGTGTAAAAAACCGCGTTTTCAATCTTCAAACCAAAAATTACCCCCCCGGGGGAAAAGGGAAAAAAGTTGTAAAAAAAAAAAAATGTAAAAAAGTAAAACACAAAAACAAAAAATAAAATAAAAACACGTACAAAAACCCCCCTTTTTCCCCTTTTCAAATGCAAACGCCCCCAAAAAAAATCAAAAAAAAATAAATACCCATATTTTTGGGATCCCCCCCGTGCGTAACGGCCCACCCTATAAATCTTCATGTTAAATTTTCCCCTACGGGGAACGCCAAAAAAACAAAAAACAAAAAACGTCAAGAATTGCGATTTTTGTTTATCCCCACACATAAAATGGAGTAAAAATCATCAAAAACTCATACAACACAAATTGTGCTAAATTAAAACTCAGTTCACCCGCAAAAAAAAAGTCCCTTTCACAGCTCGTATACGGAAAAAAAAAAAATTATGGCTATCAAAAGAACGATGCAAAAAATTGTAATAAAAACACTTTAAAAAAAAAAAAAAATTGTCTTCCACAAAAAAAAACATATAAAATTTTTGGGGATCCCGTAACTCCAAACCCCCAGAGTAAAACAACTTTTTTCACGATATTTCACGTGACGCTATTTATAAAAAAAAAATAAAAAAAAACTGCTAGGATTGCATATTTTCTTCACCCCCGCCCTTTCCAAAAAAGGACATAAAGTCTTGTCCGCCCAAAAATGATACCCAAAAAAACGTCAAACATCCCGCAAAAAACAAGCCCCATAAAACCGTAAACAGAAAAAAAAAAAAGTTTAGGCTCTCAACTATGGGAATGCAAAAACGTTTCCTTTTCAATAAAAGTTTTTTTTTGTTAAAACAAAAACATTTTAAAAAAAATACAAATTTGGGGCGAGTAATCGTTCAACCTGCTATAAAACTACATGTCATTTAGCCGCACAGTGACCGCTGTAAAAAAAAAAAAAAAAAAAACCCCTACCAGGGGTTTTCTGTATTTTTGTTCAAAAAGCCTCACAAAAACCTTAATAAAAGGTTATCAAACATCATATGCCCCCCTAATGGTACCAATAAAAACATCAAATCCTCCAAAAAAAAAGCCACAATCCTCCATATACAAAAAATTAAAAAAGCATGGCTGTCAGAATAGGGCAACATAAAAAAAGCAACTTTTTATAAACACTTCTATTGTGTAAAAGTAAAAAAACATAAAAAACTATATAAAATTTATATCATTGTAATTTACCCACCCCCTATAAATTACCCCTCATTTACCCTATGGGGGAATACTGAAAAATGAAACCAAAAAAAGGGGGAAAACGTTCCCCCCCCCCCCCCCCCCCCCTTTTCATGCCCAATCAAAAAAACACAGAACAATTTGGCCCCAAAAAAAAAAATGACCCCTTAAGAGACCGAGGGGTGCTGAATCAAAATGGGGCAACTTTTGGAAAGGTTCACCTGTTCAGTACTTTTGGGGGGGCCTTTCAGAAGCAACATGCCCACCAAAAACTGCTTCCCAAAAACCACATAACACTCCTTCCTTGTACAACCTTTTTGCCGCAAACGGCAGTTTACAAACCCCCAGTGGGGTTTGCGAACTTGGGGAAGAAATTGCGTAACACAATTTGGGGGGGTTTTTTTTTCCCCAAAACCTTTTTTAAAAAAAAAAACATTTTTCATAAAATTGCAGATTATTTGAAATTTTTTATTTTTTTTTTTTCAAGCCCAACGCTAAAAAAAAATTTGTAAACACCTTGGGGGCCGATATACTCACTGCACCTCTGGGAAAATTCGTAAGGGGGGTTTTTTCCAATATGTGGCTTTTTTGGGGGGTTTTATTATTTTTTTCACCTTAGGTGTCCGCAAACCTAAAATGGGGCCCTAAATAAAATTTAAAAGAAAAGAGACCCCAATCCCCGTAGGGGCTCCCCTATCTGAGGGTTGTTTGAGCCAAATAGCGCACTAGGCCCCCATATGGGATATCTTTTTAAAAACGTCAGAATCGAAAACAATATTAAGCGCTTTCCATGTCACATCTACCGTTTCCAGTGAATAATAATAAAAAATTTAAAATCTGGAAAAAAAAAGGGAAAATTTTTAAATTTCACCCCACTTTGCTTTTAAATTTCTGAAATATCTAAAGGGGGCAACAAACTTCTTAAATGATTTTTTAAAAAAAATTTAAGGTGTAGTTTCTTAATGGGGGCATTTTTTTGGGTATTTAAAATTTCGACCCCCAAACCACGTCAAACTGGCGTTCCCTAAAAAAAATCAATTTGGGTAATTTTTTGAAAATGTGAAAAATTACTACAAAAATTTTAAGCCCCCTTTAATGGGTAAAAAACATTAAAAAAATGCAAGTACAGTAGACATATTTAAATCATTTTAAACTATTTTTTATGGAAAACTATCCGTCTTTCACCAACATTTTTGAAATTTGAAAAATTTCACTTTTTTTTTCAAATTTTCATGATATTTGATATTTTTTCACAAATAAACAAGGATTTTTTGGTCCAAAAAAGTATTTCTAACTTAAAGCACAATGTGTCCCTGAAAAAAACAACTCGAATCACTTGGGATATAAAAAATTTAAAAATTTTTTTCTCACATAAGGGCACATGTCAAAATTTTAAAAAAAAGGGTCTGCCCGGAAGGCAAAAATGGCTTCCCCCTATACTACAGACCTTTTTCATCTCTCTTAAGGGGCCCACCTGGTTTTCTATACTACAGACCGCTTCTACCAGCCATTTAAGACAGAAACACCCCCTAATTCAAAAAGAAACCAAAAAACAGGGCGAGGGAAGATTAAAAATATGTAAAAAAATCCCCCTTAAAAAGCCCCTTTAAACCAGTTTAAGCCCTTTTTCCTTGCCCAACGGCATTGTTAACAGCACTTTAAAGGGACCTTACATTTTTTAAAAAGACTAAACAGAATTCAAAATTATATCTCTAAAAATGATTTTTGTTTTCAGGGCTATTCGCAAAAGGGTATGTTTTCCCTTGGGGCAATGTGCAGGGCTTAAATGAACCTGTCAGTTGGTTTTTTGCTATCCTACCCCAGAGCAAAATGTGATAAGGAGAGAAGCTGAGTTCGTGATACAACCAGAGCCCCCTTAACAGCATTTTTGGGCCCCGGCAGAGCTGTGAACTGGGGGCCCCCCAACCAACGCAAATACAGATTTACACAGAAAACAGAACACATCACTATACCATAAAAACAAACACCGCAAACACGGGCAAGTACATTTTTTTCACATTTTACCCCCCCTTTTTTTTTGATTTCCCAGCACATTCATGATGCTTTATGGCACCATTAAAACGAACATCTTGTCACACAAAAAACAAGCCCTCATGTGTCATTAATAAAAATAAAAACACTCTTTATGCAAATTGACATACCCCAACCAGGCCGTATTTCCTCGGGGAGTG